>JAFBJS010054575.1:162485-192796 GCA_016785265.1 Paraplagusia blochii | reverse complement strand
CATGCTGCTTGCTGGATTTAATATTTTATAACCAATAAAAAACTAGAGTTTACTTCTGTTTTTTTTTTTTTTTTTTACACAAAAGTGAGTGAACTGCACCTATTTTTGTTGTACGCCTCGGTTGCGAACATCTTGTTCATGGAGGTGATGAGAGGCAGAATGAAGTGTGAACTTGTGGGGTTTTGGTTCTCTTTCGGTGGAACTGTACACACACCCGGCTGCTTTACTTCCTTTCTTACCAAATGTTCACCAGTTACTTCTTATCAGGAAAAAAAAAAAATCATCAAACATTTTTGTTTGATAAAGGACTCAGGACACAATCACCAGAACCTCCGACTTCCTCTCTTGACTCCGGCGTAGTCAACGTGAAAAGCAACACTGTGAGCAAATCCCACAAGGCCTTGGTGCGGCGAGAAAAGAAGGTGGTGCGTGAGGTGTGACTTAGCTTTTGTGCATAATTGCGTGTGTGTGTGAGTGAATGTGTGTGTGTGTTTGTTGCCGAAGACGGACCAACTGTCACTGACCTTATCCCACTTCCTCCTTTACCTGTTGTTCTGTCATCTACCAAAGAGAAACTGAATTTGTGTCTGTATATTTTTTTTTTTTAAATGTTTTACAGTATTTCTATTTTTATTTTTGGCACAAATACAACTTTTGTATCTTTTTAAGAAACTTTGCACGTATGTGGATATTTGTAATAAAACTGTACATATGTTACACCAAAACCCATTTTTCCCACATTCCTTATGAGATCTACGTAAAAGTTTTGTATTCTTTGTATAGTAGACTCTTCGTACGTAGATCGTGACCTACACTGAGAATCTACACCATCAACTCATGAGATCTATATAAAAGAGTTCTGTACGCTACTCTTTGTGCTTTAACTCGACGACTAAGAATCTACATCGACGTCTTTTGAGATTTACGTAAAAGCGTTTCGCACTCTACTCTTCATATCGTGACTCTTACTGGGACGACTGAAAATCTACATCGACGTCTCACGAGATCTTTGTAAACGAGTTTCAAATTCTTCGTACCTTGACCGTGACCTGAGAAGATATAGCATAGATCTACAAGAGCTAAATTCTCTACTCTTCGAACCTTAAGCGTGTCCTGGACGACTGGGAATCTACATCGTCATCCGACAAGATCTACGCAAAAGAGTTCCGTACTCTAGTCTTTGTTCCTTTACTGTGTCCTGGACGGCGGAAAATCTACGTCGGAATCTTAAGAGGTCTGTGCAAAACTCTTTGTAGATTGACCGTGACCTGGACGACTGAGAATCCAATTTGACATCTTGTGAGATACAAGTTTCGTGCTATACTCTGTACGTTGCTCATCACCTGGACGACTGAAAATCTACATCGCCATGAGATCTACGTTACGCAAAAGGGTTCCATACTATAGCCTTTGTACGTTGACCATGACTTGGACGACTGAGAAGCTACATCGCCATGAGATCTACGTTAAAGAGTTTCCTACTCTACTCTTCGTACCTTCACCTCGTCCTGCATGACTAAGAATTTAGATTGACGTCTTATGAGATCTACGTAAAAAATCTTGGCACTCCAATCTTTGATCCTTCACTGCGTCCTGGAAGACTGAGAATCTTCATTGTCATCTCTCAAGATCCACGCAAAAGAATTCCGTACGAGTCTTTGTACCTTGACTGTGTCCTGGACGAGAATCTACGTTGGCATGTTAAGAGGTCTACGCAAGAGAATCTACATCGACATCTCATGAGATCTACCCAAGTGTTTCGACTATTCTCTTCGTACCTTAACTGTAACTTGGATGACTGAGTGATTACATCAACATGTTATGAACCCTAAAAGTATTTGATTATAAACTTTTACTTGAGATTATTTTAAAGCAAACTCCTTGTGGTTGTGACATTGTGATTCACACCACTGCACACAACCAAATGTCACCTCTGCATTTAACCCATCACCAAAAAGAACAGCGGGCAGCTTTGAGCCCCCGGGGAGCTGTGGGTGGGGAAGGTGCCATGCTCAGTGGTAACCTGGCAGATTCAAGCCCGAATCTCTCCAAACCCAAGTACCGTTCTTTAACCACTAGGCTAACACTGCCCCTAAACGCATGGTTCTAACATTTGGCTTCTCCCCTGATACAGATACCCATGTTTTTTGGATTTTCCAGGGTAAATACCTAGCATGACGCTCCGCTGTGCCCCAGGACGTTTCTTATTATAGTAAACTCTTCTCATTTTCAGTCATTGTCTATTTTCATGATCATTCATCAGACGTAGCTGCAGGCGCGGAACGATCGCGGCTTAGAGACGCCCTGCTGGTATCTGACAGACATGAGTTCAAGGCCGGCAGCCTGAGGAGGAAACGATCATCCGGACACGTGGCTCTAACAAGAACCATGTCCCCGACGTGGGCTGCGATCCTGCAGTTTGACCCAGTGGGCTCCATGACGACACTTTGGCATTTGTCTGGGACTGAGTAATGAGTCAGATGACATTTAACGGAGCTTTGCTGTGAGTGAGTTAGTTAGTCAGCAAAGTCCGATGTCAAACCCAACAGAGGTGTTTTGAAGGTTTCAGTTCTCAGGAGCACAAGTACTGAACCAGCAGAGATGCAGCTGAAGGTCACTGGTTAGATCAACCGTGACAGTTTTTTTTTTTCGAGGCAAATGTTGAAGAAAACCTGTGAAACCAGGAGATTTGAGATATTTTAATCTTTGTCCACTGGTTATATTACAAAAATAACTTATTAAAATAGATAATTATAATTATGACTTCAGATGAACAGGTACGAGGCTAATGGGTTGGGTTTTCATAAAATATAATATTATAATGTTTAAATTATTTATATTTTACCAATAGATACAAACTAAGACAGTTTTGTTGTATACATACTATAAAATATAGATATTACCAATGTTATTTTAGTCTTGTCTCATATATATATATACACACATATATATATATATATACACATATATATGTACACATAGATAAAGGTTGTACATAGATATAGGTTGGAGGTGGAGTTGAAGGTGGTGGAGTTTAAGATGCTGAGATTCTCTTTAGGGGAGACATGGATGGACAGGACAGGACAAAAAGCTAGAGAAGCCAGATTGAGATGGTTTGGACATGTTCAGAGGAGGGACGGTGGATACACGATAGTAGAAGAATGATCCTAGATATGGAGCTACCAGGTAGGAGACAAAGTGAGGGGAGGACATGGAGGTAGTTGAAGTTGGAGTAGAAGATACAGAGGACAGGGGGAGACGGAAAATGTTGACTTGCGGCAACCCCCGAAAGAGGGACAAGCCTAAAAAAGAAGTATATAGATATAAGTATTTCTAAAAGTTAGTTTCACAAGTCTTGTGTAATAGTGAATATATGTGTGTGTATATGAACACATATATACATATTTACAAACATATGTAAAACTTATATTTTCACAAATCTATAAGAAATCTCTACTTCAGATGTTTCGATAAAGATAATTAAACACGTAAGTCTTTATATATAGCAAGAAAAAATAAAAACGCCATTGAACATGTAAATATAAATAAGCAAAGATATTTATATATATTAGCACATATATGCATAATACCAACGTTAGTTTTGTTGGTGCATATTATTTTTATATGCAGTGTATATTTATATATATATTTGTAAAATTTATAGCTCACAAGTCTATAAAAAAATCTCAACAGTTTTGAAGGATTTTACAGGCTACTCCGCACCCTTTGGTATCATTTTATATATATATATATAAATATATATATATATATATAGCAAGAAAGAGTGAAAGGGCCTCTGTGAAATGACATCACCAGCAGAGCAAGTTAAACCAGGACAGAAGAGAGATAAAAGTTAAAAAAAAAAAAAAAAAAAGAGACAAAAGAAAGTCCTGGCGGTCTCAGCCAGAACTCCCCAGAACAGAGCAGTCACTGATGAACTGTTCTTAATGCGAGGCAGTGATTATCACCATGGCACCAAAGTGAGATAAAACACATCACATGACTATAAAGTCTACAGCCTTCTTTTTTTTTTTTTTTCCTCTGTGGTCGTACTGATGAAATAACCCACAAAAAAACACAGCACGCCGTAAAAATCCTCCATAATCTGGAACTGGATGTGTTTACCGCCTTTTTTTTTTTTTTTTTTCGAAACAATTTCACGAACATAAACCTTGGATTTTTACTTTAACGCGCTAAAGAACCTTCGCAGTATTAGATCACAGCGTATACTTTGTCTGATTTTAGTCTTTTTTTTTTTTTTGTCTGATCACATTACATACATTTAGATTGATTTGAGATTAGATACTTAAATCTAAAACAGGCATTCATGAAATGAAAAAAACAAAACCCAAATGCATCTAATAAAACTTTCTATAAGACCTCACCCGCCCCAGACCCAAACCCATCCCGGTGCCTCTCACTCTCTTCTGCTCTTTATTGTCTTTTGCCAAACCCACAGTCAATGTAAAAATGACCAAAGCCACAGAAAAAGAGAGAGTGAGAAGGTTTCGGGGGGAAATTCCACGATTTTTTTAAAACATATGCATTTCCAGTTCCTCTTTTGTTCTGTTATTAAAAGCAGCGTTTGCACCAATCACAGGGGTCGCCTTTAACCACCGACTCGGTGAGACGCCCACATACCTCCACACGCTCACGCTCTGGTGTCGCCCGGGCACAAACAACCTGACGGACACATGTCCCAGGAGTGAAACAGCAAACATGGCGTCAACCTCAGGTTTCTGCTTTTGTTTTATTGGAGGAGAGTTTACCGTCAAGTGTACGTTTGTTTTAACGCGGCGTCGCCCGAAGCGGAGCGAACGCTTCTGTGATGTTTGGCTTTGATATATCATTGGTTACCTAACAAAGTGCTACGAGTTGACAAACACACTATTTCACATATTTACAACTGAAAATTTCTAAGCATTTCGGATAAAAAAAAAAACAAAAAACTTTTTCAACTTGTACAAGGAAATCGGGCTAAAATCACGCAACGGTACTCAACTCGTCCAATCATCTACAAACAAAAAGTTGATGCATTGACATAACAATTTTTCTTTTTTTTTTTTACAAAAGTTTCATTAACTCATCTTCTTCTCCTGTAGCCCGTCTTTTCTTCAGATAAGTTCGGCGAAAACCTCGCCGCCACAGCGAAGTGCTTCCACGGGGCTTTATTTCAGTGCTGCGACCAAAAAATGTTGCTCCTCACATATGATTGATAAATACTTGATCTGCGGGACGTTTTTCACTTTTACGACGTTTCGATTGTCATGATCGGGGAAGGGAAATTGACGAGGAAGGGGTCTGTTCACGCAACGAAGAAACACTTGGGGCTGGCATACACGTTTTAGTCAAAGGCACAAGTATTGCAGCTTCAGTTGGCTTGTTTGACTATTATTGTTTTCACATGGCTTTATATGGAGGCCAGATGTCATGATTAGCAGCTTTCTGTCCTGGTTCTTTTTACCCCATAATTATCGTTTGATGTGAAAATCCATTTTACACCATATGAGTCAACAGGCATCGGGGACAAACGCTGCACTACTTGTGTCTTCGTCTGATCTGCAGGAGCCTTTTTTTAACCCCTCCTCCCCCACCGTCACATCACACACCACATCGCCAAAACCATGTCCAAAAAGATCAAGAGCGGCCTCTCGTCCCAAAGATGTGGTCGAATTCGCTGAGGATGAGCTCCACCGCCTGGTTCTGGTAGACCATGTTCACCGCCATGTTGCCGTTGTCCCTCTCTGGGCGCATCAGGGTCGGCCCAAAGACAATGCCAATGTTCTGTGTGGTCATTCGGTTGGAATCTGAGTGTTCCAAGACTCTGCAGCAAAACAAATGAGTGGAAAGTTTTGAGTGCAACAACTTTCTCGTAACCACCATGCAACAGAAGCAGCTGCGGAGATCGGCTTCGCATTTGCAGTGAGTGAAATCGCAAGAACAATTTGGGACGATTTCTTTAGCGTGGTCCATTAAAACCTTCTGAGTTCAGGCGTGGGTAAACCTTCAGGTTTGCGGGTACTAAAATGCCTAAATGTTTGCAATACAGCTAAAGGCAGAAGTTTAATGAAACCAGTGACAATTTGAAAAAGTGTTGCGGGCCGGATGACAAATGTGAACGGGCCGCATCTGGCCCTCGGGCCTTAGTTTGCCCATGCCTGTTCTTGGATTCTTTAGGTGCATTACTGTATTTTCTGGTCTAATAGTTGCTTTGGAGCAAAAAAAACTGGAATAGGACTAGCGAATGCTAGCACAGAAACGTATAGTGCCCTCTAGTGGCTGTGAATGTGAATAAACAAACTAGAAATAAGATATTTTTAATGTACGTGTCGCACTGAGTATACTTGCACACCCAGAAGTGCGAGTCAGGAAAAAACTGTAACTGTACTATATTTATATTGCCGAATGAAGTATCCAGAAAAAAAAAAAAAAACGTTAAAAAACCCTCCACAATAACAACATGTGTTATTTCAACAACTTTCCTGTATCTGTTCTCACTCTAAGGGTTTCCTAACACGCAACAGCTTTGTTCCCACTACTCATCTCCCGGGAGATTGCTCAGTTGAGTGTCTTTATCTACAAAAGCCGAGGGAGTAACATTTTCGGTAGAGTGTGAAACGTCTGCTGTGTCGTTTGAATATTTGTTACTTAAAACAAACCTCATGAATCATCCTCTTAGCTTGTACAATTCTAAATTCAATATATCTGATGATTAAAACCCCGAGACAAATGATGTCGTTGCTCATCTGAGACAGTTGGAGATTTGATTCTATGATTAGAAATCTGACGATACACACCTTCACTAGAAAGACATTTATAGGTTTGGTCTTCAGCACTAATTCCCAAACACCAGGTAAAGAAGATGAAGACTTTGGTGGTGTGGTTAACCATTGTTCCATTAAAGGTTGAAAAAGTCTGTGAGGAAACTTCATTTTCATGAAAATGTTTCATTATCTGCTGAATTGAAGGTGAAACATTTTCTAGTGAAAATTTATGTCCAGATCCTGGAACTTTTCAACCTTGACCTGGACGACTTAGAATCTTCATAGATATCTTCCATTAAGTCTGATGTGTGCAAACTCAATTGTAAAATAACTAGGTTCCCTTCATCTCCCAGTACATTTAAATATTTCGACAGTTAAACTAAGAAAAATGACGTGTCAAAATTAAGCGTAAATGCTATTAGCCTTCTCTACGCCAGCTATAGGGAAATTGTGGGCATTGCATAAAAAAAAAAAAAACATATACACAATTTGGACAAGTTGAGCAGGCCGATATATAAAATTGAACGGGACACATTTGGCCCCCGGGCCTTATTTTGCCCATTCCTGTTCTTGTCCGTACACACACATACTCACAAAGACATATTTATGAGTACATTCTGTGATTTTGGGGACACTCATCATTGTGAGGACATTTTACAGGTGACAAAGACTGAATTTATTAAAGATTAGGATTCAGATTGGAGTTGGGATTGGTATTAGGGATCAGATTATGGCAGGCAATGGCAAATATTTTCACTCTTTGGCCACATGGGACACTAAAGGGTCAGTTAGATAAACCAAAATGTGAAATTGCTTTTTTAAAGTATCTACTGAGGAAATGCTGGCATTTTAGAAAAAAAAGCAGAAAGATAATGAAAAAATAAAGGAACAGAAAATTAAAGAAAGGTTTGGCGGGCCAAATTAAAATGCCAAACGGGCCACATCTGGCCCTCGGGCCGTAGTTTGCCCAGACCTGGATTAAAGTAAAGGTTAGCACTGGGACAGGGATGGTTAAGGTTAAGTTAGGTGGTGGTGGGGGAAGTGGGGGTGGAAGCCATTAGGTTTATGAGAAGTGCTCGCAGGGCCATCGTGTGTGTGTGTGTGTGTGTGTGTGTGTGTGTGTGTGATCAGATGGGATTCAGGAATGGGTTAAAAGCCACGGCATGAGGCATTCTTCTAAAAATGCCATTCCCACTAAGCCACAGGAGCAGCCGATTGCTCAAAACTTCCACATTAAAAGGGAAGAGGAAAGAGAGAAAGACAGAGAGAGGAGAAAAAAGACAGAGGGTGAAGGAGAGAGAGAGAGAGGAGAGAGGTTCCAGTGGTGGCGGCGGTGGTGTCGGTATTCCTTCCAGCAGACGAACCACAAGGCTCCCATGGGACCTTCAAGGCAAGGAGAGCCATGGGAGGGGTGGGGGATGAAGGAGGGAGGTGATGGAGGAAAAGGGAAAGAATGGAGGAAGACGGGAGGAAGAGGAAGGGGCGAGTAAAGAGAATAATAGGATGAAGAGGTTGTAAAGAAGCAACGGAGGCGACGACAGACGTGATTTAGCGTAGAGGAAAATAAATGATAAACAGAACGAGGAGGAGCAGGAGGTGAGGGAGGGGGGGCGCAGGAGTAGGAATCATGAGAGAAAGACACAGAGTTGACAAATCCATGGGGCCCCACCACACCCTGGCACAAACATCAGCCTCAAAACACGAACGCTCACCCCTGGAGTGGAAGGAAAAAAACCATGCGCGGTAAAAAACACACATTTTATGTTCTGTGAAAGGAACTGGCGAGCAGAACATCGTACGACATTCATCTTCCTCCAGCCTTTTCATCTTCACACGGACCCCACACTTAACAACAGCGTTATCCTGGTACGGCACTGGCGAACTTTCAGAGCCAGAACAACCAGCAAAACGATACCACCTTGTGGTGACACGGAAACACAAACGTTAAAAATTCACTCGGTTACACATCTGTCATCTGGTTCGCCTTTTTCATGCCGAATGGGAACAAGCAGGCGGACAGGAGAGCCGAAATTGCCTGCACATGGTTTGTAGCCCATCCTCTCACCGTCTGAGATGGCGGCACATGAAGAGCAGCGTGTCATGGTTGGGAGGAGGCATGTTGAGCACCAGACACTTTAAACGGTCCACTTTGTCCATGTGGTCTGACATTTCTGAGACAGAAAAATGAAAAAGAAAAGACCAAGGACGACAATTAATGTTTGCATTAGTCTTTGTTATCTTGAGATCTTGATTTACAGCCCGTCGCTGACATAAGGTTCGACTAATCGCAACGGATCAATGTGATTTGAGACAGTGGACGGATGACAAACGAGGCAAGAAACGTCCCCGTTGACATCATATTATATAAGTCAAAGCTAATTTTATTGTCATATACAGTATAGCGTATATCCAGGACATATGGCACAATGAATTTGCTGTCTTTTTAATATAGTTTAAAATGATTCATCTTATTAAACATTTTTGTAACACATTTATTAGGTCATTTCAGTTCCAAATGTCAAATTATTACCAAAGTAAGAGTCCTAAAAAGTTAAAGTTCCCTAGATTGTCAATTCAATTCCTCTTTTTTTGTCTTTATGAAATACCAGGCCAGAGATTTCAGAGTTTCAGTGCGCCGAACGACTTACATTTTGTGTGTCAAACCCAAGGTTGGGGGCCAAAAGTGGCCCACAAAATCATTTTATTAGGCCCGCGTGAGCTAACAAAAAATTTTATGTCAATGCAGCAGTATTTAAGTTTAATTACACAGCAATAAACAGTATTTTTTAGTTGAATAAATAATAATTAAGTGCAGTTGTGTGTAATAATGTGTTCTGAAATAGTTACATTATTACAGTCTTCCATTTACAACCAGGACTTCAACATAATGTATTGTTGATGTAGTAAAAATGATTTTTGACACCAGTGACTAAGGTATTTTTAATTATTGACCACAAAATTTCACACTCATTCCACTAGGGGGCGTAGCAGTTCTTGATAACCAATACAAAAAAACCCCTGATATTTTACATACATTTATATACATACATTAATTTTAATAAACACTTATCCTATTAATCAGCAAAACTGATTTATTACTGATATCAGGTAGATGCAGATGACAACAAGCCAAGCTTGACAACTGTTTTAGATTTTTAAAACTAGCTTTATTTGAGATTGTCCTTAAAAAACGGAGGGAACGAAAAAAAGGATTTATGTCCTCGGTATGGCTAGATAGGTTTGGGTTCCCTGAGCCACTGGGAGGGTAGAGAAGTTATAATAGCCTTGACAAAAGCGGTGTCAGCTTTAGTCTGTTTTTAGGATTCGTTGAACGCGAGCATATAAATAAAAATAAACAGACTTATCCTCCAAATAACGTGGTCAACATTAATTTATGGCGTGAATTTCTCCTGTAAATCACTTTTTGCTCCATAAATTCAACAAGAGCAGCTGCTGTGGAAAAATGACTTTTTTCTATTAATAAGGAGACTTTTTTTTTTACACCAAAAGTTGATATACTGTAAAAAAAACACATTTTAGTGACATATGTTAAAAAGTTTAACGTAAGACAGTCGCTTGCTGTGTATTATGCTGCGCAGGATCGTTGTGTGGGAACAACCTTTCGCATTAAATCCATATTTCAGTAAAACTTTTAAAAGTGTAGAATCTTCCTTGAGCTAATAAAACTTTCCAAAGACATTTGTTTCTTGTGACCGAGTAAAGCATCACTCACAGCATTACTAAAAATAACATAAATAACAATAAAAAGAGAGTTTAATGTAGGCTAGGTATTATTTTATGTAGCCTGGTACAAAGAGACCCGGGGGCCGAAGTTGGTCTGTGACCCAGGGATTGGGCACCACCGCACCAGAGTTTTTTCAGGCATGGGTTTGTCTGATATTTTGCAGTTTCAACAACTTCCCATTTAGTCCACTAAGGGCGCTGTAAACCTTCTCTGGTCATTAAAATGTCATCAACGTCCTAAACCAGTGGTTCTCAACTGGTCTGTCTTCAGGACCCACCACCACCACCTTAAGTATCACCTGACACCAACTCTACACTTCAAAGTTATTCAGTGACTTGTTCTAAAAAAAACAAGTTAAAAAAATATATAATTTTTTTTAACTTTTATGGCCACTTTTGGGTTGCGACCCTCCAGTTGAGAACCACCGGCCTAAAAAAAAACCAATGGCTTACTATATATAAGAATATTTAAGCATTGGGAGTGTTGACTTACTGATGGTCTCCATGATGTCTGTGAAGAACCCATATGGAACCAGGGGTTCCGGAAGCTCACGGAAGAATAGTTTCAAAGCCCCAGTGATGACATGAATGTCTTCCCACTCGCCATCGTCCAAATTCAGCTTCTCCTCTGCGAACAGGAGATGAAACCAAGACAGAACTTCAGACGGACGCTCAGTGAAGCGAAAGTGAGGCGATGTGTTAGTGAGGACGGCATCTTCACGTGAACGCCAACGTTGCACAGGACAATATATGCAAGTTGAGATTAGAGCTGAGGCAGAACAAAAAGGCTTAAAGCTGCAGGAGGAAGATAGAAACGGTACGTTAAGGGAGACCATCACTCACATATGCACAAAAACACACAACCACAAAAGGATTCTTTTCTTTTTTTTAACATTTCACAGATAGAAATTGAATCTGCATCCTTAAATCTCATCAGACCCTTAATCTAATCTCAAATCTTATCTGTGTGAACTTGCAAAAATGTGTGCCTGTATAAAAGACGCGCGTTCAGTATGGAGTGAAACATCCTCAACATAGGTGTTTTTTCTTCCAGTTGAAGCTCCATTTTCCTCCCAAAAATACATTGCTCCACCTAACTCACTGATGGTCTATTGGGGTATTTTACTGATGGGTTTTCCTCTATTTTTATTTATTTTATATATTTTTTATTTATGTATTTTTACTGTAAAATACCGTAACTTTTTCCTGAAATTGTAATTGAAATGGATGAAAGCGCCTGCTAATTGATTGAAATGTAACTTAATCAATATTAGTATACTTCCGGAAAATTTTTTTAGTTATTTTAAATCGTAAAATTCCATGTAGATACAAGTGAATCGACACGAGAGTGCTGCTGTGGAAGCGATTAAAACGGTATCTAAGGGCACCACCGTATTTTTTTCCTCTTACAACCATTAACATGTGTCTCAGAGGGAAAAAAGGAAAAGAAAAATCTGGGGATTTAATATGACATCTGGTCATTTATGGCTCCTTCCAAACACAAGCACAAACATCAACGTTTGTGACAAACGCTGATTCTCCACTTCTGTCCACTGGGTGGCAGCCGTGCACCGTCGGAAACCTTCTGTACAAGCATCTCGGCGTTATTTCGTCAGAAAAGTACAAGCAGCAGAGCCTTAGGGACACACACATACATTAAGCAAATGGTAGCAAAAGCACAGAAACTTTCCATCTTCTCTGCACGTCTGCACCACAGCCTCAGACACGCATGTCAGTCTGTGTGTGTGTGCATGTGTGTTTTTCTTAAATTGCACAAAAAAAAAACACAAAATGCACAAATCAAGCAGGACTAAACCAGGAAAGCAAAAGGTTCTTCACATCCGTCTCCATCTACCTTGGTTGGTTGGGAACATGTAACGGCCGTCTGTAGTCACTGCCCTCTCTGTAAACACCAACAATCATCTTTACTCAGCCGTGTGTGTGTGTGTGTGTGTGTGTGAAGTATTTTTACATATTTTTAATTAACAGTATCAGGAGGGATTCGTCATGATTTGGGAAAGAGCAATCAGATAACATTTAATGACTTTTTTTTTTTTCCGCCTCCTTTTGGTTTTTTCATCTCCATCTTCACACATTATTCAGCTTTAACCTTCCTCATCCGTCATCTTGCTCACCGTGGTTCACCAGGTATCGCAGCTTCTGGATCACAGCCAGGTTTCCTGACACTCTGTAAATCCCATCGGTCTCCAATCCTTCAACAACAAAAAGAAAAAAAAATGTTTAGTTCTTCTGTGCATTTTGCAGATAATAAACATACATACTGATAAGGATTCAACTATTATCTCCAGGACCAATCTATAATTATCAACTCTCTCCACTTGGGTTTAGCATCAGCACTGTGATGCAAATTATTTTACAGCTTTGTGGTCCACAATTTACTCTTAATTGACAAGATAGAGTACAAGCGTGTGAATGAAAGGGAGAACAGTGAGATGGTGAGATTACAAGGAGCAGAGGAGGTGAAGGAGCAGGAGTTTAGATACTGACGATCAACTGTTCAGAGCAGTGGAGACTGTGGAAGAGAGGAGAAGAATAGAGTGGAGTCAGGACGGAACGACTAGAGAAAAGAGTCAGGAGTGATCTGAGAAAGAAGAGAGTCAACTAAGGTGGAGGGAAAGGTTTACAGGACGGTGGTGAGACTAGTCGTGATGGATGGATTAGAGACACTAGGAATAGACTGGAGTTAAAGATGCTGAGATTGTCTTTAGGAGAGACAAGGATGGACAGGATCAGGAATGAGGTGATTAGAGGGACAACACAGACAGGAAGGTTTGGAGAAAAAGCTAGAGAAGACAGATTGAGATGGTTTGGACATGTTCAGAGGACAGACAGTGGATACCTCGGTAGAAAAATAATCCTAGAGATGGAGATACCAGGTAGGAGACACAGAGATTGATGGATGCAGTGAGGGAGGACATGGAGGTAGTTAGAACCAAAGAAGAAGATGGAGAGGACACCGGGAAATAGAAAGCGGTTATTTGTTGTGGCAACACCTGGAAAAAAAAAAGCTATAGATAAAGGAGACTTTAATCTGAAATTTGTTTTTCTAAATTCAAATTCAAAATATTTGTTTGTTTTTTAACTACATGAAAACTGCTCCATCTCTCTGCTTCTGATTTGACTCCTTAATCAAACTTTAGGACCCATTGTGGCCCGCCAACCAAATATTTGCTCACGATTGGCAATATTTTCAAAACAACCACTTGCCTTAGCTATTTGATTTGATTTAACTTTGTGGGAAAAGTAACAGAGGCCTCTGCAATTTCAACTGCAATAACTTTAAAACATTATATTAATGAGCCGCCACACTAAACATAAATATTTAACTAAGTAAATGCATTATTCAGTTCATTTGATCAATGTTCTTTGGGTACAACTTTTTTTTTTTCTTAATTAATGTTCAGAACTTTTCCACCCACTATCTTTTCTGTCATTTCAGTCCCATGCGTACCTCTTCTCTCCACAGCCTCAGTGCAAAGTCTGACAAAGCGAGGGACGGTGCTCTTGTCTCTGTCACAGAGCATCTCCAGACCACAGCCGAACACCTGATCTGCAGTAGAGAGATCCAAACAGGAAGAAACCCTTGTTAAATCTTTAGCGTCTTAGCTTTTGTTTGAAGACGGATCACACACATGACGAAAGACAACCTGCGATGCTGAATTAACACACAGGGAAATTTACAATTCGCTGTGCGGGAGAGCCTATACACTTGAGTCCCAGTAGATCATGACGCAATGCAGTCCCTGTGCTGCATATCTTACAGTGAAGGAAGAAAATCCACACTGGAGTATTGTACTTATGAATAATGGTATACACTGTATTTACAGAAAAGTTACACTTTTCCAAAAAAAAACACACACAATAACCTATGTCGCAGATAATTATATGATGATAGACAGACAGAAAGACAGAGAGACAACCAGTCCGACAGATAGCTAGACAAACAGATAGATAGATAGGTAGACAGACAGGTAGAGAAGCAGAAAGACTGACAAACAGACAGACAGATAGACAGGAAAGCAAACTAGATAGAGTTTCAGCTCATTTAGAATAGAAAGTCCTTTATTTGCCCCACATGGGGAAATTTACAGTGCTGCAGCGGCAAGTTAGAAAAGATAAATAGATAAAAACATGCATTACAAAAAAATACAATGTAAAAAATGTATTAAAAATTACTAAAATAGACTGTATACTGTACATTATATACAGTAGGCAAAATATACACAGAATGGTATTGACATTATAAAGTTAACTGCCTGAATATTAAACCTGTCCATATTTAGTTGAACACAACACTGATTTACCCACAGGAATTTAAGAAAGACACAGACAGTTTTTAGACTCTTCTTGAACAATTTGCGTCTCTTTTACCAGTATTTATAGTCGTCTGCTGCCACCTAGTGGTGGAGCAACTAGTTTGCAGAACACAACTACATATTAAGAGCCAATTATGTGCATAAAAACAATGTAGAAACGCACTGACATTGAGGAAAAAAAATATATTTCACCTTTAATGAGGCCTTTCTCTTGCAAAGCCTGCAGAGGAGGTCGTTTCAGGATCAGCTTCTTCAGCCGACTCTTGGCTCTCTTCCTCTCTGTGTTTTCCAGATTGGACGCCGAGCGGGGGACTGCAAGGGGAGGAAACAGGCACGGAGAAGAGGAAGAAGCAAAAGAGGAGACGGACGACAAGGTCAACGCCGGGTGTTTGTATGTCAGGTTAAGGAGCAGATGAGGGGGAATGGTGGTGAGAATGAAATGAGGCAGCGCTGGTCGACGATGCGGGTGAGATTGCACTGAAGGATGGATGGCATGCCATGGGGGACAGGTGAAAATACATGGAGGATGTAGGGAGGTTATGATGGAGGAGAATATAGTGGGAGGATGTAAGGCGCCTGTATAAAGGTGTTAAACAGAAACACTCATCACCATGGTCACAATGACAACGAGTCGTTATCTAAAGTAGAGATGGGATCTACAATACTATCAACTGACCGATATTACTGCCCGATATACAGTAAGAATATGATGTAATATCTGTAAGAATCGTTTTTTCCTCCCATAAGGAAAACCTGATAAAGCAATTTTTACCGTAAACTAGGTTTGGAGATAAACAGCTGTTTATAAAAGAGAAAGTCACTAGATGGCAGCATTGCAGCTCATTTAATTAATGCCATCCTTATGCAGTAGTTTGACTGGTAAATATTACCAGGCCTGTATTGATTTTGATTGATATCGGAATCGGAAAGTAAGTGTTTGGATAAAATCCGTACATCGGATTTGACAAAAAGTCAGTCATCCCGTTATATCTTTGAAAAGTGTGTGATGAAGAAGATGTAGAAGAACAATAAATCAATGAGATGAGGAGGTGATGACTTACGAGAGCTTCTCTTCTCATCTTCATCTCCACTTTGGTCCAGCATCTCCACGCTACCTGCTCTCCTCAGAGAGTACAGCAGAACGTTGTCCAGTGGGTTTTCACGATCCTGGACGACACAGAGATGAGGATCAGATGTGTTTTTTTTTATGTATGAACTTTCAATTTCGATTAATTTTTAAGGTAAGACAGGGTATAGGTGTATATGCGATCATCTCACCAACTTTTCGATGACCTTATAAATGGTGTTGAACCACTCTCTGATCACAGAGTCCGTCTCTGACTGCAGCAGAAACTCATTTCCAGTCACCGTCCTCAGCTGAGAACAATAAAAGATTTGGAACTTATAAAATGATTTCACAGCGGTGGAGTGCGCTGACACAGACTGGAAGTTTTAGGAATTTCATCACAATGCATTATTTTTTCCCATTACAGTAACTTCCTTTGACTAACGGAAGATTGATAGAAATAGAAGTAGCTTCGGTTGAGTTTCCCCTTTGGATTAAAAAACTCCATTGCGACCAAAAGGTTGCTGCCACTACTACATCATCATGTTGCAGTTCAGTACTAATACACAAATTAAATACAGTAATCCCCCTTCTATTGCAGTAGTTCCCTTACAAGACCTGCCACCCTCAGACTGTATCACTCTTCCCCACACAGTTCAATGACAGTAGAGTAGTAGATTGGTAATACAAGACGGACAGATTAAGTAAATACTAGGCCACAAAAAGAAGAGAAGAGGACAACAGATGATGGGAGACGCAGAGAGATGCTACGACGACTGAGCCAATCAGAGAAAGGAACAGAAGAGCACGTTCCATTAGCCAATGGTATGTTGTGTACAAGCCAAAACCTTCGGATGCACAGTTTAATTATTTACAATTATTTTATCTCGGATTAAAAAAACATGACGTACAGAGAGAGTGAAGAGAGAACCATAATGTAGAGAGGGAACACTACACATCTATATAGAACCTCTTATCTTATCATTAATTTTGAGATCAACAGTTAAGCCTCGGTAGTTCCTTTCCTCGACCATCAGGGGGAGACTTGACTGGTTAAGAAGACAAAGATTCTGCTTTAACTGACGAGAGAGGTTATTGAAAAGCTGTCCTAAGCATTTATCCTGTCCTGAGACAGCATTAAGTTCCATCAGCAACATCTGGGGGACAAGAGATTGTCAGCTGTCCTCGTAAGGTTCTCATATTGTAAATAACCCTGCTGTCACTACTGCACCTTGTAATATACAGACACTAACTTTTCATTAAAACATGTAAGCTTGAGGAGCTGACCTAATGCGATCTAGCAAAAAAAATCCCAAAACAAATGCAAAAAATAAACACTGCTTCATTGTTATCTTTATGATTAATTCCAGTGGTACTGATATTTTCTTTTTTTGTAATATTTTAAAAGTGTCATATGGAGGAAAACCGAACAGAAAAAAAATCCTCAAAATGAATATGTTTGATGTTATAAAATATACCCATAAAACTAAGCAAAATACCTGCAATGCAAAGCCAATATGAAGTATCATGTTCTTGGATTGACTTGTTAAAGCATGAGTATTGGTTCTGACATATCTACTGTTACAGGCATTGGTGGATCCCTAGTTCTGGTCATGTCTCTCCATAAACTCTGGTCTGGTTTGCTCAGCTGGCTCTTACCTTGAAGACGTTCTTCTTGCTGGACAGGTCATTGGCCCACTGCAGCTGTGCTCCTCTCAGATCTACACTGCTCTCAGGGCAGCTGTTTCCTGGTTTCTGGTGTCGATGGGTGACAATGAACAGAAAAACACAGTCTTTAGAAACATTTTCTCCCGTGTCAGGTTAAAAAAAGAACATACACTTCTGTATTATTTCATAGCATGAATTTCTTAAAGGAGAAGCAGATGAGGATCCAGAAGCAGCCAAATGTGTAGTCATTCTGGGAAACATCACAGAGAGCGACCCCACTCCTCACCCAGCTGGACGGCGTCTGTGACTTGGGATCTTTGAAGAAAACCAGACTGTTCCCCACCAACACCACCCAGGATGGACTCCAGTTTTTCCTGCAAACCCACAGATGCTCACTCACCACCTGATGATGAAGAAATCAAGCAGACATTTGCGCTGTTTCTTTCCGCCCGGAGGCCTCACCTCAGCTTCCGACCTCCCTCTGCAATCTTCGTCTTGTTCAATAGCCCAGCTTTTTCCAACTCCTGAGCAGAAGAGATGCATTAATATTTCCAACAAGGCGTTATACAGTAACAGAGGTAAGAGCAGACAAGTTCTGGTGTTAACTGTAAAGTACAGCAGAGGGATTTTTTTTTTTTTTCTCTCGATGCAACACACTGCATCCTGAGTGAATCCTTTTAACATGACTGTTGCATCATTCACATTATAGTCGAGGAGGAGCTGCTCTGAAATCTCCCACAGTGGTTTGCTCCCATTTAAGGTATAAGAAAAGAAAAGGAATTTAAGGTAGGTAGTGGTTTTGATACTGTTTAACTGCATTGGTATATATATATTTTATTTTTTTTAAAAGCAGTGAGACCTCACCGGTGTGCTGCCGTCACTTTCTGGAGAGCTGTCAGGAGAGGGAGGCTCCACAACGATGTTGGTCACGTTGCAGGAATAATCTCTGCACGATTGAATCAGCTGAAAGACAGGAAGTGTGCATCGTGTGTATGGATTTGTTTGTGTTTACTGTATGTCCTGGTCTTACGTTCCTGTCTGCTAAAAAACAGAAATCGTTTCGCATTTCATCAGTGGACGTGTGCGGGTTGATACCTTGCCGTTCTCGGGCAGAATCATGGATTGCGAGTGACTGAGCGGCTGCTTGCCTCCATGGAGGGAGACAGTGGAGTGGTTCTGGGGATCGGAGTTGCCAAATGTCATCATGCTCAAGGTCTCGGACGAGGAGGCACGTTGCATGCCCTTAGCAAGGTCAGAGAAAAAAAGGAGACAAACAATTTATGTAAGACAAAAAAATGTACATTTAGTCGCAGAAAATTTAAGGTACTTAGCATCATACAACAGCTGTAAAGTGCGTGTAATATTTTAGTTTTGACTGAACAGGCCTGAGCAAATATATATATATATATATACACTATAGCGGGTACAGGAGCAGTGTGAACCAGGGGCGTAGCCAGAACCTATAAAATGGTTCCAAAGTATTATAGCCTAAGTTTGATAATGAACATGACATGGTCAGCCCTCTCATTGGATGGGGCGGGCCTGATTGACAAGTGGGTGGGCCCAGGCCCACATGTGGCTACACCTATAGGGTGAACTATGGTTAAAATCCCCAATAAAGGCAAAATTTCTAGAATATTTTTAACCCTTTCTACACCCTATGTTGGACCAAATGTTGACATTGCAAGGAGAAGGCACAAGGATAATAACAATATTAATTAAGAATATAATTTGGAAAAGTTTGGTGGCCGGATTAAAATGCCTGACAGGCCACGCCCAGCCCCCATGCGGGTGTTTGCCGAGTTAGACTAATTGACAACAAACCACATTAAGCGTCGTCATTAAACCAGTGAAAAAAAAAAGATTTTAATCAGATTAAAATGTTAACACATTCCAACACGTGCAGAATGACGTAGAGAGTTTATCCAAGAAGTCCAGCATCAATCCACTTGTTGTCGCTCTAATGCTTCTTACCACGCATTTTACCAAAACACCTCAAGAAGGTTTCAAAACCCAGCGTTTCAGATGTTTCTGCTCCCAATTGGACTCTAATCAAATTGAGTTCCAAGAACTCTCGGTGATAAACAATGTAAGGCAGGCTCCAAAAAGGTTGTTGAAGATACCCAACTTTTATTTTATGGGTGTGGTGTATGAATAACACACATTTGTGTTTTCTGAAAATTATAATAAATGCTAATTCACTATGTATTAACTTCATTAGCAGCTTCCATTGTCTTTCCTTTTAATGCCAAACTCCAAGTTTCCCTCCCGGTTTCATTATGCAGTGCAGGTTTAGTGCATGGAAACAACCTGTCGCAATAAATCCATATTTCAGTAGGACTCCTGGAACTGTCTGTCTGTCAGATAGAGCTTTCCTTTTTTTATTTTAAGACATAGGATCTTTTTCTGTCTCCTCACTGGCTCATTTACACAGCACAAAAATAAAAAAATTACCAAGAGGTTTATTTTTTGTGGCCAAGTTAGGAATTGAATCACTGGCGCGTTGTAGAAAGTAGGAAGGGAGATTATAATAAAATGGAAATATGAAATGATGCATTCTTCCTGTACGGTCTGGGACCAATTGACCCATGGACCGATGCGGGTCTGCGCCCTGGAGGTTGACCACGGCTATGAAGAACTGTCACAATACACAGCAGAGAAAGATATCGGGGGCAAAAGAATAACACACACACACACACATAGACTGTCATTGTGTGAACTTATATGAACTTCACATGGTCAAAGTACCAGCTTGCAGCTGCTGGTACTGTGACTTCAAGCACCAGCACCCTTTAGGAGTGCATTAACAGATGCGGACGCACAACAGTGTACATAAAAAATTCCTGTTATTGTGCTTGGCTTCACAGGAGAGACAGACTGTGAGAGACGTAGTGAACCATGAGTTTGCACAGTGCACAGTTTGCGAGTCTACTGCCATTATTGGGCACCTTTGTGAACGCCTGTAACCCAGTTTCAACAATCAGACGACTACACATCCCTCTAATGTTTAGCTTCTTCCCATGCGAGTGGTATTAGCACATAAGAGTCAACTCTGCTTCTTTCCTAAGAAGCGGCCTTTAAAAAGGGCTTTAAAGCAAGTGCACCCACACCCCACGGTGATGCAACATGTTGCAGTAAGAACCGCTTGGATGGATAACACGTTCTTTTTTTTTTTTTTCTTCACCAGCTCAACGCACTGTACATAAATGCTGATCTCCCAAAGTCCAAATAGCAGAGCTGGCAAACACTTCAACATATTCTGCTGGAACAGGCTGAGGATGTAGTTTTTGTTAATGTGATGACTCAAGTCCATTGATTTAAGAGAGGGAAAAATATCCTCCATCAAAAGCCTCTTAAGCACTGACAAAACACTCAAGATTACTGAACGATATTCACACCCCAAGTAAGGCAAACAACAAACAACCGCATAGGAAATTGGAAATAAATGTCTAATTTCGTTTAGAATTAAAGTCCACAAAGTGAACAAGGTCACAGATGGGGCGGAAATTTCCTGAAAGTGTGGGTTTTGTGCATTTTCTAAAGAGTTGTGTCCTGTTGTGTCATCATTTATATTGTCCTCAACTTCCGCACGTGTTCTTTTGCGGTGGGTTTCACGGCCACTGGTGATGAGAGACTCTCACCTGATTTATCTGCCATCCACAGTCGGTCTTCCTCCGGTGGCTTCCAAAAAGGATATCGGGCGACAGCTAAAGAGAGAGAGACACAGAGAGAGAGAGAGTAAGACAGAAAGAAAGAGAGAAGCGGAAAACACACAGGAAGACCAACGGTTACAACTAGTATCAAAGCAAAAATCTGATATGCAAGTTCACTCTCTTTGTAAGGTTTCAAAAAAAATGAAAATGACCAGAAAAGTAGATTTCTCCAAACTCTACAACATTAGGGTAAATAACACCTTTGAAAAACAGGATGCTGTCAGTTATTTCAGTTGTATTGACAGTGAAGAACACGAAACACAAAAATCTACTGAAATAAATATTCTCTTTGATTCGCCTCACAAATACACACACACTATATTCAAGTAAAGGTATATATAAAAAAAAAGAAATGTCGTCTCCGGGTGAATATCACACATGTCAACTTGAGAACAATTGTATTCGCTTTGTGTGACAGTGTCATCGAAGGATCACCGTGACAATTGAAAAGACACTCTAATTAACCATGGAAACATCACGCATGTGCTGCCAGAAAATGCAACAGCGAGCAGACACTTCAGATTATAAAGAAAAACCTTAAACAAACTTACAGCATCGGTGCTCATCATATCTAATCCCTCGGTTGAAAAAAAATCCAGGCCGGGTGACTCCAGTGTTAATCTGCTGTTTATCTCTGCTCAAAACTCTTGTCAGAAATGCCCCTTCATCTGCCCCTCCTGGGTCAGCCCTTCTGCTACTTCCCCATTCTAGAGGGAAGTTGCCTTCATCAGCATGTGCAATAAGCCGTGCACAGCAGCACGACCAAGATGGTGCTCTTAACTCACTGGCTCTGTGGTTGACTTTTTGACACTGACACGTCATAGCGGTCCTGCAGCTAAAGCTACAGATAACAGCCACATTTTAGACACACTACTGAAACATCCTTAAACTACTATCTGATATATTAATTACTAATTTTTAATTATATTAATTTTCTTGTATTGTTTTTTACTACAGGAACAAGACAATTTTTTTAAAAATTTTATTTAAACTGCTTTAAAGAAAATCGAACCATGACGCCATATCCATAATCGAGAGAGAAACAGGAAGTCAAGTTAGGTCACTGCGGCTGATACGCTTGAACTGAAGAGGCAAGGACTGTGAGATTGGGACATGCAAAACTCCAGGAGTTAATCATACCTGATGTTTGCTGCAGATTTAGCCTTAAGTTGCGATTTATTTTTACAATTCTTTAACATTCTAGGCACAACAAATTACTGATAAACATATAGGAGAGCTAGCGTTGTGTTTAGCTTTTTGTCCTCAGTCAACCAGATAATATGACAGGTTTGCTATCACACTATATTATTGTACTTTGTATTATAGTAAACCATATTATAAGGCGCGATTTTAATTTAGAAAATTTTAGGTATTAAAGTACAACTTATGGTGCAGAAAATACAGTAGGTGGAACTTAATTAATCCTTCCCTTTGAGAAATTAAGGATTAATGAATCTAAAAGGGTAATGCAGAGGAGCCAGTTGAGTTGGCTTGGGCTCAATGCCTCCTTAGGAAGGCGTTTGGATCCTGAGGAGATCCAGAGGAAGGCCCGGGACACGATGGAGTGACTATGTTGCCCGGCTGACCTGGGAAGGCCCTGGGTGTAAAGAGAGGGGAGATCGGGGTATCACACTTAGCCGCATCTCTGCATAAGCTGCAGGGTTGAAATTGTGTGACAAAAGTGCTGCTTATAGTCCGGAAATTACGGTAATATAATTTGGAAAAGTGTGTTGGGCCAAATCAAAAGGCAAAAGGGGCCGCATCTGGCCCGCGGACCATATGTTGCCCACTGTAGAGTTTGTGTTTTCAGTGTATATACGAGGACTGAAATATGTAGGACTAAAATAATAAAAAATATACTTTGATATACTATTAGGTCATTAATAGCATCAAACCATCCACAAAGATGGATGCATCCATCCATCCATCAATCAATCGTGTATGGATGGATAAGGAATACAGGCATTGCAGGAAAAAAAGGCAAAAATTTAATGATAATATACATTAATATTATAATTTGGACAACTGTGTGAGGTCAGATCAAAAGGCAAAAGGAGCCACATCTGGCCCTCGGGCCGTAGTTTGCCTACGCCTGCTCTACTGTATTCTTGTATATGCCAGGACTGACATATGTAGAACTTAAATAATGAAAAAAAATATATATTTTAAAAATATATTTTTTAAATACTATTAGGTCATTTGTAGCATTATTCATCATCTTCTATGAACACAAAGTAAAAGACAGAATGAACATTACAGTGATATAGGTGATCCTGACTTAAAGCAACACACCAGGTGATCGAACATGTGGCTCATAAATGCATAATGTATCAGTAGTTAAGTCGCCGTTTGATACAATATGTTCGGCGGCACGGTAACTGACACATATAGGTCACCAGAATGCACCTCAGACCAACTGGATGTGGAATCGCTGCTTTGATCACCATGGTATGTTTTCAGATGAGCTACATTACATTTGAAAAGCGTGATGCAACACTGAGGCAAGGCAACCTTGAGATGCAAAATGCTTATCTCTGACAATCTGGATCAGGCAGCACGTCTCCTTCTACTTTGTAGATGTCGTGGCAGAGAGTCAGTGGAAAGGATCAGTTAGTCAGCGAGGACAGTTGCTTAATTTTTCATTACGTCAAAAACAACTTACGCCGAGTGGTTGAACAGAATCTTGTGAATGGTTGAAATGAGATGAGAGGGAACTTTTTTTTTTTTTTGTCAGGGGAGACTTTGTGAGATCAGAGAGAGTGTTTAAAGTTGATGAGTTGGGAGAGATTCTTTTTTTTTTTTTTGTCTCTGATTCCTTCCAAACTAAGAGCTTCTGCTCATTTACACCAGATCAAGAACTTTGATCTTGTTGTTTCCTTCAGGCGTTTAACCTCAAACCCAAACACCGTGTGACTTGAGCGTTAACAAGTCAAAACATATGGCTGTGACTTGGTCACTTAAACGATGTGGCAACAACAAGGATGATGAAATACTGTGTTCTGCTCAGCACTTCTGTCTGCCCCGGACTGGTGGGAACACTGTGGTCTGTCGAACAAAGCACAAACTTCCCATGTGTTTGTGTAACATTGTCTTACATATTTAACACTCTTCCAGTGCTCTATATTCGGATTCTCTGGAGTAAAATGTATCTGTATCTGCAACTAGGCTTTTGGGAAGTTCTAACCGTCACTCACTTATGTGCATAGTTTCCTGTTGTACTTCCTCCTGATGGTAGAGGGTTTAACAAAATAAAAATTACAATATTTTCAAGCAGACTAAGTGAAGCAATTTGTACAAGGGAGGTTATGTCATGCTGTTTCTTACCACCTCTATATCCAGAAAAACTGACCTTTTCAAAACCCTTTGATGAATTTCGATGACCCCAAAAAAATTATTTTATCTCAATGCGACAACCAAATAACTGTTAGATTACATTTCATTACTGCACATCAATTTTATTTCCAAGATATGTTTAACGGCTCACTTACCCGGTGCATGGAACCATTTCGAACGTCTGAAAGTGTCAGCGACAGTTGGCTTTTTTCTCGAGATAACATCTGAAGATGAACAGGACTGAGCTGGGAGAAGAAAAAAAAAAAACATTGACAACCAGATAAAAATAAAATGTCTAAATCTATTGTTTGTATTGTCTATGTGATTGTTGTCCTTGTTTTAAATGATTGGTTTCATGTTCCTATAGTAAAAATAGTGATTCTGGCATGGACGTATGGGTTTAGTCTGTTTCGTTAAGTCCCAAAGTGTGGACTGACGTCTAGATCCACAAAAACAAGCAGGTAAGGGTATTGGTTTTCTTTCTTCAACCCTTTAAGACAGTGTTCCCCAACCTCATTAAGTTGTTGCAGAAAAATACACCTTAATAAAACAAAATGTCTGGTGTTCTGAAATATTTTCCTACCTATAAAATCTTCCTACCCAATTTCACAGAGCCTATAATTATCTGCTAGCAGACCGGTATACAAGGTTAGTATCTTGTATCGATGAGTCTAAATATAGTTGCATTATTGATGATGGAATCCTAGCCATTCTATTGGTCAGTTCTTTTGTTGATATGGGTATGGATCAAGTGGAAGTATTAGCCAGATGGGGCCAAAAGGAAACATTATTTCTCTGCGGCCCAGCACCAATTCACCCATGGACTTGGACCAGTCCGCGGCCCAGTGGTTGGGAACCACAGCTTTAAGAGACCGAGTTCTGGTTCCAACATGGAACTGCCACCATCTTTCTTATGCTTTAATGAAACATAAAAAAACCCACAACTTCATGTTCCTGTACCTTGTTGTCCGTAGATCCTCGAGAACGACGCGGTGGCTTCCAGGATCTCTCCTTTGTGACAGTGTTGACATAGAAGAGTCTTCCTGTGGTCTGGTCCGAGTACTGCTCCCACTGGTCCCGGACCTGAAGTGGCTGTTGACCTGGAGCAGGGCAGGGTGGTGCGAACTGCCTCACTGACTGCGTGCTTCCAGTGTATAGAGGTGAGTGTTGCCAGGACAGCTGAGACAGATAGGACTCAGAGGGGACCTTTAGAGTGGACAGAAGAAGAAAAAAAGAAATTATTGAAAGAGGACATAAGGTGAAGTGCTTAGTCAAAATTGCTGTGTCCGTTGCTCCGAATAGTAACTGCTGTGATCCAGTTCTGTTTAGTGAAGGCCAATAGAAGTCCAAATTGAAGACATTTTGGACTGATTTGCATAAGGACGGTTAAATCTTGGTTTAAATAAGTCACATGTTTAGTATTTTAGTACATCTTTATATCTATTTTTTTCTTGTCTCCTTTTTATGGAATGTGTAAAACTTTATACAACGTAAAACATACATATAATTAGTTTATAGTCCGTCTGCATGCCTCTCCATCTGCAGACTTGCAAAAATACAACTGCAATGAAACCCCATGTATTAATTAGTATTAATAAAAAAATTAGTATTAATAAAAATAATTACATTAAGCAAAATGTGTGCGAAAATGCATAGTCAATATGAAAAACACAAGAATCAGAAATAAAAGGAAATCCCAAATTTCTGCTCAGTAAAACCCAGTAAAATAAAGTAAGAGGATATGCACTGGAACAATACAAGTCTATTTAACCTCACTGGATCGCCACCTGCTGATCTGTGTTATATAACACACTGGCATTTCAGATAATAGTGATTTCAGTCGCTTTATCCAAAGCGGATTAATATCATAAGGCACGTGGTTCCACTGGGAATTGAACCCAGGACTCTCTGCTTCCAAGGCCGGCATGCTAACCACTACACACAGTGATGTTTCAAGTCTACAAATATTGAGATTTTTTAAGGTCTTAATTTTTTCTTTTGCGTATTTAAGCTGTTGTTTTTTGACATTTCATTTAATTTTGCAATAGTTCAGTATTACAGATATTCTAAGGGCTTAGAAAACCACTTTGTCAACAAAAAGTGCTAACAAAACACACAAAAATATATTTTTGACGGGGTAAATATTAAACATCCAGTGCTGCCTATTGAACTCCAGGGGACAGCACTGAGCAGAACACATCACCTGTAGCTTTTTGATTTAAACCTCAGAGAATTTTTTTGAGAGAGGACATTGTTCAACACAAACTTGTCAATCACAAATGTTGATGATGCAAATGTCTTTCACACAAATATTTAGTTATATGATCTGCTTATTTATATATATATATCCAAAGCCATATATAAAATCACAGAAAAACCACGTGGTGTTTCTGAATCATTATTATAAAATAAAAAAAAGAGTTTTACTCTTGGGTTCTTTTTATACTGTTTAATACGCAAATTAATTTGAATAGAAATAAGACACTTTTCAATTCAGAACATGCTGCTAATTTGGTTAAATAAAATCTCTCTTTTTATATATGTGTATTTATGAGTCAGGTTTTGTTTTTGAAAGAGAAAAAAAAATGCTTCCCGAAAATGTTTCCATACTTTAATACTAAGAATATCAAGAACTGATTGACATCGATCTGTTTTATCTTAAACTTCCTTATCAGCATCTTCTTCTTTTTCTTCTTCTTCTTCTTCTTTTTCCTCTACTTCTGCTTTAACATTCTTATTCTCATCAGCCTTTGACAGTTGTTTTCACACATGTTTGCTTTCTCATCACCAACCATGCTTTGAATGACCCCATACCGGGCACATTTATTTATGAACAATGTGACAAAATGACATTTGCTTGACACAAACTGTCCATGTAACAGATCCTTATGTCTTTAATTTTATCATTTTTTTTGTGCAAAAAGTGTAGGATAATGCTGTTGAAGAGGTCCAAAAGAAGTCAAGATGAGTGAATGTTGTTAATGAAACAGCAGGCAGCATATCCTGTATGTCATACTGTTGGATAAAGCTGCAATAACATAGTGAGGTGAGCAATAGACTTCAGAAGAAAAAGGGGGAAATCTGCAAACAGACAACTGCAGCTTTTAATGATAACATGCCACTAACTTGGCCCAAAAAACACACTTGAGGGACACGGTGTAAATGTTCAGCTTTGCACAGATGACACGGATAAACTCGAGCATCGCTCTCACTCAGACTGCCTGGTTTAATCCACTCTGATGTAACGGGGGAAAAGTCTGACGTCATTGGAATGAAAGCAATCACCGGTTGTGTCAGTGTCTTGTCAGAAGGTTAAGTACAGACACAAGTAGTGTTCATCCTGAGCTTCTGTCAAACCTTGTTGCGGAGTAAAACCGATAAACCCAGTGTGATAGTAGCACATTTTCAATTTCAATTATTTTCTTTTTTGAGCCTAAAGGGACGGACATTTTCATGCACCCCACTAATTAAAGTACTATTAAGAACCTGATAATGTGTATAGTTTTATCTGTATAGCCCTTAGTTTGAATTGCTGCCACCTATTGACAAGAGACAGTAATAACCCACAGATTGGATGAATACTTACAGTCCGAAAGATGCACTGTCTTTCATATTTTCTTAAATTTTCTCAATCTCAAGCAATCAACAGGGTTCATATCGCTATTGACATTTTGTAACTTTGATTTCCTACTGGAAGAACTTCAACTGTGTTTGTTAGATATATGTATAAATATCAAATTATCTTTGTACCTGTTTTTTTTTCTTTCTTCTTCTTCTTTTTTTATTGTATCTTTAGGCTCTGGAAACATCCATTGCACTGTCTGTCCAGGGAGTGGATCCATGTCCTATGGTTCGCCCAGGTTTCTATTGTTTTTTTCCCTGTTAAAAGGGTTTTTTCTGCAGTAGTTTTTCCTTACCCTGGCTGAGGGTCTAAGGACAGAGGATGTTACCAACCCTGTAAAGCCCTATGTGACAAATCTAATTTGTAAATCAGTGCTATATAAATAAATTTTGGTTGATTGAGTGTGCTTGATGTGTAAATTCTGGTTGTGTTTACTGACCTGGACGGGTGCTCAGAAACCTAAAATTTTAGTAAAACTTTGGTAAGCTGTGAAGTCGCACTATTTGACAGATTGCCGGCGCATTACGGCTAGTGTAGTCAAGAGCCTCACAGAATAATACTGCACTATACTGTGTTTGGACAGCGTTAATGGGCTTTGTTGGGCTTTAAATGTACGGTTTTGTTCATGGTGTCTTCATTGGAGATATGCTTATGGAGTGCATTTCAAACTCACTATGTAACAGACACAGAGACAGAACCGTACACGCTTGACGCCAAAATCTCTGTTGTCACTGATAATCTCAGACGCTGAAGATTTTGATGGATTTGTGGAAGGAGAGTGAACCGCAAAAGTGAGTGTATTGTATTTGTATTTTTTGTTTTGTGTCATTTATTACACCTTATGATCCAGTGCATCCCAAAAAATATGGTACATACAGTATAAAAGTGAGTCGTTATAGCAACAACAACAAAGGGAAAATGATTTCCCCATGACAGACAGGTTGAATATTGTCTTTACCTAAAGGTGTGTGTGTGTTTGATACTGGGTGAAATACATTCAGTACATGTGATGTTTTGTGATGTTCTGTGGTGTCCTACCTGCAGATGGTGGTTCCGGTTGGAAGCCCCCACCATGTCCCACTGGCTGCTGGACTTCTTTGGTACTCTGTGGTTATTGTTACCGCTGAAGCCACTGCTGACTTCATCGTAGGGGTTCTCGATCGGGTTTTCAGATAGATTACTGGAACTCTGGCTGCGTGTGATCATGGGGACCACCCTGGCGTTTGGTGGCGCCGACTCAGTCACTGAGTTTGTGAACGACCCTGGGACCGTCAAGTGTCCTGACAGGGACGACGGATGTTTATGGGTAAAGGTGAATCTGGACATCAGGAGGTTTTCAGTGATGTTGTTGTTGTTCAGCCCCTGGAAGGCACTGTGAGAGTTAAGGTTTTCCATGGAGTGGTAGATGGGTTTGCACACTGTAAGAAGGAGATGAGAAAATGTAAAAAGTTCTAGACAGATAGTCACATAAGGATGTCTCATTTAAGAACTTTCTGTCTTGGAATTGACCTTGATGTGGTTCATTATAGGTGTGCGAAGGGCTGGAGCTGACGGACACATTTGGAAGAACCCTGAGGTTGGAGTTGAGAGAGGCGGACATAACCAGGCGCTGTGGTGATGACATGGGTGTGACGGGGACCTCTGTCACGTAGGTAGCAGGAACGTACAACGGCTTCGTTTTACTGGCTGCTCCAATTCTTCTCACCTGTTGGACATATATCGGATAATGTTTGTTTTTGATCATTAGGAACATGGAATGAAGGTTAGTTTGACTGGGAGTTTGTCTCAGCATGAAAAGCAGGTATGGATTTAACAATTTCACACATGGTACTTCATTTATTTTACACAGAACATGCCAATGTCTTTCCAGGAGTGTCAACAAAGGTGGATAGAAAGGTCTCCAGAACGGTTGTGAAACCAGACATGATGTACGGATTTGCACTGGCAGAAGACAGAAGACAGAGGTGGAGGTGGAGGAGTTAAAGATGCTGAGGTTCTCTTTAGGAGACCAAAAGTATTTTATCGCAACCAGTACAGAGGTGAGAAAGTAAATGGAATACACAG
>JAFBJS010054575.1:126718-153131 GCA_016785265.1 Paraplagusia blochii | reverse complement strand
CTGGAAATACTGTATTTCCAATTGATAATCTTAACCAGAGGTCCCCAACCACTGGGCCGGGGACCGGTACCAGTCCATGGGTGAATTGGTTCCGGGCCGCAGAGAAATAATGTTTCCTTTAGGCCCCATCAATTTACACTTGATCCATACCCATATCAACAAAAGAACTGACCAATAGAATGGCTAGGATTCCATCATCAATAATGCAACTATATTTGATCAGGAAATATTTTCTCAGTGAAGACAACAACAATAAAATCAAAATGATGTAGAGTCATCAATACAAGATTCTAACTTTTTATACCGGTCTGGTAGGAGAAAGTTATAGGCTGTGTGCACTTGAGAAATCTTTGTTGTGCCCATGCACAGTTAATTTAGGTAGGAAGATTTTATAGGTAGGAAAATATTTTAGAACACCTGAAAATTTAATTGTATTATGGGGTATTTAACTGCCACAACTGAATGACCGGTCCGTGAAAATAGTACAAGACATTTAACCAGTCTATGGTGCGAAAAAGGTTGGGGAACATTAATCTTAACAAATACAATCCTACCTGCTAAGAATGTTTTTGTTCGCTCTGCAAAATAACAGCCAGGGTTATAAAAGATGACCAACTTTAAAGCATGGTGACAGTAAGACCATATATTTCAGTTTAACTCTATTGTACTGTGCACAACACGGTAAAGTAGTGGCCACTGATTTGTGACGGCACACATCATTGCACAGATAAATCAAAAGCAGGATTAAACTGGATTAAAACAAAGCTCTGAGAAGGCTTTATCGCAGATACAGTAGAACAAGTACATTACAATGGCTGCCTTTCAGCCGCAGTGTTTTTTAGTGACAAATTATGTGTTCTTGATATAGTAATGGAAAATTTATGGCAGATAATATGGTTGGTTGTAACTGTACAAACGTGACAACAGGTTGTGTGGCGTTTCCTTGTATGCTTTACTGACTCTGCAGATATAATTGAGTCAGGAGTAGAAACTGCTCTATCAATATTAGCAATATGGCATTTTAAACAGTCACAATTTGCATATCCACACGCCTACATTGCAAGTCATAATTAAAGAGACATCAAAATCCACAAAAAAACAACAAAAACAAAACTAAAGTACCCGATAGACACTGCATCTCTCAGATGGAGTTGGAGTTATGGACCACACGTCTGTGTAGCGGAACGTATGTTGAGGTTTTCCGTTGGTTTGCACCGTGCAAAACAAGTGCAAAACATGTTCCTGCACTTTGATCTATTCCAGCTATATGAACACACACAGCTGCTCATAGAGAAGAAAAATAAGGATGGACCACACACCTTACAGATCAGCAAAAAACTGTATCAAACCAAATTAAATAAAAATCAGTTTTTACTTTAGTCTTGGCCACTGACTCTACCCTGAACAGTAATCTTTGGTGCACACTTGTAATTACGACCAAATGCTCCTGTCCATGCTGCACATGGTGGTTTTAATCAGCAATCTTGCAACTGGAGAATAATCTTTCACGTCACAAGCTTGTGAAAAAGGGAGCAAATCTCTTGCTATGCATGGACTTAAGACAGATTATAGAAAAAAAGCAAAACTTCAATGCGTCAATAGGACTGTTTCTGTCACTCCTCTGTGTTTGGCCCGTGCATTCAGTGCCTGCGATGCATGTAACAGCGCCGCCAAAGTCAAAGAAGCATGCGGTTTTGGTATGACAAGAGGTGGTTGGAACGGAAAGTGTACATATCAGCAGTTTTTCCATCATTGTGACATTTCTATGTTGATAAAAAAATATTAAGGTCTTCTCGCTTCATGATGCTGAAGATAAAGACTTGTTCCACAGGAAATGGCAGAATGGTAGTGGGTTTTTAATTGTTCTCAAGGGTTGGGTCTGAAAAGTTTCCTGTGGCTTCATCTAGGTGGCCACCTAGAAACTGAGTTGTGGCTTTGACCCCAAAAACATTTTTGCTGCAGTGTGCACTGCTATGTAAAGGGTGGGCCCTATTTAAGCAAGTTCAGCTGAGAACCCCATGTAAAAATGTCACGCAATGGAAGAAAAATTAGTTTAAAACCTGTAGACATCATATGTGTATTACATCAGTGAGTATTGTTTTAGGTGTGTCACCAATTACTGTTACGTAAAAAAAACAAGACCTTATTAAGATAGAAGAGTATAATACATTTTCATGACATCATAAAAACAGCATTGCAATAAATACAATAAGTAAATTACATTTCGGTGCGACATAACTATGATAAAATACTTTTGTATAAGTTTGCATTGCTACTAGCGGGACCAAACATAAACATTGACGGGCATAACAAGACAATGTTATCTTCTCATTACATTTTGAATACTAAAAATATACGTATTTGTGAGAGAACATTCTAGAAGCAGTTTACTTTGCGTTCAATGCATCACTCACCTTGTAGATAATGAGCTCAGCTGCGTTCAAGTGCAGAAGTTGCGTTTTCGCGACTTTTACGCAGGTCCCTCTGATAAAATAAAAACTTCACACATTACTAGACTAAACCCAACACCAAATAACATGGACGTTTATTAATTAACAATTAAATTAAGTTGTTCGCTGTATTCAGGGCTGTGTAACCAGCTCCGGGCGCTTAAGCGGATATAAAAAATTCCTGTCCCAAACGGGTTAGATTGGCTGCCATATGATTCTACACTGAACCAACCACAACAGGTGCGCTCGTTTTATCATCAAAGCGTCGTCCGCGAGTAAAATAACGCTCTGGTGTAACCCACCCGGTGGCGCTGAAAGTAAACTAGGAACAAGTGCCACCAATGTTTCGCGGATAGGGACGCCGTCTGATGGTTGTATGGTAAATGTAGTTCTTAAATCCACCAAATGCAGTTCGTTACAACCAGCTTACACCGCGTTAGAACTACAAATCTGCCATTTGTGTCAGCGCTCACGTTGCTTGCATCAGCTTGTATAGAGTCGGTATTCGCCGGAAAGTTCCAACCGGTATTTTGACTTTTTCTACATTAACTTTTGACACAGTTACATTTTAACACTTGTCCGTTTTTATAGCATAATAGGTTTACGTTTCCAAATGAAGCTATTCGTCAGTGAAGGCAACCCACACTGCCTGAAGGTGTTAGCTGCCTTAGAAGAGACCGGAGCGAAATGTGAGGTTCACTGTCTCAACCATGAAGGTAAGTACGCGTGGCTAGCTCCATATTACTATGTTATACACATGGTATCTTTGTAACTCCTGACTACATGATACATGTATCGTAATATCGTAATTCAGCTAGCAATTAAACTAATAATAATAATAATTATTGTACGTTAAGAAGCTAATGTGAAACAATGACAGTTGAGACTATGGGAGTGTATTCGGATTTTAATATGTGTAACTCTTTGCCAAAGGACTGCTTCTGCAATTTTAAATAAATGATTGGAAACGATAAAATTGTTTTTATTTGTGGACAAAACGACAAAAAAGTGAATTAATAAACACACTATTATTGACGTTATTATGTTTTCCTCCCAGAGAGCGTTGTTCCCTTCCTCAGCCGTCCAGCTTTCCCAGCCCTGCTCCTGCCTGGTGGTTCCTACCTCTTCAGCCCCAATGCCATCTGCCAGTCAGTGCAAATCTGTGAAAAATCGAAAATTGTGCAGTTTTGTTATATTTATTATCTTTCTGCAAATGGTTTAACATCTTAGGTTCCTGTTTGAGGTAAAAGGCCAACAACCCCCTGCACTTTCCAATCAGTGGCTGGAATGGGAGGCCACAGAGCTCCAGGTATTTATAGATTTTGTTGTTCAATTTATGTACAATCATAAGTGAAAAACCTAAAACACAAATTCAAGGCGGGGGGTCCAGTTAAAACACACCAAGTCATGTTTTATGGCTTGCACAAGCAGGATTTCTTAACTAAAAAATAATCAATTGCAGAAATGTTATTAAAACATTATTGAGTAGTTATGCATGTACAATTTATACCATTATTCACTTAACTTGGTTAGAATTTTTTTTCTGTATGTCTGATACTGTGATCAGAAACTTGTATTAATCCCTGTTGTGATTTCTTATTTCTTCTTGCAGCCTGCGTTGCTCCAGGCTCTCTACATGGCAGTGGTGCAAGGAAAGGGTTCAGAGGTTCCGAAGGTCCTGCAGGGCCCTCTGAACTACATGGACCAGGGTCTGACCAAGGGAAACGCACCATATTTAACAGGGGTACTGTGTGACTTAACAATCATTTGAATATGGCTTTGATTGTTAACATGTAGTTTCAGTTCTAACTTGTAATGCCGCGTTAATTCTACAGGAGTCAAAAGTTCATGTTGAAACCTCAGCTGAAGCTTATTCATTAGACCTTATGAAGCTCCTCTAGGGAGAATCCTCTTTACTTTTTTGGTAAATTTCTCAGATAAAAAATATTTGTTGTAAAAAATCCTGAGGGATTTCCCTTGTGTTACGCTGGCGTCAAAGTCAGACTTTTCCAGACCCTGCAGCTACAAGTCACCTGTGACTGTCAGGTGTCCTATGTATACTGTAATGTTAATTCTCAATATGATCAGCAGGGAAGGAAACCTGCATAGTTAGTTAAAAACTTTCCAGCTAAAACAGTCCGCTTATCCCTTATATGTTCTCGTGGGGGCAGCAGTCTCCATGACTGCCACCCAAATCACACTGCACTGTACCAGGTCCTGTGAGTGTTGAACCCACTGGAAGTCACCAGAACACTGGAGTTTTACGCTAATGAATCTGTTTCTACTGCTGCTATTGTTATAATGGACGTTGTACCACAACAGAAATATTTTGTCATAACATAACTACAAATACTAATAATCCTCTTCCTGTGTTTTTTATTAACCTTTTAGAAAGCTGTCACAGTTGCCGATGTCGTTTTGTGGGCTGCACTCTACCCTGTGTTGTCTGACTCCTCGCTACAGCTGGGTAAATTATTGTTGATTGAACATAACAATTTCCTCTGTGATTTTTTTTTTACCCTTCTTTCTCACTTTTTACGTTTTCCTTTGATATGTATACCATCTTCCCATACCCTGTGTCATTCCTGTCTCCTTCAGGTGAACACAAGTCCGTGCGATCGTGGTTTGACCGTGTCAACGCGCTGCAGAGCTGCCAGTCTGCTGCACAGAAAGTGTTGCAAGGGAAAGGCCTTCAGGGCATGAAGAGCTACCTGCAGAGACAACCTGCCCCTCAGTCTCACCAGCCCCGAGACTCACAGCCAAGCAACAGCCCCTCTGCTGAGGTGTGTTGGGGTTTTTTTGTTTAAAATCATCAACCTATTTGATTTAAATGCTTGTATTGCTTTACCAAAACAACAGTACATTGCATTTTAAGGAAGGAATTTGGATTATTTAAATGGACTCATGTTGAATTTTTAATCAACTAAACAGGTTTTACTTGTGGAGCAGGTGGCAGCTAAAAAGATCCGTGACAGCAGTTTGTCAGGACCCTTTTATTTAATGTTCATAGAGTCATTGGGTTATGTGTGTTAAGTGTAAAAATTTAATCTGATCTTTATATCATTTTAAGAGAGATTAATAACTACACGGTTTCTTTTTTTTTTTGCTTTGTTACATGCTTTGTGATCAAAACGTAATTCAAAGAACATTGTCAGACATGTTGTAACTGCACAAGGAATATTAACATATATTTCAACAAATAATACATTTAATCTTGTACAGTATATACATAGAATCCCTCTTACCCTGTCCTCTGAATCTTTGACTCCAACTACCTCCATGTCCTCCCTCACTGCATCCATAAATTCCTACCTGGTAGCTCCATGTCTAGGATCATTCTTCACCATGTCCAAACCATCTCTATTTTTTTCTCCAAACCTTCCTGTCTGAAGGACAGATTTAGATAGAATAGATAGATTCAAGAAATTAATTCAACCGACCTTAACTCAGAAACAATATTACTATAACTATATAACCACACAAATATTTGGTGTGTTTTTTTTTCTGTTAGTGTGAGGAGGGAGAACGTGTGGTCTCAGAGGAGGAGATGGAGGCTGCTGCTCTCACCTGGAGCAAAGGTTTGAGCACCGCCCCACTGCCGAAGGAGAGACAACATCCCGTGTAAGTGTGAACACAGTGTGTAAATGTATATTAATACATTTATTTTATCATATAAGTTTACTCCAATAAAGTGAAAATTAATTAATAAAGTTGAAAAAGGTGATCTGCGTCTTTTCAGTTGCTGCATAAACTCAAACCTTTTCTACATTCACCTTCTCTTCTTTTTATTCTGCTTTATTTTTCTTGTTTAATTATATATTTTTATAAGTTACTCTAACATTATATAAAACCATCTGCCAACTGTACTGTAATGTAATATTTATAAATATAACATCCAGCAGCTATGTCTATGTTCTGTCCTAGAGTAAGGAACCACATTTGAGGTCTGTTTTTTTTTTTTTTTTTTTTTTTTTTTTTTCGGTATGTCATAACAGTCTGCCAGAAAAAGACAAGCGCAATGTCCTGGTCACTAGTGCTCTGCCGTACGTCAACAACGTCCCACACCTGGGTAATATCATTGGCTGTGTCCTCAGTGCCGACGTCTTCTCCAGGTCAGTGTTGTTTGTTGTTTACCTTCACTGTTTACATGTACATCTTCACATTTGTTGTTGTTTGTATCCTAGTCTCCTTGTGTCCTGCTCACTCCCATCTGCTCCTGCTTTCTCTTTTTTTTTTTTTTCTTACCAGGTACGGACGCCTGCGCGGCTGGAACCTGCTGTATGTGTGCGGCACGGACGAGTATGGCACGGCCACAGAGAACAAGGCCAGAGAGGAGGGCCTGACACCGCAGCAGATCTGCGACAAGTACCACGCCGTCCACGCCAGCATTTACAAGTGGTTCCAGATTGACTTTGACTTCTTTGGCCGAACCACCACGGAGAAGCAGACCCAGTGAGTAGAAGAGGATTAGTGAGTGGAGAAGGGTTTCTCAAACTCAAAGAAGTTGAGGGCCACCACCCATACTATCATCTCACCGTAGTGCCACGTCAGCTTTCAATGTTCAATACAAAAGAAAAAAATGTAATAAAAATTCCGATTCCCATTGATTCAGTGTAATACAACACTGAACCAGAAAGAGACTGTGGATGAGGGATTTGAGAACGATAGGACTTCACATCACCATTAGTGGAGAACAAATATATATGTATATAAAATATATAGCCATATTCATATAATAAATATATATATAATATTATTATAAAGTTAACTTTCACATCAAGGTGGGGCCGCAAAATGTCATTCCATGGACCGCAAATGGCCCACGACCACGAGTTTGAGACCCCTGCGTTAGAAAGACAAGTCCATTTTATTTTTCTGCCTCCTTATCATGAGTGTTGGTTCCTATATGGATATAAAAGACATATCCCTAACATAACTTTGGCCCGATCAAAGAGCCAAATGCCCTGCATCTGGCCCCAGAGCCATGGTTTGCCCATGTCTGATATTGTTAGTCTATTGTAAAATTGCTCCACATAGGATCACTCTATAATCCCCCAATAGATACTGGACGTCTCGCCCTCTGAACCATAAAGTCTGCTTTACTTAATCCCACAGATTATCAAGGATGATGGTGGAATGTAGGTTATTGCTTTGCTTCCCAGAGGTTTAATAAATATAGAGACATCCTATTAAATGAATTTTGTATCCATATCTTTGTCCTGCATGCCACGGCTGCAATAGAAAACATGTTTTTACCATTGTTTTGTATTGCATTACGCCACTACATTCTGACCTAACAGTAATCAATCTAGTTATAATAGTCAAATTATTTTATGTAGACTATTTCTCACAAAATGTTCTACTTCTGGAGACCTTCTGGTTTTGTTAATTCAATACAAATATAGATTTAAATATGGTTTTTTAAATAACCAAATGTGACTCTGTTTAAACATCATTATTACGGCAGAAGAGTAAAAATGTTTGCGTCATTTTTCTGTAAACTTTTTCAACCAATGGAAGCCAAACAATCGTAGTCAGGTTTCAATGATATGTCCCCCATTTAGACCAGCTGTCAGTGAGTTTTCAGCCTCATTAAAAAGTAGGGAAAATATGAAAAATTGCATCATCTATATGCCCCCCTCCCCCAATTAGTCTTTTAACGATCTCATCCTCTCTCTCTGCTTTTTGTTTCTGTGTGCAGAATCGCCCAGGATATATTCTGGAGACTCCACAAGCACGAGTTCCTTGTGGAAGACACCGTCGAGCAACTGCGATGTGAGAAGTGTCAGCGTTTCCTGGCTGACCGCTTTGTTGAAGGCACCTGTCCCCACTGCAGATACCCAGAAGCTCGGGGTGATCAGTGTGACAAATGTGGGCGGCTCATTAATGCCGTGGAGCTTGGGGTGAGTGCAGGGCAGCAGGTGGCGCACCATAAATCATAATAAAGAGCAGCAGGGTGATTTAACAAATGTCTCGGACCCAGAAGTAATTTTGTTGATAAAATTAATACTCGCCAACTGCTAACTCTAACAGGAGAAAAAGTTGGAAAACCTGCTTGGATTACAAAACTGAAACACTAAAATTTGACTAATCTTTTTTTTTTTTTTTGGAACATAAATTTTCAATTGACATACAGAGGCAAGAAAATCTATTTTCTGCCATATATAAAGACTGAAAGATTTTCGTCCTTTGGCGCCAACCCATAAACAATGTTGCGTTGTAGATTTTGTTTGTACAATTTGAGCAACATTTAATAGCTACACTGTGGAATTTTATGCTGGACATTTGTGTCATTCTATCCAAGCAATTGAATTTTAATCCTATTAATTTAATTAATCAATTAGTGTTACTGATGTTTTTTGAAATGTTAGATTTTTTTTTGGGTTGTGCCATAAGCGGTGATGGTGGACGGACGGGATGAGATGGATATTGGTAAAAATATCTTTACTAGATAGTCAGTGTCCAAAACAAATTAACAAATTAGACAGTTTGACAGTTTTTTTCTGTCCTAAATTCCCAAACAAAATTATTTAAAACTAAAATTTAGGACAGAATGCAGGATGGAAAAACTGGAGAAAAGAGTCAGGAGTGATCTGTGAAAGAAGAGAGTCAGCTAAGGTGGAGGGAAAGGTTTACAGGACACTGGTGAGACCAGCCATGGATGGATTAGAGACACTAGGAATAGGTAGAAGACAGGAGACAGAGCTGGAGCCTGGTGAAGGAGTTAAAGATGCTGCTGATATTCTCTTTAAGAGAAACAAGGATGGACAGGATCAGGAATGAGGTGATTAGAGGGACAACACAGACAGGAAGGTTTGGAGACAAAGCTAGAGAAGACAGATTGAGATGGTTTGGGCATGTAGAAGAGTGATCCTAGAGATGGAGCTACCAGGTAGGAGACAAAGAGAGGATTGATGGATGCAGAGAGAGAGGACATGGATGTAGTAGGAGTTAGAGTTGCAAAAAAGGAAGCCGAAAAGAAAAGAAGAAGGGAATTTAAGACAGAAATATCCTCATTACTCCCATCCTCTCCCCAGGACCCCCAGTGTAAGGTCTGCAAACAGACTCCCATCATTCGCTCCTCCAAACATCTGTTCCTGAACTTGCCAAAGGTATGGAGAAGAGAAGAACTCACATTGTTACAAATATTTACTGTCGTTGTCATTTATTCTTATTATTCATTTCATCCAATTAATCACCTTGTTTCATCTCCTGCAGCTGGAGGCTCAGTTGGAGCAGTGGCTGGAGATTTCCACCGGCACAGGAGACTGGACCACAAATGCCAAACAGATCACCCGCTCCTGGGTGAGAGATGGACTCAAACCTCGCTGCATCACCAGAGACCTGCAGTGGGGAACCCCCGTACCTCACCCTGACTTCAAAGAGAAGGTCTGTCGCTGTCGTATGGCGTGGCATTGAATTTCCCCAAACGTAACATATCTCATTCTGAGCTTCTTTTCTGAACTTGGTATTTTTGCATGGTGTGGGATAACAAACAAGGCGCGTTAATGAAATGTAATGAAGCTCGGGGCCTCAGCTGTGTAACCTGCTGAGAAGATAATGAATGTGCACCCAGAATGTCTAAGGTCAGGTTCCTAATTAAACTTTAGAAATGACTGCACACTTCATTAACTGTTCACAAATATTGCGTTGAGCGATGATACCGCAGCGCTTCCTTGTAGTCGCTGCACTTGGAGTTCTCTTGTTGGGGCATTTCTGAGGGTACAGCTGTTCACCGCAACCAGGGATCTCCACTAGGATGTCAGGCATAGAATCATGTGATTCCAGTTCGCCAGTGGCAGCAAAACTGTAAAAGAGTGGAATCAGTTAGATACATGTCATGAGGGGACATTGGGTTTTGGACGTGACTCGAGGACAGGGTTGAAGAAGTAAAGACCGCCAAGTCTATGTGCTCATTCTAGGTGCAGGATGAAAAATGACCCCCAGCAGTCTAGGCTTATAGCAGAGACAGAATCTGGCTCTCTTACTGAGAGTGGTAGTTGGTTCCACCAGTGGCGGTTACTAGTTTTAAACATTACAACATGGGCGACAGTGGTTGGCCTAGCAGTTAAGGAAGCGGACTTCAGGCCTACAAGGCTTCAGGTTCGGATTTACCATCTGCCAAGTTGCCACTGAGGTGCTCTGAGCAAAGCACTGCGCCAAACTACATCACTTCCTGTGGGCTCACCACCCATTTATAATGTGTGTTTTGTTGCAGTGATAAAGGTTTTTCAGCCAAAAAAAACCCACAAATGCCAAAACTTTTTAGTGGCTAAAAATTCAGTCATCTCTAATCTATTCTGCGCCCCAGAGTCCTGGGTTTACAATCCAGAGGAATCACATGATTGATATTGTTCCTCTTGTAAGCCGATTTGGATAAATATAAAATTCATTCTGTCACCTGACTGTGTGGTTTATTCTTCTTCTCTTCCAGGTGTTCTACGTTTGGTTCGATGCCCCCATTGGTTACCTGTCCATCACTGCTAACTACACCGACCAGTGGGAAAAATGGTGGAAGAATCCAGAACAGGTAAAAATCCCCCAATCATGCATGTGGACAACATATTCAAGTTTCTTTTTTTTTGATAGACTTGGTCTAAATAACTCGTACTTCACAAGCCACGGGTTTCGAGTCATTTTTCAAAGCAGAAAATATAGAAAACAAACCTTTCTGATGTTTCTTGTTCATTCTACATTTGCAGAGAAGTGAAGTTAATGTTCATAAATCATATCTTAACCTTCAGTCTTATCCAGGTTTATATATACATTTTAAGTTGTATTTGTGTATTATTTTAAGATTTATATTTATATTTTACTCTTGTTATTATTCTGTCACGTCCTTTTGCTTTATTTCTGCCTTATTTTCTGTAATTTTTTTTAACTAAGGTATGTCATTTCCTCAAATTACAAGTAGCTTTGGTTAAAATCATCTGCCAAATATATTGTGATGTAATGTAATGTCTACCTCGGGTCTTGTCAGTTTGCTGCATATATTTTTTGCGTCGTTGATGGACGTAAATTTTACGTAAGATCTAACAGCATCTACCCTCTGAACTCGAACTGACTCATCTCATCCCTGTGTCTGAAACCAAAGGATTTCGTCTGTGCGGGTGTGTGTAAGTGGGGGAGGGTGTGTGTGTGTGTGTGTGATGGGGGGGACCGGGAGGGTAGGAAATGGTGAGAGCTGATGAGTTCTCTTTGAACTGGATGAGCTCACGATGATCTAATATGATGTCATCCCCACGCTTCGTCGTGTGCGTGTCTGTGCCACCAGGTGGAGCTGTACAACTTCATGGCCAAAGACAACGTGCCGTTCCACGCCGTTGTGTTTCCCTGCTCCCTGCTGGGAGCTCAAGACAACTACACGCTGGTCAACCATCTCGTCGCCACCGGTAATAAATTAATTTATTGACTTTTCTGTATTTTATTATTATCATTATTAATATTATTACAGTTCCTGTAAAGATGTGTTCATCACCTTAAATGTTGTTTGTCTTTCCTGCAGAATATCTGAATTACGAAGACACAAAGTTCTCCAAGAGCCGCGGCGTGGGTGTGTTCGGAGACATGGCCAAAGACACGGGAATCCCCTCGGACGTGTGGAGGTTCTACCTGCTCTACGTGCGTCCAGAAGGCCAGGACTCCGCCTTCTCCTGGGCCGACATGGCTCTGAAGAACAACTCTGAGCTGCTCAACAACTTGGGGAACTTCATCAACAGGTGAGCGCCAAAACTGGGACACGGCTTTCACCTGGTATTGCTTAGGTTTTCAGTTTTTTTTCCTCATAAATTAAATAAGCGGATGCTTGTTATTGAGTCTGGTTCAGGGATTTCCAGATTGTTGCACCGTTGTCACAGCGGATACTAAAACAAGTTTACCCCAGTTTTCCCCCCATTTTTGTTTGTGATGGCGCAACCCAGCCCCAATTCCATCGCCTCATAGAATGTTTGCAGAGATCTGGGTTAAATCAGACATCAAAGATTTTTCTCGCCAGCTATTTTTCAAAGTACCTTGATCTTCAAAATTGGTCTCAGGCATCAGCGTTGATGTCTAATTGATTTAAAAATAACTTTGAGATTAGATTCAGCCAAGGTGCTGATGGGTCATTGTTCTGATGGCAAGAACATGTCTTTGATGCAACTGAGTTTTTGCAACAGTAAAGGCCACATTTTCCATCATTAAAGCTTTTTTTTTTTTTCCCTGATCTGTTTTGTTGGTTTATTTCTGACCTCTCTTTGGAAGTCTGCTTCTAACAAACCACCATCTCTCCTGCAGAGCTGGGATGTTTGTCACCAAGTTTTTCGACGGATGCGTTCCCCTGATGGATTTGCAGCAGGAAGATAAGAAGCTGTTGGCCATGGTGAGCTGGGAGCTGCAACACTACATCCAACTCATGGACAAAGTCAAGTAAGATCTCAATGGCACAACTTTTTCTGTTTTTTTCTGTCCCATCGTTCCCAAGTGAAGTCATCATCTGATCTGCTGTCATTGTGTGTTCCACCAGAATACGAGACGCTCTAAAGCACATCCTGAACATCTCTCGCCATGGAAACCAGTACATCCAGGTGAATGAACCCTGGAAGAAGATCAAGGGAGGCGACGCTGACAGGTGAGATGATTTTTCCAAAGGAAAGATCTCGAAAGGATCCTGTAATCCTGCAATAACATAAAAAATGATTGTAATTAAAACTAGAGATCTAATTCTATTTAAAGATGGCAATTGTTTGTCTACAGTTAGAATAATATAGGTATTTAGTCAGACAATATAACAAATGTTATATGTTAATGTAGAGAGCAAGATATCCAGTTTGTATAGGTAAATATATTTATAGCAGTTTCAAACTTGCGGCCGTGGGCCATTTCTGGCCCGTGGAGCGATATTTTGTGGCCCCCACCTTGATGTGACAGTGCCAATAATATTTACAGAAGGATTCTACTGCAAGTTGATGCTAAAAAATGGTTTTGTCGGATGCACTCAATCTGAAATGTGTTAAAGTGTCAAACTTTTTTTTTTTATTTTCTGCATTTTTTTCTCCGGTGAGTAACATTAAATGCTAATGCGACACCCAGGCAAAATGACAGTTGAGTTTGAGACAAACTTCTCTTGTAGCTCACAAGACAAATTTTGGGCACCCCTGGTCTAGAGACCTTTGTAGTCACAGTGATGGACCAGTAATGGACCTCTAACCACAGTATCACCTAGCTTCTTTGCATTAAACTGTAATAATGATTGACCTTCACTTTCCCGTCTCTTCAGGCAGCGTGCCGGGACAGTCACCGGTGTCTCAGTCAACATCGCCTGCTTGCTCTCAGTGATGCTTGAGCCGTACATGCCGACAGTCAGCCAGACCATCAGAGACCAGCTGAAGGCCCCCGCGTCATGTGTCCCCACCATGGTTCAGGGCAGCGGCGCCTTCGTCTGTTCTCTTAGCGCAGGTCACCGCATCGGCACGGTGAGTGAGAACCTCGTGAACACACTCCCTTCATACATGTGCACACATCTGGGTGATACAACACGGGTGCAACAGTGTACTTACACGCTCTGATAAAGATTGGAGTGTGTGTTAACACACACACACTCACCGTTAGGAACAAATAGCCTGAACAGCTTTTTCAAGACTTCGGTCCTTTCCAACAGCAACTTTCTCTCGGGCCACTTGTCCCTTCAGGCCGAATCACTGCTGCCTGTGTCTCCGCAAACACTGAAGACAGGAACCAGGTGTAGAGCTGCACACTGGTGTTTCCACAAACAACCAGCAGACAACGTGATTTCAGATACTAGGGCTGTCAAAGTGAACCTCGTTAATTTCATTAGTTTAATTGAAAACATTTCACCAAATGGTTTGATTCAACTCAAACTCAGGGCCGAGGGCCAAATCTGGCCCGCAGTGTAATGATGTATGGCCCACAAGATCATATCAAATGTGCACTTGAGTTGCCCCCCCCCCAGTATGTAGACCCCAAATACTGACAGGATTTGTAGTATTGGCAATGTATGCACAGACATGGGCAAAAATTTTTCTTAAGATAACAGACATGTCAAAGTCAAGAATAAAGACTAAAAAGGCTAAAAATATACAATATAAATGAAATAGTACAATTTGGACAAGTTTGGCGGGCCACATTAAAAAGCGCAGCGGGCCATATCCAGCCCACAGGCCTTAGTTTCCCCATGTCTGTTATAGTACAGTACATTAAAAAGGAACATTTGAAGGACAACAGAAAAAGAGACACAATGATAAACAAAAACCACTATTGTGTGTTTAAATTCTAATTTGATGTTTAATGTGTTTTTTTATAATAATTGTTGGCTGTTCCAGATTCAAAAGTGTTTTTTTTTTTTATATTCCCAGGTCAGTCCATTGTTCCAGAAACTGGAGTCAGACCAGATTGAGGCTTTCAAAAAGAGATTTGGTGGACAGCAGGTATTTGATGTTGATCATGTCTAATAGTCGGTTTTCTTTGCCGGCAGTCGACACAGACTCTTCACTGTGTTCTGACGCCATTCTCTCTAAATGAAGAATTTAAAACCTGAAGTGTTTTCCTTCGGATGAGTGATGCAGAGAAAGATACTTGTTACGTATGAAACGCCGGTGGTGCAGATGAGGAATAACCAGTCTTTTTACTTTCTCTTCAATCGTCTGTTTTTAGCCCGAAGATGAAATTCCTCTGAATAAGGTATCGACTGTTGATCTTCTGCGTGCAAACGCGTGATTCTGTGTGAAAACCGCACGCCTTTGTCACTAACCCTCACCAACACATCTTCATCTTTTTGTTGTTTTTGTTTTATTGTCTTCTCATCTGTGTCTTGTGTAGATTCTCCATTCACACATCATGTCTCATGACAAAATCAAAAAATTATATAAAGATATAGGTTTTTCCTATTCTTGTTTTCAGTCTGCAACTCAGAAAGCTGCCAGTTCTGCGCCAGCTTCGGTGCCAGTCGCTGCAGAGCCAGCATCGGTGAATGGAGCGGATCCAGAAAAGGCCAAGCAGCTCACTCAGGCGGTGACCGAACAGGTGAGACCCCAGCCCAGTGTCAGTGACGACAGTGGTGGGCCAGCGGGGCCAGCAAAGCCTTCTCTGCTGGCCTAAACATACCTAGAAGAACACATTTACTTTTTTTATTAATATTAAATGTTTTTACATTTAAAAAGTTGGATAAAAACCTTTTATGCGATCATATTTCAGCTAGCTAGTGTTGTCATTTGACATGAAATCACAGCCTTCAGAATCAAACGTGAAGGCGTTGTCCACTGTAAGTGAATGGACACAGCCTGTTCAGGCTATAGCACTCAGACCAGAACATCTCGCCAGATTGCGATGGCGGTGGCATCTAGCTGGCCCTACTTATGACATCACTGAAGGCCTGCGGTTAAAATGTAAAATAATGAACTCAAACTTGACTTCCTGTCAGAGAAATAATCAACTCTTAATTGAATGATAATTTTGGATTTTGTGGTTCTTCTCACAGGGCGAAAAGGTGCGAGCGCTCAAGGCCCAGAAGGCTGATAAAGCAGTGATCACAGCAGAGGTGGCCAAACTTCTGGACCTGAAGAAACAGCTAGCTGTGGCTGAAGGCAAGAACCCAGAGCCTGCACCTCAGAAGGGCAAGAAGAAGTGAGACAGAAAACACGATTTTTTTTCATTCTTGAAGATAATGGTAATGGAGAACAGGGAACAAGAGTTGCACCAGAAGATAAGGGATCTAAGGATCTAAGACCATATGATCGGTATCGAGGACTAATGAAATGCCGGATGGGCCAACGGGGAAATTAGAACAAACAGACAAGGAGTTGAAGAACTACAGAACCAGGATGGAGGGATTTTCTCCCAGATCCTTACACCAGAGAAAACTGTAATTTTATACTCTTCCTGTGATCAAGTCTGCATAACAATCATGGAAACTGAAGGTGCGTCGTGCATTTACAGATGTTCTTTTTATAAATATATATATATTCATCCACTCTGACTTTTTTTGCCACCCACTACAAGAATCATGTTTGCTTTAAAATAATAAATTAAGTTAATGCAGAAAAATTAATGTTGCGTGTCGTTTTTACTGGTTACCACCTACATTTCCGACAAACACCAGTCAGACAAATGTCACAAAATGTAAATTTTTTTTATTGCAAATTTGTGATTACAAGAAAAGGGTTAACTAAAGGTATTAATGTCTGTAATAAAAGCCATGCACATTGTTCTACGATTTACATTTTTCTCTGACTACAAAACTGAAATTCTGGTGGTTACAGTACAAGCCATTACAGTACACTTGTATATTACAGTAGAGTATAAAAATAAACCAGGATTACATCAGGGCAGAACAGCTACATGATCCTACCGCAAAATTCCCATATTGATAGAAAAGGTCAGCTTGCAAAGACTAGCCAGGTCCTATTCGTTTTTGATTTTTTTTTTTTTGGTTTGTTTTTTTCTTAAAAAATACACCGATTAGCATACAAAAGCAAAAGCCGTGGGATATAAAAGTAAGAAAAGGGTTGGAATTCTCTTTTCCCAAATGAAAAACAAACAAATCATTCTCTCATACACAGAATTGGGCACTTCCAAACTTTTCCTGAGCTTCTAAACCCTCCGTGATTTAGGGGGGGGGAAAAAAAAAAATCTCTTCTCGCCAGGCTGCAGCCCTTAACTAGATGTGAAGTTTATTGCATCATGGTGGACACAGGTGATAATGAAATGCCCTCTGTCTCTGTGTTAACATCCTTCTCGTCCTACATACAAATCTTCAAACACTCACTCCTGACTTTTCAACCCTCTCATGATGAAACGTCAGCCTTCTCCACAATGACAAACCTATCAGGAAAGGCTAAGCGAAATGCACTTAACGGCGTCCGTCCGTCCGTCCTTTCTTTTTTCACTGCACACGTACTGTCTCTTCCTTCATTTGCCGCATTGCTGTTGCAGCCTTGCCTCTCCGAGCCTTAAAACTTTCATCACTTCCTTCTCAACATCTTTCTTTCTCTGTGTTATTTCCACAATCCCTTTCTTTTAAAAAAATGTATCTTTGGTTTTTTTTTTTTCCCTCCCATCCATTCCTTTCTGCAGGCATTTCATCACCACTGTGATACACCTTTCCGACCACTGCGTTTTCTGTTTCTGTAGGCCTTATCAACTTTTCCCGTCTTCCCCAAATCCCATCTTTGCTCATTTCCTGGTATTGACTAGTCTTTCTATCAAGGCTCTCCGTGTCCTCTGTACTTCTTCTCCCAACCGTTCGATCTCTGCTTTCAAACGCTCGTTCTGTTCCGTCAGCTCCTGCACCTTCCTTTCGTTCTCTTGCTCTCTTTCTTTTCGACTCTTTTTGGCGGAGGAGTAGGACGGTGGTGTGCGCTGCGTGGAAGGATGGAAGGAGGACAAGGCACTGCTGTCCCTCTCGCTGCTGGTCCTCTTGCGTTTCCCCAGGCGAGAGGACAGGTAAGCAGAGGGGGACGAGACGGACGAGGAGGGCGAGGAACAATTCTGAGACGGGGACTGGGAGGCCGAGGAGGAGCAGGAGGGAGAGTCGGGGACACAGGGCAGCTCTTCTTCGCTGGCTGAAGGAGACGCGGGGTGGGGGTTGTGAGCCTGCTGGTGCTGATGGTGGTGGTTGTGGTGGTAGTAGTAGCCACCGCTGATCACCACTCCGCTGGCGTCCACCATCCCCACTCCTCCTTCACTCAGCAGCTCAAAGAACTCCGGAGGCAGCAGGTCGCTGCCACCTCCTCCTGCTGCGCCGACTCCACTCCTCCCACCGTCAGCTTCTCCCCGCAGCTCGTCTGCAACAGCTGGACTCATGCACGAGGAGGAGGAGGACGACGAGGAGGTGTGATGGAGAGGATGGGTGGTGTGGACCTCCTCCGCTGCCCTCTGGACACCATCACCCCAGCTCTGGTTTCCGTCCGTCAGCCATGTCAGAGAGCAACTCTCCAAAACGTCCAGAAACTCCGGCTCCCTCTGCAGACACAGAAGAGAGATGTCAATCAGTGAAGACTTGCTGTAAAGTATGAATGAAAAAAAAAAAATAAACTATGAATGAAAAAAAAAAAAAAAAAAAGAATGCTGCAAGAACGCCTCGCCTCTCTTTCGGCTACTGACCTCGGTGCATGTGGGGGCACGTGCCAGTTTTGCCCCTCCCGTGTCGGAGCCCAGAATATCCTGCAAGTCCTCATACCACGCCTCCAGCTCTGCACCACACAACGGCCCCACGCCAGGGGGGTATGGCGGGGGCAGGTGAAGCCATTCGGCAGTCATCTCGCCAATCGGTTGCAACGCACAGATACTCGGCCACACAGTTCACACCGGACCTGCGAGGGGCAGCAGTGGTACGAGCGTTAGAAAAAGCATGAAAAAGAACGGGACCACAGACACGTGACAAAGACTCCACCTCCATCTTTGTTCGCCACGATTTTCCGATTCTATCGTGAGCGTGGTGGCAAGAGCACAAATAACTACTGACTTATTATTGCACGTAATGTTGTAAGTTCATCGAGTTGTGTTGATTAATTACGTAAAAAAAAAAAAAACTAACCAAAAGAAAGAAACAACACTAATTAAAACTGTAAAAGCATCAAATTTTTTAAGATTTCCACAAACACATTGTGTGACAAAATATTAACATACATTTTTTTCTGTAGAAAAGAAATTGAAGGAAAGAAATGTAAAAAAAAAAAAATGTTTTTTACCTTTAGAAAGGCTCCGTTAATCAAGTATGCCAAGTTGTTGGAGATAACTTGTTCCAACAATTCTGTGAAAATAAAATAAAAATAAAAAATTACCATCAGGTTTTATTTTTACAAAAACTGAATCACAACCATCATTTTTTTAACCACAACTTAATTTCATAAATAAAACTAAATAAATACAATGAATGTCAAATTTTCCTACATTGAATTAGTGCCACAAAATCTAGTGAATTCTTTCGTAAACAAAGACACAAAGTGTTCTCTACGGCGCCCCCTGCTTTCTGCGCTCCACAAAAGGAGGATTTCTCAATAATAACAAGTGGTTCACGGACCCGGTGTGAATCCATCCGGCACAGTTCAGTTCCACCTTAAGAGCTACACGTTAAATGCGTGTTTTTAATATGGTTATATGACCGTTTGTTGCAACAATAGACATGAATCTTCCTCATAAATGTGCCGTTGACAGGACAGCGGGTTTCCACGCTACCAAGTGATGGAGGAAAACAACCAAAAAAAACACATTGACTCGGCTGTTTCTTCATTAAAAACACTCCATAAAGTCAATGTAACTGTGCGTTTAGACAAAAAATTCTAAAATAACATGAACAGACTAGTATCGGCTCGTTTTTTATATATATTTTATACAGTTTCTCCTGTGAGAATAATGTCCACTCTAAGCCAAGACAATTACGTCATGGAAACATTAAGTCCAGCAGGAAGACTGGGCGAAACAAAAGGGAAACGAAGAAAGGAAAAACACAGCGGACCATAAGGAAGAGCACAAAAATACTTCATAATTCTATTTTTATATAGATATTAACTATGTTATGTTCGCCGTATTGGAACGAGTCTCTGCGCAGGAGTGGGAAAAAAACATCCCCGAAGCGCAGCTGTCAAAATAAGAAGCCGTTGAGTTTTGACGCCACAGTCGCCACAGTGAGCTGTCACACGACACTGACGGCAGAACAGAGTCGAAACGTTGACATAACGTTCAACGCCAAATGGCACGAAACATAAATAATAAAAATGTACAAAAAAAACATCAATATATATTAATGAATGGTTTCGTTCTGTTGCCAGACGCGCCGGACTATCGAGGTAAACTACATTCGAGTTCGCGTGAGCAAAACAAGTCGTCAAACAAAGCAAAAAAGACAGAAAAAAACCCAACATTTTTACTAAAATTACTTTTTTAAAGTCATTCTGACATCTGTCGTACACACACAGGTGTTCGTAAGGCTGGGAAACATGCCCAGACACCGCACCTCACCAAAGTAAGAGACGTGTTTTACTCAGAATAACGCCGAAAAACATCTACAAAGTCCGAGATAAAGTGGTTAGAATGAAACTCCACTCACCCTTTTTCTTCTATTTGTTCGCCTTCTCGACTGTCTTGAACTCGAATGTGGATAGTTTAGTAAAAATTGTCGATAATTCATGTTAACCATTGTTCAGTCTTGACGCCTGAATGTGCTTTTTCGGAAACTCCCGGCCGTGTTTATATCCAGGGAGCGGCCAACCGAACTACGCACGGGAAGGCCGATTCATTACGACTGAGCGTCGACGTCATGAAGTGACGGTGCGGCCTTCCAATAAAAACGGCGCAGTTGAGATCTTCTCCTTGACGACATCCAATGGAGAGGCTCCAAATCAGACAAAGGGCGGGCTGTCTGGGGTTCGTCTCCACTGCTGGTTCCTCCGGTTCCAGTCTGTATAGTTTGGTCGAGAAGCAATTGTGATGCAGTCATAAGACGGCCAGGACGAATTTGGGGCGTATGGGAGTCACATGAAAGGAATGATGCAATGCTTGGCAACCAATTTCTAGCTGGGGATAACACCAGCAGAATCAGAACATGTTTTATTAAACAGCGTTGGCTCTAACGAAAATCTAAAAATATACATATATGAACGGATAAGGCTAAGTCTGAAGTCGAACGTTTGTTTTTTCCCGGAAAACAATAGCTAAATCGAGTTTTCGCCAAAATATATAAAATACGTGGTTTTATTTAAAAAAATAATAATTTTCTAAAAAAAAAACAAAAAACGTTTCGCTCGTGAACGTTTTATTTAATTCGAAAAACATGTCATGTTTTACATTACAGGTGTTTCTATAAAGTTCGTCCATACCACCTGACTCACCGACGCACTCCTATTTTACCGCAAACGTGCAGTAAACGGGCAATAATAATAATTATCGCCGCCTCTAAGTGGCGATAATAGGCCGGGATTATGTGGAACAGATGTCCGTTTTATTATTCTTATAATTTCAGGCTTGTGTGTAGGGAAAACGCACGTGTTGTGTTGTCGCCGCAGTCATTTCATACTGCCCGCTTCCCAGCAGCTCCCAGAGACATTTGAAGAAGAAAAAAAAAAAAAAATCCAACAAAACTACGTGTGTGGATGTGCTGAGTGGGATCCAACAACAGACTGTCCCCCCACCCAGCCCTGCTTTTCATGTCCGGTTATATTGTCAGCTGTAAATGATGAAATTCAGCAGATTTTTTTCCTTAGTCCTCAATTAAACTTTTATTTTCCCTCCACATTTCCCTACAGACTTCTTTATTTTATACTATCAGTAACTGCAGATTTACTTGTCACTTTTTATTACACTTACAACAACACAACAAGAATAAACTAACAAGTAACAAAACAACTAAGCGCACATATCTCTACAGCACTGCTCCTCCGGGACTCATTTTACTGGAATTTTTTTGGTTGCGACCCAATTTTTTTTTTTGAAGCACACAATTCAACTTTGCATAAAATAGTCCAGTATTACACAATTCCTTCATTTCTGGGCTTGTTGTTTCAGGCCAAAATTTACCCGAAAAAAAAAAAAAGTAAATCACTCTATTTTTAGGTACTAACGTAGTAACATACAATAAACAGGTGCTGAATAGAAAAAGAAAAGTGCAACGTGTGTCTCTCCCTTTGAAAGTTAGAAATGACCAGAAAAGTTAACTTAAAAAAAGTGCTTTTCCACCAGCAAACAGACTGCAGTTAACACAAGAAGCGGATGCAGCACAAAATTAAAGGGACGCAGCAGCTCGCCGTTAAAACCCCGGTCTGATTAGGAAGTGTGTCCCTGCAGGACAGGACACACATGACGACAGAATTCTCCACCAAAAATTCACCAAAATCCATGCAATTGTGTTACACATCCCTGACACCATACACAAGATAGTATCATAAAATGCTAAAAAAAATCTGAATATTTGTCTCCAACTCTGCGCAAAGTTTGTACAATCCAGGACTTGTTTTTACCCCTCACGGACTTTTCACTTTAAAAGTGATATTTGCATCAACAAATTTGTGATTGGATCGCTAACCTCGCCCTGTCTAATCATTTTGGAAAAATGAAAATGCGAAACTAAAAAGTAGGGATGTCCGATATTTCCCAAACACTTGATTTCGATACCAACGTGGGCCCTGTAATATTTATCTATTGATCTGATAAGACAAACCAATGTATAAATATAGGAATAATTCAATGATTAATGTGCAATGCTGCCATCTAGTGTCCTTGCTTTGACACACAGCCGTTTATCCATAAAACTATTTTTTGAGCATGCATAATGTGGTGAGACCCAGATATTCCGTTATCAGGTTTCCACTAGGGATGTTATTATTATCTGCCGGAAATTAGCATAATTGTGCGGTATTGGTAAGAACGATAATGGTTTTTAATCCGATAATGAAAATCTTGGATTTTGCCTAATATGGAGGAATCACATATAAGGTTCCAAGACCTTTATCTCGTGCCAGGAGCAAACAGCGCCACATAATGGTATCGATATTGAAAAGTTAAGTGTTTGGAAAGTATCGGCAATATCAGACATCCCTAGTTTTCATTACCGGAGGAAAAATCGATAATGTTTCCAAACTATATTGCATTAGATGCTAATATCAAGTCAACAATGTTGATCAGCCGATATTATCGGACATCCCTATTCCGAAAAAATCACAGATAAATTGCGATGTTTGTTTATGAGAAGTAACTTATCTTCATCAGCTACAGAAGGTCTGATATTATTAAAGATTAATTCTAAATCCCAGTGAACAACAGTCTGAGCTCCTAACAAAGACAATGATGGTGTGAAGGCACCATGATCTTTAGATACATTTGATCCTGTAAACAGATCTTCGTTTTTCCTCTCCATACCATCAGCCTGAGGATCAAATACAACTTGATTATGTGTTACTGTGTAATCACATAATCAGACTAGTCAGACACAACTTTGTGTACTTGCCATAATATTAAATATATTATAATTATCAACAAACATTCACACCTGCCTTGTGTTTCCTTTTTTTATTACCCAGACACACTAACCTACATAGACATCCATACACACTGATGATATTTTTTTTGTTCTCTACCTACTGAGCTGGTTTAACATCGAGTATGGACAAAAACAACATCAATAACAACCAGAAAAAAAAAAAAAAACACTGTTGTTTTATAATTGATACAAGACAGAAATTATATTTTTGTGAAATATTTGTGTCAAAACACTTTCTGTAGACTTGGTTTTATAGTATTTATATTTATGCTGTGATGTTAAATAACAAGCAAGTCTGTAATGTTGTTGTTTGATCTCTTCGTATCATATTTGATATTGTATTGTATCAAATTGTATCGTATCTTATCCCAGCTTATCTTATTGTATTATGTCAATTGCATCGCATCATATCTTACTGTATCATATGGAACTATATCGTATTTTATCTCATCGCACTGTATGGAATTGTAGCCTATTTTTTCTCGTCTTATGGTATTTTATGTATTCTATCCTACGGTATCATTCTGAATGATATAATATCTTGTTGCGTTATATTAAATTGTATTGTATCATATCTTATTGAACAGTTTTGTATCCTACCTCTGTATCGTAACTTTTCCTATTGTATCGTATTGAATTGTATTAAATTCTGTTGCATCGTATTGTATCGTATTGTATTGAATTAAATTGTATCGTACCATTTCTCATCTTATCTTACCATATCTACATCTTATGGTATATTGCATACAATTAAATTAAATTAAATTGTATTGTATCATATCTTAACCTATTATACTTATTTGGATTGTCTAGCTCATCTTACTGGATCGAATTGATCTGTATCGTAACCAATCTCTTTGTATCCTGTCTCATTGTAGCGTATTGAATTGTAGCGTGTCTTATCTCTTACCTTGTCTTCTTGCATCATTTTGAATTTCTTTGTGTTGTATCTTATCTTTAGTTATTGGGTTACAGTAAATTTTATTGTATCATATCTTATTTTTCCATATGGTATTGAATTGTACCACAACCACTGGGTCGGGGACCACAATGGTACCGGTCTGTGGGTGAATTGGTGGGGTGCCATAGAGAAATAATGTTCCCTTTTGGCCCCATCTGGCAATAACTTACACTTGATCCATACCCTATACCCAGTTAATTCGGGTAGGAAGATTTTATAGGTAGGAAAATATTTCAGAACACCAAACATTTAATTTTAATAACAGGTATTTATCTGCCACAACTTGACGATGCGTCCATGAAAATAGGTCTAAACATTCAAGCGGTCCATGGCGCAAAAAAGGTTGTGCTACATGCTATCCCCTCCTATACCTTATTGTATCAGATCATATCACATTGCATTGTATCGTGTATCCATATCTCATCGTATCTTATCATATCATGAATTGAATTAGTATCGTATCCTATTCTATCTTACTGTATTATTTTGAAATTATATTATATACAATACGTGTCATGATCTGTATCTCATCTTATCATATCTCACTGTATCAGATTACATTAGATTGTATCGTACCATATCTAATCACATCACAAACTGAATTGTATCGTATCGTATCCTACAGTATCGAGTCTCATCTTGACTTAACTAATCCCAGTCACCACAACAAATTCAACACAAAGATCCAGGCAGACAATAAAAACACGTGTGATGATGTAACAACCACATCAGTGGCACCAAGTTGGTTAAGGTGACCCGCAACTTTTCTTCCTCATTGTGTCGGATCAGCACCGCAGGTAAACAACAACAACATCATCCCCGCACCATGGGCTGTGGTTCTGGGCGTGGGTCTGTGCGCCAGGCCCGGCCCCTGTGTCTGACACTTTACTGTCCTAATCCCAAACTCAGCAGCACACATTGCACTGTTTTCCAGACGCTCAACGTGCGCAGCCCCATAGCAACAGCGCCAAGCAGCGAATAGAAAGCTCAAGTACTGTCTCTGGGAGCCGCGTTAAAGCGCTGCAGGAAGCACCGCGAACACGTCACGGCTTGAGTGGCTGTTGCCGAGTAGTTCAGGACCACACTTTCTCTCCACCTCTCCCTCCATCCCTCCATCCCTCCATCCTCCACACCCCCGCCGTCTGTTTACTTTGTCAGTGCCGTCGTCTGTTCAACCAGCAGCCGCATCCACGGCTCCTCTTTGGGACTCGAACTCAACGACCCCCCAACAGTGATAACACAGTGTTTTCCGCTCAGTGAAGACAAAAATACAACCTTATTAAAAATGTTTATTTCGTTTTTTTTTTGTTTTTTTTTTTTTACTCTTTCCTGTGACTGGACACCAACAGACTGCAGATGTGATCCACTCTCTGCTCAATGACTTTTATTGTTTTGGCTTCCAGCAAAAAAAAAACAAAAAAAACCCAAAAACCTGATTTAATGTCTATTTATCTCTGTGTTTTTATAACTTTTGCTTCACTCACTCCTGGAGCAAATCAGGATAAACACTGCGTTATACAGTTATTTTACTTTTTTTCACACAGAAATGTAAAAAAAATACAATATACCATTGTTTAAGTGATCTCAACATGTCTGTTTTTACACCAAAATCAGTTTTTATTCATATTTATATCCCTGTTTTTATGTTTATTATCAAATCCGTTGTTCCGATCCTGTTTTTTTTCTCATTCCTCTTCCCTCCCAGTCACCTGTTTGTCCCCGATATCATTTTTTTTATCCCCAATTTCCGCTTAAAAATATGTCATGCACCACTTTTTTTACGTAACCGCAACCAAACAAAGCAGAGAAAAACACCACTGCTACTAATTCAACACGACTTAATCCCGCTGTAGGAACATGTGTTTTGAGCAGCATGTGTATCTGTACACACAATAACTCACAATTATTCGATTATATCACAAAGACAGTGTCCAAATCGAGGGGAAAGACAAGGTTTTTGTTATTAAAAATATGGCATTTTTTCTCCCACCCTAAAAACAAAGAAGGGAAAAAAGAGGAAATTTTTATTTTTCT
>JAFBJS010054575.1:94869-117714 GCA_016785265.1 Paraplagusia blochii | reverse complement strand
GTGGTATTTATTTGCCACAACTTAACGACCGGTCGTTAAGTGAGAATAGTACGACACATTTAACTGGTCCGTGGGTTTAATTGGTGCCAGGCAACAATGAAACATTGTTTCCTTTTGGCCCCATCTGGCTATTACTTCCACTTGATCCATACCCATATCAACAAAAGAACTGACCAATAGAATGGCTAGGATTCCATCATCAATAATGCAACTATATTTGATTAGGAAATATTTTCTCAGTGGAGACAACAACAATAAACTAAAAAAGATGCAGAGTCATTGATACGAGTTTCTAACTTTTTATACCGGTCTGGTAGGAGAAAATTATAGGGTGGGTGCACTTGAGAAATCCTTGTGTGCATGCACAGTTAAGGTAGGAAGATTTTATAGGTAGGAAAATATTTCAGAACACCGGAAATTTTATTTTATTCAATTTCGACCAGTCCGTGAAAATAGTACCAGACATTTAACTGATCTGTGGCGCCAAAAAAAGTTGGGGAAACTTGAATAAATCAATTTGCTGAAAGAAAATGCTGCATTAAAATGCTCACAAAAAATGTAGGATATAGAAAATAACGTAAAATGTAACCCTGGCGCCACGGTCACTAAAAAAGGACAAGAAAATCAACACCGGTTTACAGTATGAAATGAGAGTATTTGTTAGTGTGGTAAAAAGTCACAAAATTCCCACTTTCCTGGAACACAGCAGTGACTACCAGTAAATCCACATTCATCAGCAATGCAAGCAATCTCAGAGCAGCAACTGTGGCAGCGAGACCCAACTGCTTGCGCAGGAACTAAAACTATTTATCCGTCCCTGCTGATCAGTAGGAGCTGTAAATTCTGACCTGTGTTAGCAGAGTGTTGTTGTCCTTCAGAGAGTTGTTGATCATCTGCTGAGTGGTGTCCAGGTGGGTCAGCAACTGACCAAACTGCATGGCTGAGAAGCAGGGAGAAGAAATCAAATCAGACCAGGGGGAGAGACGGGACCAGTCGGGACAGAACGTAAGGATTCACATATTCATGTTTTAAGGGAGGAAGGAAGAACTGGGAAGGAATTCATCAAAATCACAGCTTAATATGATTAATGACATTTTGGTGCATCCACTGAAAGGAACGAATGAAAAACATTTCTGCTTCAGACCGTGACAGGTCCAAAAAAAAAAAAAAAAAAAAATCAGTGGCTCTCAGACATAAATGATCAATAAGATGAATTAATTCCAAGGTTCTGTGTCACTGAGTAACACTAAGCGATTCTGACCCTGATGTTTATCTGCTTTAAAAACCCATTTTTTCATACATTTTCTATTGTTAAAAACATAAACACCACTTCCTGTCCAGATTCACCAGCACAAACTGAAACATAATCTGGGTTCAGGTCCTGTGTCTCATCCATTGTTTCAGGCCCTTCCCCCCACTAACCTACATACACCCACTCCTTGAACTCTCCTGGGTGTTCACTCCAAGGTTACCCCTCCACCTCACATACGTTCTCCAACTTTTCTTTGTTGTTCAATGTCGTCAACAATGCTGGGATTGTGTGCCGTTATCCAACTAACAGTCAGTTCACCTAATGGGTTCATTTTGATTTTATTTGCAGTAACGTGGCGACACAACTGCCATTTACAGGTTCTATATTAAGCATGGGGAAAATATGGCACGTGGACCAGATGTGGACCACTGGGCTTTCAAATTTTTCAAGGTGTTTTGTGCAGCTTGTGTCAAACAGTGGTACAAGGCGTGTTGAAGACTGATGTCAATACATTTATTTTATACCTTACAACCAGGGATGTCCCATATTTGGGCAGTTGGTGGTCTAGTGGTTAAGAAAACCAAAACTAGTCCCTGTTAACTAGGGTGATGAGTAAAAATTTCCCCCAAAAGACTTGGAATGAACAACACCCTTCCTTCCTAATAACGATGGAATGATATTAGCATAATTATGCGATATCGGTAAAGTTGATTTTTACTCCGATAATTACAAATACACAATTAAATTTACTGGAATTGACAGTAGTGGTCGGAGATGTTTTGGGGGAAAATTGCGAAATATATCGGTATAAATTCATATCAGAAAATTAAGTGTTTGGACAATATCGTCGTAAAGAGTATATCGAACAGCAATTTCAGTTGCTGCCACTAGGTGGCATCGTATACATAAAATGTTCCAATATTACTTTGATGTTTATGGTTTCATCTCCTACATTATACCAGTATAATTTCGTCCACACGTTCTGTTCTTCAAACAGTAAGGAAACATTTGCCAACATCTGGGCTACATGGGTTACCTTGCTCGTGCAACTCCTTGACGGCGACCAGCCTCTGCACCACCCCAGGTATGGAGGTGGACATAGCGTCCCACTTCTGCACCACATCGTACAACTGCGACACCTGACGAGGTAAACGAGGCCAGTTAAACCCACACGTACAATGAGGTCCTAACACATATTTGTAATTTTATACCAAAAATCTTTGCTTCAAGTACCAAATTTCTTGTATCGTATTTACCAGATAAGATGTCTTAGTTATATTTTATCGTTTGTCTGGGTTTGCGACTTACCACTATGCCACTTATCGTTAAAACATAGTCAAGTTTCTCGTTAAGGGGCAACGATGGCCTAGCAGTTATGGAAGACTCTGATCCTGAAGGCCTTTGGTTCGAATCCCACAGCTGCCAGGTTCCCATTGACTACTGGTTCTCTGTCCCGACCCACCCACAGGAATGCTCACATTATGGAGCTATGTGATTTGTGTGACTGCTGCCCCTGAGATCCGGCAATGGGTACCTTGTTATTGCAGTGATAGCCCCTAGAGGGCACTCTAGGCTTGCATGAACATACGCTAATCAGACAGTGAAAGTTAGTAGATCCATGCAGAGATTTTCTTCCGACAGAAACAAACCTTGTTTTGCGTATCAGCATCCTCAATGGTCGCCTTGTGTTTCGCGATCTCGTTCATCTTTCCGAGGACGCTCTAAAGAGAGGGATGGTTACACAAAAGTTAATAAAAAAAAAAAACAAAAAAAACCCCCAAAAGAAATCAAAGTGTTTTCCCCACTTGGCTGCTTTATGTTGAAAAAGCAGAACTTTTTGTTGTACCTGCAACCGTGCCTCCACCTGGTCCAGAGTGGCAGCGTCCAGTGCACTGACCCTGGCTTGAAGGAGTTCTACGGTGTCCTGACAGAAACACATAAAAAAAAAAATCTCACCACGCTGCACTTTCTGCTGCCACTGCAGCGATAAACAAACCAACCATCCAACCAACAACAGACACATAATAAAATCCTATGGTTTCGTCTTACCATCAAACTGGCTCCTTGTACACCAGCACTCAGAGGCCCCTGCAGCAAAACACCAAAAATACACTTAAATATAGGGGACAATCCTATTTTTTCAATTCTAATTGATTTCTCCTGCATAAAAACACACTGTAATGTCTTTAAGATTAAGAAAATATATATTTTTGAACAGTCTTCTACCTGCTTGTCTGATCCTGATCCGACCGCCATCTCCAGCTCAGCCAGGCGTTTCTCCAACTCTGCCATCTATACCCGCAGAATACAACACCATCATAACTAAATATACATTAACAAACATCTAAACCAATAATCTTTACTTGCTGCAACATGGCATAATAGTGTAAAAAAGGTGAAAATGTATCAAATTTCACACAATTAACTTTATTCCCTCTAAGTCAGTATGCTACTATGTGACAGTGATGGGCTACAAAACTTTATTCGTGTGACTTTGTTCACTTTCTGTGAGTGCATCAGTGTTGTGTTCAACTTAACAGGCACTGCGGCTGTAAACAATCAAACATGAATGCAGAAACAGCCAACAAATATAATTTTGATTGATATTTTTGACATAAAACTGATTTTTACCAAGTCAACCCACTCAGACAATCAGTCTTTGGTTCAGTTTAACATCCATTTCCACATTACCTTGGCTGACTCGTTGAACTTCTCCTGTTCTGGTCGGCTGTGGAGCTCGTACAGGACCACGCCGTCTGGGCCCTTTGCTGCTGCCGTCGACTTGGCGTCTCCCGTAGGGCCACGGCAGCCTTTGGCCACTTCCAGCTGGGTGAGCAGGCGCCTTCAGAAAGTTAGGGCAAAGAGGCAGGCAGAAGAATAACGTTTAAATATTAATGGGAGCCTATGGTGCTGCGCTGTCTGAAAACTTTCGTTTGCTTGCACTTGTTTCAAGTTTGGATAAAAGCCGCTCGGTCAAAGGATCTCTCTCTTTTTTTTTTTTCTTCTGCTGTTTTTTTCCTTCTTCCACCTGTTTTAAGGTGTCCCCTGTGCACAGTCGGCTTTTGACAGATCCATCTTAACTCAGTCAAATCCTTCACCTTCAGTTTACTTTTATTTTCACTCAATCACTTGCCTTTACGATTTTGCACTTATCTGCTTCAAAATAGAACTAAAAGCCCTGACACAGTAGGACAAGGTGAAGGAAACAGAAATTAACCCACTTATTAATAGTCAGTAGCAATATTAACACCAATCGCCATAAAGGGCAACTACCTTTGAATTGAATGTCCCTTGAAAATCATTTTAAGTTTATTATTGTTGTCTTGTTTATTAGGGCAGTGGTGGCCCAGTGGTTAAGGTGCCCGGGTCGAATCCCCCTACCGCCAAGTTACTGCTGAGCATGGTATCGTCCCTACACACTGCTTCCCGGGCGCTCATTAGCTGCCCACTGCACACTTTGATAATGGGTTAAATGCAGAGGCCAAATTTCGTTGTGCGCTGTGGTGTGAATCACAACGTCACAATGCCAAAAAAAGGAATTTAATCTTTTAATTTTAATTTAATCTTAATTATTGTTGTCCTAAGCAACAGTATCCAGCAACCTGGTTGAAGCCAATGTTGTCCCACCATTTAACTCAGACAAGATAAAGAATTTGATTTGTGGAAGAGGAGTGAACTTCTTCTTGTCTTGTTTTATTTCACTTTAATGCCCCTTATCATACAGTGTGTCTTACAGTCTGATTCTGTAGCTAAAAAACAGACACATGTTTGAAAACTAACCCAATGGTACCACCATCGACCCATTCAGGAAACTTTCCTGAATAGTGATTCACACCACTGCACACAACCAAATGTCACCTCTGCATTTAACCCGTCACCAAGTGAACAGTGGGCAGCTTTGAGTGTCCGCGGAGCAGTGATTGGGGACGGTGCACACGCTCAGTGGACTTCAGTCGTAATTTAGTGGATTCAATTTGGTGGAATCGAACTTAAAGCCCTCTGGACCCCAGTCCGGTTCCCTAACCGCTAGGCCACAACTGCCACATTACCAGATGCGACAGCTGTATTCAGTGTCTACATGTGACCCAGTTAGTCAAATCAGATGGCAACACCATTGGTATCTGTGTCGGAGAGAGAAAGTTGCAACTTTCTCAGGGACATGAAACGTTCTCGGGCTCAGTTGGTCTTCTTTGAACCCTCTCTTTAACTTCACCTCTTTAAAGCCTATGACCGTCAGCTCAGCACACCATCAGAACCTCAGAAGCGCGTCAGCTCTCGTAACAACCCCATGCCTGGTCTTTGTGCTTCATATCCCTGTCACCCTCCTTTCCTTACCTAGCCAGAGCTCCGTCTGGGTCGGCCAGGTTGATGTGTGCCTGTGGTCCCAGCAGCGAGTCCAGATGCGCAGATACCAGCTGCTGTTTGAGCTGCACTGCCTGCTGAGCCAGCACCACTGGGGTCAACCGTTCCTCTGCGTTGCTTTCCTTTGTAGCAGACTGCAAGGGGGAAAAAAAAAAAAAACACACAAAAGGACTCATAGCAACTTGACAGACATAACATTTTTTTTTGTTTTGACAGTAAAGATAGAGCTGATGAAAGCATTCACTTTTGTGTCAACATCGCAAAATGCAAAATTTTGGGTTTATTCCCAAAAAGTCTTGGTTAACTTCATGAAACAAAATTATCGTCACACTGTAAACAACTTTTTTTGCACCGAACCGGTTAAATGTCCCGTACTATTTTCACGAAGTGGTCGTTAAGTTGTGGCAGATAAAAAGCCCCGTAACAAAATTAAATTTCTGGTGTTCTGAAATATTTTCCTACCTATAAAATCTTCCTACCCGAATTAACTGTGCATAGCCACAGCAGAGAGTTCTATAGCCCACACATTGATACATTTTTGCTACCAGAGAGTAGGTTTAATGAAAGGTTAGAATCTTGTATCAATGATTTTGCGTCATTTTGAGTTTATTGTTGTTGTCTTCACTGAGAAATTATATCCTAATCAAATATAGTTGTATTATTGTAATGGAATCCTAGCCATTCTATTGTTAAGTTCTTGTGTTGATATGGGTATGGATCAAGTGTAACTAATAGCTAGATGGGGCCAAAAGAAACATTATTTCTCTGCGGCCCGGCACCAATTCACCCACGGACCGGTACCGGTCCACGGGCCAGTAGTTGGGTACCACTGCTATAAACGATTGTGTTGAGACAAGGTGATAAATTATATACAGATAAACAGCTGTATATAATTCAGGGAGTTCAGGGAGACATCTGTTGCTGTATATTCACCTGGATTGAATCCACATCTTGAATGAGTTCCTGGATTTCATTCACCAGGCGCTGGTACTTTTGCTGAGGCGTCTCCTTCACCCCACAGCCTTCACCAAGCTGTACGAGAATGACAGCGGATGAAAATGACAAATATTATATATGTGCAAACTGGCAAAGTTATCCATATAGTGTAATGTTATACACTCGTAAAGATCTAGACAAAACACTTCCCAGAGATCTGGCATTGACGAATATTTATTACATTTACTTATCAATCCATGATGGTAAATTGAAGGCTTAAAATTCAGCATAAGAAAATTAACTTACAATCTCGAAGTCTCCTGATTCGTAGCCGACTCTTCTGTTTTTACTGATTCTGTCTGAGAAGTCTGCCAAAAAAGACAAATCAATTTTCACAAAAACACTAAAAAAAAAAAGCCCAACAAAAACAAACCAGCAAATTAGTGTCAGTGCCAAACTCACACTGAGCCAGAACCATTAAAGATCCAGGGCTGGATAAGTGTTTACACTAAGCCATGACAGAGAGGCAGCATTTAAAACAGACTGTTAACTTTTAGCATCTTCAATTTTGTAAAAGCTTGTGTTTTATCCCAGTCTCCTTAAATTTAACGGCAACTTTTTTTTTTTAAGCACAGTGTTTGCAAAGATACTCTGGTTGTCAATTTAAAACAGATTTATTTTTAACAATGTGTATAATTAAAATGATGTAAGATTTTACGAGGAAACATCAAGTTACAAGTGCTCTCTTGAGCTCCACCTCTCTGTCTGATCCCAGGACAAGCTCTGTCCTCTGTCCCACTCCATCAATGAGATGGGTGACATGGTTGACACTAGAACAACTAAGGTGGTCATTGTAAATGTTGGGGAAATAATACAAGTTTGTGTAATAAATGAATATAACCCAATAGTGATTACACAGCATGTGTTGCTATTTAATTTCAAAATAATGTGTATTGAAATTCAGTGTCTTTAAACTCTGTACAGCATAATATCCCAACTGAGGAGAAAAATGACGAATAGGACAGAGCGCTTTAAGAGGAGGAGACGTCTAATTAACCCATGTTCATAATATTGTTGCCATCTTATATTATCAAAATTTAGACATATAGATTGTGAGGTAACTTTAATTCAATTCATTAACCAAATATTCCTGTGGGGCTTTAACAAATAAGTAGTTTATACGAGCCGATTGACTAACAAAGCTGTTGTGGAATGGACTAAACTAACCCTAACCCGAAGCTTTATTGTCAAATTATGGTGAATCCATGGTTTAAAAAATGTTAAATGTCCCAAAAATCTCTCCAAACTGACCGAGTCCCTTGGTGCTGATGTGCTTGTCCTTGAACTTATCGTAGGCTGCATTTGGGTTGACCACAATCCTCTCTACGCTGTCACTGCACAGCTCCTCCTGTCAATGGGGAGATCGGGAAAAGTAGAATTAGACACGGGAATCACACAGGTCACAGACACGTACGCTGTAGAGATGGTATGGAATTGAAATTTGGTCTTGGATTATTGTCCGCCAGAAAAAAAGTCTCTGCAAAAGATGTGAAATATGCTGACAGATTTGTGAGATCTCCTCAGGAATAAAACACTTGGATCAACGCCCAGGAGCTGTGGTTTTACAGAGACTAAATTATCGGCTCGGGTCTTTGGATGTATAAGCACACACCAAGGTCAGATACCCTCAGAAATAATTAACCATTGAAGAAATAAATCCAGAAAAAAAAAATCTGCGGGAGTTTTACAGCCAATGCTCACAGCGGTGTTAAAAAGAACCATATGATTTGAACATAATTTAGAAGAATGGAGAGGGAGGATTTATTCATTATCAGAACAAAGTTATGGCCCATTTTTAAAGGTGTAATAAATTATTCAAATATAATGTGTACTTTCTCTGGCTTGAATCTACTGAGGTTCAACTATTAAGGTTAAGAGTGAACCTAAATCTTAAAATTTCTACATCTATATATCTACATAATGATTATTTCATTAGTGCTTTGGGGTATTAGTTCAAAGACAGTCCCTAAATTGACTCACCACGATGATTAGTTGGTAATTTAATGGTGGAAAGTGGGTTAAAACACCAAAAACACGTTGAGGGAAACACATGACTCCAGATTCAGATTTTGTGTTAAAGAAAAAACACAAACAAACTAGAAGCACGACACTTTTACACATATGTGAGAAATGTAGGGAGAGGCAGGAGGTGGGAATTTGGTTATGGTGGTAATGAAAGGTGTTGGTGGTAGAGAAGGAAGGTTAGTGAGGTTCTTACCAGCTCCTTGGGTTTCCAAAGAGTTAAAGAAAGAAAAGTAGCCAGAAGGATAGGAAGAAGAAGACAGACAGAAAGGGAGAAAGAGAGACAGCACATATTAATATGGTTATAACATGCCATGCACTCAACAGCTGGACCGATTCAGGGTGAGATAAGAAAGAAAGCAGTGTCCTAGAAGATGCAGCGACCGGCCCTGGAGCCAGTGTTTGGAAACCATGTGATGTGTGCAATTACTCTTCTGTGTAGCCGAGAATGTACTCAATGTACTATACAGCATAATGCAACACTGTTTCAAAGGAATGCATCTTATATACACAACAGTAATAAGGATAAGGTAGACTTAAGAAACAAAATATCATTTTCAGTACGCACAAAATATTTATTAAAATGCAAAGTTAAATTTGCTATTTCTAACCTACAACAAAATCTCAAATTCCTAATCATTAATGCCACAGTGTTACATGCAAAGACCCTGCAAGATGTTGGGGACACAATAAAAACTACGCCTTTCAATATGTTCAGTTAGTACGAACTGTTTAGTCAGTTAGTATTGTTAGGGGGGAAAAAATGACAGGTTAGAGGTCTACTTTTATTTTTTCTTCTTGAAGCTCTGTACACATTGAAAGAAGCTGCTTTGTCCACGCAGAACACAATAGAGCAGTGGTCCCCAACCACTGGACCGGGGACCGGGACTTAATAGAATGGCTAGGATTCCATCATCAATAATGCAACTATATTTGATTAGGAAATATTTTCTCAATGAAGACAAAAACATTCAACTTAAAATGACGCAGAATCATTGATACAAGATTCTAACTTTTTTACCGGTCTGGTAGGAGAAAATTATAGGCTGTGTGGACTTTAGAGATCTCTGTTGTGCCCATTGGCCCACAGTTAATTCGGGTAGGAAGATTTTATAGGTAGGAAAATATTTCATAACACCAGAGTTTTCATAAACTTCACAACTTAACGACCGCTCAGTGAAAATATTACAAGACATTTAACAGGTCCGTGGCGTAACAAAGGTTGGGGAACACTGCAATATAGAACACAAAAAAGTAAAAGCTGAAGGACATGATGCCCTCACAGATATTAAATTGGCAACAGAAATAATAAGGAAGGATGTTCCTCTGCAGACTACATGGAAGAATAGTTTCTCATTTGATTCCATTCAGAAGAACGAAAATGGGTATGATGTCAACGTCATGCATAAAGGGCACGGCATTAGGCTCACTAAGAGGAAAATGTGCCAGTCTTACTTGTATAAACTAGAGTCCCAGGAAAGGATATAGGAATGAATATAAACACAGAAAGTAAAATACCATTAGGACTCTTTAGGACTTGAATTTAATAAACAGTTTTACCACTACGTTTACGACGTAAACAAATCAATTTGGTGTCATAAATTACTGCGGAATTCTCATGACTAGGACGACCAGGATCAAAACCTTTATCGCTACTGACATTATGAGCCATTTTGTAACTTTGATTTCCTACTGGAAGAACTTCAACTGTGTGTTAGATATATGTATATATATATCAAATTGTTCATTGTCAGTGTACCTTTGTACTTGTTTTATTTTATTATATTGTTATGCTCTGGTAGCATCCGTCTGTCCATTCAGGGAGGTGATTACTCTTCCGTAGTTATCCCTAAGGTTTCTAGCGGGTTTTCTTTTCCCTGTTAAAAAGGTTTTTTCCTTCGGTTGTTTTTCCTTACCCTGGCTGAGGGTTTTAAGGACAGACGATGACAAATCTGATTTGTAAATGTGGGCTATATATGTTTTTGGTATTCCTTCTGGTTTATAAACTAACATTTTTTCAAAAATACTTATTTACTACATCTCATTCGCATTAAATGCAATCACCCTCGATTTCAACAACAGGTGTTAAACCATGTACTATACACTGGTGGAAATAAATTCAAGTAGAATTGGGTAAACTGGTCCCGTTAGTTCAGCATAACACCCATATAAAAGTCGACCGTCTGCCACGTCCTGGGAAATTAAACATGAACTTACCGACTCAAACTGAGCCTGGTCATCCTCTGGAAGGTCTCCAGTCTCGTACACGTCCGGTTCATTAAAGGCCTACCAATATAAACATGAATATATTGCATTAAAAGCTGCTTTTGTCCATTCCGTTTACGCTGTCGTTAGCCTGGCCAACGCCCCGGCTGATTCAACACTCATTTAACACGACAGAGAGTATTAAAATATTTTTAGTGTATTATGTTACTGCGCATTACTGAAGCACCGACTACAGAACTGATTCACTTTTAGTTTTAACCGCATTTCATAAAACAATAATAAACACAACAACAACGACGACAACTAGCTTTTGACAGCTAGCATTGACAATTAGCAGGTTCGGCTATCCGGTCCGTTAACATTCCCCACTTACAATTCCGGGTAAATTTGCGTATTTAGGATCAGCCATTGTCAGCGCTGAAGAAATTACGCCTCCAAAGATTCGCCACAAACTGACAACTCCGTAAAAACCCTCGTAATGTCGGTTGAGTATCAATGTGGAGAAAAGCTGACGACGGATGAAGCAGCAGTCTTTCAGCCGGCTAACAACACTGCTTCGTTAGTGACGGTGGCTGACAACCAATCTACCTCTACCGCCACCCTTCGTCCCGGAATAAGAATCACAGGTGATTGTCGACTCCTAAATGTGACTAAAATTAATTAACTGAAATGGAAAATAGGTCTTATCTCGACAGTTTCAAAACAGATCAAACGTTACAATGGATTTTTAGCAGATCTGCGTTGGTAAGAAGATAATCTGCAGAAGAAGCATGTACTAAATGCCTAGATTATGTGAAAAACACGAAAATAAAAAATACGACAAAAATACGCAAATTACACGAGATTCATGGGGAAATAATCTCGATTTTATTTTCACCGAAAACAAAAAAGAGTTTTGTAACAACGTAGCTTAAGTAGTTAGCTGTAGCTAGAAGAAAAACCACACGGTGGCGTCAGAGCCACAGATATTCCGTCATAGAATTCTGCATTACTTAACTAAACTAGATTATTATTATTATCATAGTTAAAACAGTACATAAACAAACGTTAATTCACATAATTCTATTTAAAGAACTCAGACATATTCATTAATATTTGTAATTCATGTTTTCACACGTGAAAACATCTATAATATCTATGTTATTGGATGTTTATGGTATTTCAGAAGGGGAATGATCATTCCAATAAAAGCACAATGGTCTTTTTTCCCCACCAGCTCCTACTTAGATGTTATAGAACCTAATAGTGGTAAAATAAATATGTAAATCTGCTTAGAAAAGCAAGTAGTAGCATAAAAATGGCATCAAAAGTTGTGTCTTAGTCCAAAACTCTGACTCCAAACCAGTTGGACCCTTTGAGCAGGATTCTTAGAGCATCATTATATGCCACCTGTGGTCTCTGCATGCAATCCATCATTCCAAAACAGCATTGCCATGGCGACCGGCCTTGCGCAACCCATAGAAGTAAAGAAGATGCTTTTTCTCACCTGCAATAACTGCAGTCCAATCGATGTTAACAGGAAGAACCCACCGGAGCCCTTGATTTTATGACATCTGACCAAAAAGTTGAGATAAAAGATTTCATTTTCATTCGGATATAATTTTTCCATTCAATTCGCACATTTTATTTTCTTATATTTTTCGTTAAATGTCAAAAAATGTGGTTAGGTCCAGTAAATACTAAATAAAATACAACAACAACAAAAAAAAACACACGACTGTTTTCTTTAGACAGATGTAGTTTTGTTTTATAATTTAAAAGCCAATAAATAAATACTTATGCTCTAAACACTAAACACACGTTTGTTATGGTGAGATTTTATATGAATGAAATGAACAAGCATAAAAATCTCTGAGTCATTCAGCCCTTATGTTTCTGATCCTCTTCACTGCTTTGTTCCACGCTAGCTGATGCACACAGTGATAGATACTTTCATATACGCGATTGAAGAAACGACCTTACAGTCATTCATAGTCATCAGTGAGGATGTAAAAGAAGATTGGAATTACTCAACTGCACAATTTTCCTCTAAATGGGATTGTAATTTTAGAAATTGACATCATATCTTATCAGGGCAGCAGTTCCAGCCCAGCTTTGCTGTGGCACAAATAGTGAAGAATGACATTAATGTGCAATGGCTTGAAACCAATTATTGGTTCATCAAGGTGAAAGGGACGAGCTAGACAGGTGAATGCTCCTCCACTAGGCATACGGCTGTAAAGCAGATCCTGTCGCTTTCTTCAATTCCTAAATATACAGTTTTCAGTGCGTTTGTTTGGTGACGGACCATGAGATTTTGCCATTAATGCTATTAATGAAGTTAGAATCATAAACGTAGAAGTAGAGAACTTTTCTGGGAGTAGGTTGGGACTTTACATTTTCAGCATATGTCCCGCAGATGGATCAAGTCCACAAACCAACATTATCTGTCTTCACAATTGCACTTAATTACTCAATATTCATATAAACCATCTACGGGGAATACATTATTCAAAAAATAAAACCACATAGATTAAAAAGTCTAGTATTTTTAACTGATTTTTTCTCTAGTCCATGTGTCAAACTCAAGGCCTGGGGCCCAAATGTAGACCGCCAAGTTATTCTGTATGGTCTGTGGAAGGAGGATTTCCTAGTATCTACTTTTTTTTTTTTTTTTTTTTAATGGAATTATAATGAGTATTGTTAATTAAAATTCTTTTATTTACACTTGGACATTCAAGGGAACAATATAGTTCATGCAGCACTCATTTTGGACGGTAATACACCAGACAGTAGATACCAGACAAAGAGGAGATTGATGGATGCAGTGAGGGAGGATATGGAGGTAGTTGGAGTTAAAGTAGGAGATGGGGAGAAGTTGGAAAAGGATAATCCACTGTGGAAATCCCTAAAAACAGGAAAAGCTGAAAGAAGAAGAATCTGTACTGCACAGGAGTCAAACTCAGGCCTGGGGGCCAAGACTGGCCCTCAGTGTAATTCTATTTGGCCTGATGGAGCATATGAAACGTGCTCCTTCAGGGTCCACTATTATAGAGGCCCAATATATTTTTTTTCACAATTCTTTTGTTGCTGTTGGCCAGTGAGAAAAGATGGTTGACTTCCTGTGGGTTCACCACCCGGAAGAAGATCCAATGTGCAGTGCAGTGTGGTTTGGGTGGCAGTTATGGAGACCCGAACATGGATAAGCGGATGAAAAGGGGTGGATGAAAGTTTGGACCATAGCTTTGAAATTGCTTTCCACTAGAGTAAAGTGGTGGGGCAGTGGTGGCCTTATGGTTAGAGAATTGGACATGGGTCCAGAGGGTTGCAGGATTGAATCCACCAGCTGCCGGGTTACCATGGCAGCATCCCCACACGCTGCTCTGCAGGCATCAAGAAGTCCGACCCGGTCCTGGGTCGTTTTCTGGACTCAGTGCAGTAGGTGGATGACAGTAGGGTTCTGGCAAAACTGACAGCCCTGCTGGACAGACGGTCCCACCCCTTGCAGGACACACTGTCAGAACTGCAGGACTGCTTCAGTGACAGACTGCTGCACCCTGGGTGAGTGAAGGAGAGAGTCAGAATATTGATACATACACTGTAAACTAACTGTCCTTTTAGTTCCCTGAATGCACCACGATTATCTCCATAAAAGTGTGATCAGACAACAATCATTAGTCAATGAAAGTGTTGTTCTTCCAGGAATAAGAAGCAGGGTCTCCACCACCTCCCGCTGGGCTCAGTGGTGCTGATGAGAGCAGACAGGAGTCGCCTCTTCACTGGCTCCTCCTCCGGTGGGAGTGGAAGAGAGAGGTAGACGGCGAGAGAGAAAAGGAGAGAGAGAGAGAGGAGGAGGAGAGAGGTAGCGCTTCTGACTGCGAGACATGCTTGACTGTGAGGAGCCCGCAGAGCATCATCCAGACGTCGCCCGCCGCACTCTCCTCCACATTTACAACTCTTTCCCACCTGCCCGTGACTTTGCCTTGAATGCATCCTAATCAAGAAGCTTCCTTGCTTCCTTCACTACGTCCTCTTCTCACCCCCTTCATCTGAATGGAGTAAATTTGGCAGCTGCCTCTCTCTCTCTCTCTCCTAAATCCTAAACTCGTAGTAGAGCTTTTTTTTTTTTTCATTCTTCTCAGAATGCCTCGCCTGTCAGTTGCGCTCATCATGAGGCTATAACCGATGTTGGTTCCGTGCATCGTCCAAGTGGTTTGCAGCAAAGGATATATCCAACTCCTCCGTTAATCAATTTTTTTGGAAGCGTGTCCAGATTTTTTTTTTTTTCTAAAATTCCACTCCCACGATGGCTGATACAAATGCAGAATGCAATATAAAGGTGCTGTGCAGGTTCCGTCCATTGAATCGGTCCGAAATCATCCGAGGAGATAAGTTCATCCCAATATTCCAAGGAGAAGACACTGTCATCTACGGGGTAAGTTCTGGTAATTTTTTTTTTTTTTTTTTTTGGGGCTCATCCTTCCACCCAGTGCATGCTCGCACATGCCGATAATTACTATACTGATCGGCCAAACAGTGGCTTTCTGTCAGTGGTCAGACTTATCCTAGATCCCATCGATATTCTGATCAGTGAGTTCCATCATGTCATCAGGGCTTCTCAAAAAAAAAAAAAAAAAAAAAATCTGTCACCATGGGTAGGGGATCAATAAAATCGGAAGACGCTGCTCTGCCCCAGTGTGTTGAGTTGATATGGATTGCAGTTAATATGTTGGCAATTTCCTTGATCAATAATCCAACAACATTGAAGAGTTTGGTCAACAAGAGAAGAAACCCCAAGAGAAGTCAACCCCCTGTCTTGTCTCGTTCTTTCTTCTCCTGAAATGCTGAGTAAACTGGATCAGTCTGGAAGTTGTTGAGGTCTGTGACAGACAACATCTAAATGCATGCTGGGAGTCTACAGCTGCCGCAGCTCAAAGTGGGAATCTAAAACAAAAAATGCTGGGTGGTTTTCGTACCGTCCACTAAATTGAATCCTGTTTTGCAGTTGCATGAATAGAGGAGTGGGGTAGGGGGTGGGGACAGATGATGATTACTACCCCGGCCTCGGAGCAATAACGAAAAGCAACCAAACAGTAAAATAAATACCAGATTGATGGATGCCGAGCCGCGGCTAGGGGGTTAACAGGGGAGATTGCAATCCCTTCATCACTGGCACTGTAAGCGAATTACCGGGCTCCAGGAGGAAGATTAGAGGACTCTAATGCAAATGTCTTCATTGCTCAGAGACAATAAACACACCTGAGTCATGGCCAGATATTCAATATGCATGGAGAAACAAACAAAAAAAAATGTGCTCACACACAATTAGTCAAAAACAAAAAGCTGGCCATCCACACCCGTCTGATCCACAGGGAGGGTCGCAAAGACAGCAGGAAAATCCCTGTCACTTCTGTTGTCACACCTGCAGTACACACATTGAAATGCAAGGCAGCAGGTTTGGGAGATATGCCCCGCTGACTGTCGTCTACATCACGCCTTAGCTTTAGCAACGGGGCATCTCTTATGAGCAGATTGAATTTTCATTGTGTCATTATTCTGATGCTCTTTAAAGATGGCAGGTTGGCATTTCAGCAGCTCAGAATTGTTCAATCTGGCATCAATCTTCACAATTGGGTTTACTGTAGTGGCAAACTGTGTGGTTTAAGGGGAGCGGCTGAATAAAAGCGACATTAAAACGGTGACTCCATGGTACTTTTATCCTGGGGATCTCCAATGTTAACTTTCTTTCCGATATCCGATAAGCTAATCTTGTCCAAACTCTTGATTTCTGATTCTAGCATCAACGGATACCATCAATTACCTCACTTTATCGGACTTGGCCTGCTACTAGATTTCCTGATTACTATAGATTAGTAAAATTAACTGCAATGCTGCCATCTAGGGGCTTCCACTTTCATATACAGCTGTTATTCCCCCATACAACTTCTTTAGGGTTGACAATTTTGTGAAACCCATTGCGTTATTTGATTTTCAATATTGGCAAAGGAAAAGATATTACATTTTTATGCTAATATCAGGCTGCAGACGTTATTGAACATACCGACTTTTTCCTAAATTACGAACAGTGTAAGCACTGCAAACTCTCTTGTATCTCTGCCCTGACACCCACTGTTTCCTGTGTCGTGTAACGTGTCATTGAACACGTGCATGTTTCAGCAACATGAGCAGATCTCTCGGTGGAGAAATAAGGTGAAACCTTATTAACCAAGTGAGAAAAATGGGAAGTATGGAGTGCAGTTACTTCACTGCCAAGACTTGTAGGCTGGCAGGATCTGTTGGAGCCAATCGTGTCGGGAAACATAAGTGTGCAAATCAATGTTTACATATCCAGCTGTGCGGGAAACAACAGTCAGTTTTTCCCCTTTCATTGAAATTAATGCAATTACAGAATAGAGTGTGCATTTGCATGTATTTAAATGTAAATATAACAAGGTTCAATGGATATTATTGGTGTGTGTTTTCTTAGAAGAAGCTGTAAAATTATTTTTTGAATCCCACGCCACAGTGGTTTACAAAAATTTGTTGCATTTATGTAGACCGAGATAAATGATGTTTAAAGTCATGAATAGAAGTAAAAATGCTAGAAGTTTTTTCTACACTATCTGTTGGGTAAATAATGACATTGGGAAAAGGCAGAAGGATAATGATAATATAAATTAACTGTAGAATTTGATGGCCCAGATTATAAGTCCCCACGGGCCGCATCTGGCCCCTTGGCCTTATTTTGCCCAGGTCTATTCTTGATGCTGTGAATGTCATGTGGGCGCACATTCTGCAGCACATCCGGTGGAACAAAAAAAAAACAACAACTAAACGCTCAGATTCTGACTACTGAAAAAAACGTATTTGGCTCTAGGCGCTGTTGATGGTTTCACATTTGTCCAGATGAGAAAGGCGTCTTCTCCTTCAGGACTTGTTAAATGACAAAGGCAAAGATTTGTCTTTCTGAATGATCAGTCAGCCTCACATTGAGCAGCAGGCAGAGAGTGAAGACAAGGAAGTTGCATTTTTTTGCGTTTGGCTGCAGTTAAACTGGAGGTGAGGAGGAGGAAGATGGAAAAATGTGATGCCTGCAGCTTGGACCGGCACTGATGATTGATATGCATTCATTTTGTAATGGGACAAATCATCCCAAAGGCAATGAAAAATTTGGAGACGCCTGTATTGAGTTGATGGATCACTTTGGATTGTCACCTCATGTTTATCGCATCCTCAGTTTCTCTAGGGAAGATGTCGGCAACTAAGGGTCGTGGCCCAGATGTGGCCCATTGGGCTTTTTGAATTTTTGTTCACAAAACGTTGCCAAATCGTAGTATTAATTTATCCTTTTACCTTTTCAGTGGAAAATCTGCATTTCCCTAATATATAGCATTCAAAAGGCTGAAACCATTTTAGCCTGTGTTTACGACTTTAACATGTCACTAATCCTAGTTCACACAAATGCTCCATGGATCTGGCCCGGAACCTGCGTCAAATTTTAGGACACATTGGGGTCTGAAAAAAAAACTGGACACGGATCCTGGAGAACGGGGGTCTCAAATTCAAATAAGTTGAGGGCCACACTATCATTTCACCAAAGGACCGTGCCAGCCTTAATTTTTCGATACAAAATAAATAAAATTAAAAAATGTGTTTTACATAGATTCTGTGTAACACAACACTGGACCAGATGGAGACTGGATCAGGGTTTTGAGATCTATAAGATCTAACACAAAATGTGGAGAACAAATCTATAAAATATTGTTATAAATTCTATTTCCACATCAATGTGGCGGCCGCAAAATATCGTTCCATGGGCTGCATATGGCCCACAGGCTGCGAGTTTGAGACGCCTGCTGTAGAGGAATAAAGGAATCTCCGGTAGAGTTAAATTGGTTAATTTTCTCAACCTGGTTTCAGCAGTACCTCATACAAGGCATGAACATTCCCAGGTGCCCCATTAAATCTTGTTGTACTGATCAAATAACATATTTTAGTTTAAGTTTCACAACAAAAAAAATCCTGTACAAAAAGTCAGTGTAAACACAAATGTGTTTGTTTGGTTAATATGAATATCTACAAACATTAGGGAGTTAGGTCCTAAATTGTTGTATGAATGAAAGTCTTGTCCAGATGGCACTGCCTTTGCAACAAACTTCTAAAAATGGTCTAGAGACTGCACCTTACTTATAATTTTTTAATGTAGTGTCTGAAGCGCATAGTTTCCTGTGCCCGTGTGCTGTAGCCTGGTGTGTTGCATGTGACGCAATCCATCCATCCATCTTCATCCGCTTATTTGGAGCCGGGTCGCAGGAGCAACTTTCGAAGGAGGGATACCCAAACTCCCCTCTCCCTAGACACTTCCTCAAGCTCGTCTGCTGGGATCCCAAGACGTTCCCAGGCCAGCCGGGCAACATAGTCTCTCCAGCGTGTCCTAGGTCTTCCTCTGGGTCTCCTCCCAGTGGGACATGATCCAAACACCTCCCGTGGGAGGCGTCCGATGTAGATGCCCAAGCCACATGAACTGACTCCTTTCGATGTGAAGGAGCAATGGCTCTACTCTGAGCTCCTCCCGGGTGACGGAGCTCCTCACCTTATCTTTAAGGGAGCGCCCTACCACCCTGTGAAGAAAGCTAATTTCCGCCGCTTGTATCCGGGATCGCGTTCTTTTGGTCATGACCCAAAGTTCATGACCATAGGTGAGAGTAGGAAGGTAGATTGACCGGTAAATTGAGAGCTTCGCCTTTTGGCTTAGCTCCTTCTTCACCACAACGGATGGATACAGCGAGCGCATTACTGTGGTCGCTGCGCCGATCCGCCTGTCAATCTCCCGTTCAATCCTTCCCTTACTCGTGAACAGGACCCCAAAATATGTGAAGCAATCAGGCTTCTAAATGTTTGTTCTCTCTGAGGTGCTACACCCAAAGCAAGCAGTGTACATACCCATACCCAACCTGGACATGAACTGACCATCTACGAATGTTGTGCGTTCTGCACCCAAGATTATAGTTGCTCTAAGCCGTTCGGTGCCCATAAATACCAAGGGTGCTTGAGGTGTCTGTTGCTGATGTTATTGTGCAGTGTTCGACTCATGGCCGTTACATCAGAACTCTTTAAGGGGCAGTGCGGACCCTGTCTCTTATACACATCTGTGCTACACCCAAAGCAAGCAGTGTACATACCCATACCCAACCTGGACATGAACTGACCATCTACGAATGTTGTGCGTTCTGCACCCAAGATTATAGTTGCTCTAAGCCGTTCGGTGCCCATAAATACCAAGGGTGCTTGAGGTGTCTGTTGCTGATGTTATTGTGCAGTGTTCGACTCATGGCCGTTACATCAGAACTCTTTAAGGGGCAGTGCGGACCTTGTTGGTGACTTTAGCATTAAGCCACCAACAAGGTCCGCAAGGTTCCCAGCTCGAATCCCCCTACTGCCAGGTTATCACTGAGGTCCACTGAGCATGGCACCGTCCCCACTCATAGCTCCCCAGGCACTCAAAGCTGCCCATTGTCCACTTTGGTGATGAGGTAAATACAGAGGTCGCATTTCGTTGTTTGAATTGCAATGTCACAATGACAAGGAACATGGAAACACCTAATTAGGAGAGAGGGTTTATGTAATGCATCCAAAAAAAAAAAAAAAAAAAAAAAAAAAAAAAAAAAAAAAAATCGGGGGGGAAGCCGATGTGGGGACGTTCTGAAGAAGATCCACATTGACCAGGGTTCCTCCAGGCAGACCTAGGTGCCTGACTTGATGCTGTACACCTTTGCAATAAACTCTTTGCAACTAAGTCGGTGTTAACCGAGACTTCTTCACTCTACATCATCAACACTGAACCAAGTACCACATTAACCCTTTTCCCCCAATTCAGATTTGTCGAATGCGTCAAAGTGCTTGGCACAGAACCCCGATTCTGAATATTGTAATATACATTTACCAGCACTGCTTTAAATTATGCAGCAAAATCTGCTTTGTTTCCACCGACTTCAGTGGACACTTCACTGGACTCGCTCTCTTGGCTGCAGGCCCATATTTGCTTGTAAGGTACCAGGCCAGGTCTGGCAACGCGACTCCAGGATGGAGTGATCGTGTTATGGATGAATGGATAACACCAACATGCTGCACATTTAGAGCACAGTCAACCCTTTAACAACGGGGGTTTAGAACCTACTCTTAAATGGTCAGAGTGGGTTAGAGCGGCAGGTTAGACACCAGCCTTCACTCTGAGACTTCAGCAACACAGGTCAGAATTCCTCAAGGCTTCTTAAGATATAACTCTGCGGTTATATTACTGTGAGAAGCCTCAGTACACAACAGGGTGCTTTTTACTGAAGCCGGTTTCAAACAATAAATGCCTTATTCAGGTGATACACGTGATTCTCGTGGCGATACGGATACATTTCGTCCCTTTTCAGTGTTAAGAGATGTATCGAAATAGAGAAGTTTCAATTTTTCAAGTCTGGGATTTTGCCCGATAGACATTTGTCCTCTGGCATGATTTCAATGAAGGAGAAAAAGTCCATTCGCAGATTCTTAAAGAGATTGATGCGTCCATATGTGGTCAGATGGAGGCTTTTCTGAATGCCTAGCCATTCAGAAGCAGTTAGAACCTTTTAGAGCAAAGATACTGCCAACAAAGAACCACATTACTGCTGATTGTATGTCCAACAAATGGAGGATAAGCTGAAAGCTACACATTTCAACAGAAATAAAGGTTTTTCTGTTTCTTCAACTTTCTTCAATTTTTGTTATTATTCTTGATCTCTTTCATCATGAGTTTAAGGGGAAAACACAGAAAATACACAAACACAACAACAACAACCCCAGTTGAGCAAGCAACAGCAAAGCCCAACGACAGAAGAGTCAGAGTATATATACCTATGGCACCAGGTGACAGGAGTGAGACTAATGACAGATACACAGGTGAGATTGATCACACTAATTAACTTCAACCACAGGAGGGTTGGGAGACAGACAGATATCACACATTGGGCAATAATGGCAAATTTGCTACAGTTGCATGTTAGATTTTGATACATTTACTTAGGTATTGGCATCAAACTGCTGCATATATATACCAGTATATATATATATATATATATATATATATATATATATACATATATATGTGAATATATATATATAAATATATATACATATATATGGGCCAGATCACCATTGATATTTACCAAACACGAAATCAAATTCTGATATGTATAATAAATATGTGTATCTATCTATCTATCTATCTATCTATCTATATATTTATATATCCATCCATCCATCCATCCATCCAACATCCGCCATCACCCATCCATCCATATTCTCATTTTTCTGTCACTTTTTGTTTTCTTACAATTTCCTACTGACTACATTTATGATGCCATATTTATATATATGTGTGTGTTTATGTATATATCTATAGTATAGATATATATACTATATATATATATATATATATATATATAGATATATACACACATATTATACATATCAGAATTTGATTTCGTGTTTGGTAAATATCAATGGTGATCTGGCCCATAGTCAATGTTGTTATTGGTGTGGAACACCAGGGTTTAACCCTTAGGTGGGATTGAATCCCAGTTAGGGTGGTTGCCATGTGGTTCATGAGAAGAGGGGCTTGTACGGTGGTGCAGTGTGAGTTGGGTGGCAGTCAAGGAGACTGATGCCATTGGGGTGAAGTATTGGATAAGTGGACAAAGATGGATTGATGGGTGGAAGTGCACGACTTGTTTACTTGAGGTATAAATTAGTCCATTATTGGACAAAACCGGTGGAAAGACTGAGCAGCAACAGCAACAGAACCTGCTCATAAAGACTGGATTGATGCATTAAACTGGAATAGAACATCAGTGCACGCTTTACCCCGGTGACAGGAATATGATTACCTCATACTGGACATGGACTCCAGACATTTAACTTGGTCCAAAAGTATTTTATCGCAACCAGTACAGAGGTGAGAAAGTAAATGGAATACACAG
>JAFBJS010054575.1:53875-94837 GCA_016785265.1 Paraplagusia blochii | reverse complement strand
GATGTGTATAAGAGACAGCTCCTGGGTCTTTTTGAGGAGTGAACTGAAGCGCCATCCTATTGGAAGACATCATTTTGCTCAGGATAGTGTGCTGCCACCCATCACTTCACCTGGGTAAACATCAGTGACCATCAGATGCTAAAAGGCCAAACATCATGACAGAAACTGGGTTTCTCATGGTGTTTTTGGACTTCATATGATCTGGACCTGTCTCTTATACACATCTGGGCTTGTACGGTGGTGCAGTGTGAGTTGGGTGGCAGTCAAGGAGACTGATGCCATTGGGGTGAAGTATTGGATAAGTGGACAAAGATGGATTGATGGGTGGAAGTGCACGACTTGTTTACTTGAGGTATAAATTAGTCCATTATTGGACAAAACCGGTGGAAAGACTCAGCAGCAACAGCCGCACAAGAAATACTGAGTGGAACCAACCTGCTCATAAAGACTGGATTGATACATTAAACTGGAATAGAACATCAGTGCACGCTTTACCCCGGTGACAGGAATATGATTACCTGTTATTGTCACAGCCAGAACCACACGTCTTTTTCATGTCTTTTGTGCTGACTGACACGTGAATCCACCTGTGGATTCTGCAGCTGCTCGGGAGTCAGGGTGGCAGTAATCAACCCTGCACTGCGACAGGGTTGAGGCTTTTTGTTTGGTACACGCTAGAGTGACACAGATGTTTATGGTATTTCACTTTCTAGAATAATGCAACATCACAAGAGCCAGATTGTCCCTCTTAATCGTCTGGCAGGCAAAAAGGACTGTCACCATGATTCACAGTGTGACTCCGGGAAGTAAATAAATGATCACTCCGCCTCAGAGGCGGCTGAATGTGAAATGATTCTGCCTTCTTTTTCTCGTGGTCGTCGTATGGGCTCTGCACGTGTGCGGGGAGAACTTATTAAAAATGGATAATATGCACATATGTATGACACCGTCGGCAATATCTGAATAGAAAGGCTTGTGTTAAATTGCATGGCACTCATGCCGGTGCTTGACTTCATGGCCATATAGCAGCAGCTATCCAGGTACTATATATAATGTGCGATTGCGACAAACCACGCTTAGTCAGTTCTTATTTCTTACTGGCACGGGCAATAAATTGACTATTCAAATATAATTTGTAGCCGGCCTTTATTCATTGAACCTCAAAGAGTTAAGGGATCCCCTGAAAATGCCACTAGTTGAGTGAAGCATGTGTTGCCGTTGCTGGTTTAATCAGCTTCTGTCTTTTCTCCTTCAGGCGGCTCAACTGTGTCCACCTCTTTGTTCTGCATTGACTCTTTGCCAGATTCTCTTCGTTTCCATGCACACATTCCAGCACTTGTTTTGTGTTCCAGACCTGACCTGCCTAGAGCATCACCTTCGTTCGAGCTTGGGTACCACGTCAGTCTTTAGTTCCGGACCTGGTTGTGTTGCTATCAACCTGTGATGGCAGCACGTGTAATAAAGTCAATAATGGTATTTGTTTAATTCTTCTCATCCGTGACCAGTTTACAAAGCAGCGCCTGCTGCCAAAAGCTAGCAAAACAAAAGCTTTTCATGGGTTGCCAGGGCAACAGTCTCCACCACCACCACCCAAATCACCAAACCACCACGCGCCACATTGTGAGGAGGTTATGTGGATGGTGTTATGCTTAGAGCACCTCAATGGCAACCTAGCCACCTAAGGAACTTCGCTCCTTAACCCCCTAGGCCACTTGCACCCCCATAATGGCGATTTATTTGTGGAATAATGCAAATTTTGGCAAAACAAAATGTTGAACCAAGAGGAATTTATGATTCGCCAAAGAACCTCAAGCCTAAAATTAATCTCCGCAACCAACGTCCAACTGGGGAGTCATCATCTTCAGGTCGGATGCCTCACTGAGCACAGAGCAGTCAGTGATTCTAGGACTGACAAGCTGTCAGAGTTGTCAAATGGATTGCGATGGGACTGTTGACTGATTAATATTGATGAGGACAACGACAGCACAGACGGTTAGAAAGCAAAACTCGATAGGCAGATGGTTTGGACTTTATCGAACTATCAAGAGATGCCATTGGGAACGTGTTCTCCTCATCTCACAATTAATTTTAATCCTTAATAAATCTTTTTTAATGGAAATTATGGAAAAATACCCTGGTGTTCAGTTCTTTAGACAAAGCCTATACCGGACCGTTGGGTTTCATTCATTTATGCGTACAGTCTCAAGTCGTCTTAGTGTAGTCACTGCATAAATACCAAATGGGTTATGTAAGAAGGGATATCTGGAGTACAATCTGTGCCGGATTACACATGCAGATAATCCACAGTGGGAGCAGGCTACTCCCCCCATCCCCTACTGCAAGAGCGACCGCAGTAATGCGCTCGCTGCATCGATCAGATGTGTATAAGAGACAGTCACTGAGCACAGAGCAGTCAGTGATTCTAGGACTGACAAGCTGTCACAGTTGTGAAATGGATTGCGATGGGACTGTTGACTGATTAATATTGATGAGGACAACGACAGCACAGACGGTTAGAAAGCAAAACTCGATAGGCAGATGGTTTGGACTTTATCAAACTATCAAGAGATGCCATTGGGAACGTGTTCTCCTCATCTCACAATTAATTTTAATCCTTAATAAATCTTTTTTAATGGAAATTATGGAAAAATACCCTGGTGTTCAGTTCTTTAGACAAAGCCTATACCGGACCGTTGGGTTTCATTCATTTATGCGTACAGTCTCAAGTCGTCTTAGTGTAGTCACTGCATAAATACCAAATGGGTTATGTAAGAAGGGATATCTGGAGTACAATCTGTGCCGGATTACACATGCAGATAATCCACAGTGGGAGCAGGCTACTCGCCCCATCCCCTACTGCAAGGGATGTTCCCATGCTAATGTGTGCAACGCCTGCAACAAAAGACCTGTTAAAATCCAACGAGTGCTACTTCTATGTGAACAGATCGTTGTGGTATCGCATTGGGGCCCGAACATCAGTTTTAATCAGATTCTACAATGAGCTTTGTCATGTCAGGGAGCTGGAATTAAACTTGTCTGAGTAGAAGAAGAGACGAGTCTTTGTACTTGGTGATGTAAAGTGATTCTAACTCTAACCCCACAGCCACGGTACCGTAGCTCAGATAATTCCTCCGTTAACTGAGGCTCTATGAAGAGTTTTTTTTTACTTGACTGTTGAAGTACTCTACTATGCTGTATATGCTTTAATTGATTTGCGATGTCACAACATGATCGATTGAGTGTGGGAGGAGAGTACTCCAATAGTCGCCCCAGTATCTCCAATGTGGTCGTATTCACAAAGTTGCTGTCAGAGAATTGATTTTTGAAGATAATTTTCATTCATTGGAAGTTTTGGAATCAATTTGCAATTCAGAGCCAGCTCATTAAATGACAAGCTGTGTTTTTTCTTTTAGTTCAGATTTTTTTTCCTTTAAAATGCATTCATGCACTTAATTATATTTGAAAATATTATGAATAGTGTGATTTTTTTTATCCACTCTAAATAAGTAAAATCATGTCAGTTCCTACTTTATATTCTATTTTGATCACGAAACTCAGGGGAGACTCAGTTGCCCCCAAACTTAATATTTATTGAAAAATTGATAGGAATTAAGCATTTCTGAAACCTATAATGATACGTTTTTTTTAAAAAAAATTATGTCTCTGGAACAACCAAATCTTTATTTGTGTAATTATAAGTGTTTATAATTACACAAATAAAGATTTGGTATCTTTCAAATAAAATTAAAAAGGAACTGAAATGCTATAGATGAAGAAAAAGAAACATATACTGATGTGGTAAATTTTTAATGGAAATATTTTTTATGGGAAGATTAAAAAAAAAAATTGGACTTTGCAGGGCGAATTTGAGATTGGCATGCTTGATGTAGATTGTTCCAGAACATCATACATGATCTATTTAATTAAAAATAAATTAAATTATTAAAAAATGAAAAACTTGATCAACTAGATGTTCCTAGCCTAAAGTTGACTCACACGTCTTGTTACCAGGGCTTGTACTAGTCCAATGATTGAAAATCAGAAAATTTACGGATTTAGCTTGGAACAGAAATGCCACCAGAAACAATATGAGTTTTTGTTCCGGAACAGAAATGCTTATCTAAAAATAAAGGCAACTGGTAAATACTCGTGGAACGGGAGATTGACAGGCGGATCGGCGCAGCGACCGCAGTAATGCGCTCGCTGCATCGATCCGTCGTGGTGAAGAAAGACCTAAGCCAAAAGGCGAAGCTCTCAATTTTACGTTCCTACTCTCACCTATGGTCATGAACTTTGGGTAATGACCGAAAGAACGCGATCCTGGATAAAAGCGGCGGAAATTAGCTTTCTTCGCAGGGTGGTAGGGCGCTCCCTTAGAGATAAGGTGAGGAGCTCTGTCACCCGGGAGGAGCTCAGAGTAGAGCCATTGCTTCTCCACATCGAAAGGAGTCAGTTGAGGGGGCTTGGGCATCTACATCGGATGTCCCCTGGACGCCTCCCACGGGAGGTGTTTGGGTCATGTCCCACTGGGAGGAGACCCAGAGGAAGACCTAGGACACGCTGGAGCGACTATGTCGCCCGGCTGGCCTGGGAACGCCTTAGGATCCTCCCAGACGAGCTTGAGGAAGTGTCTAGGGATAGGGAAGTTTGGGTATCCCTCCTCCGAATGTTGCCCCCGCGACCCGGCCCCGGATAAGCGGATGAAGATGGATGGATGGTAAATACTGGTTTTATTTCATTCTTAAAAAAAATCTTTGCCGTCTATTATCATTCATTGGTCTCCTAAAAAGTCTAAGGCAGCCAACAATGACCCAATAAGGTTCACTTCCTGAGATGTTCGGCCAAGGAATTTTGTTCTTATCGATTCAAGGACATCAATTTTATGGTGTAATCCAAAACTTAAATACATTATTTTTTCAAAACGCAACAATTAGCAAAAATATCTGGCTCATAGCCCTGTTTGTGATCCACAGCCATAGCTTGGCTACAATGGAGGTTTACACTGAGTTCCATCTCTGTCTGTTTCTCCATGTGAAATATGATTTTTACTACAGCTTTACAGGTCGTCGGCAGATCGTCTAATATTTTTCCCGCTAAAGACATTTCAGTCGCTGCCTTCTGTTTTAGAAACACTCAACCAAAAGAATATATATTTTTTCCAAGGCTTTAACTAAAGCTCAGAGTGAAACAGTAATGCGTTTGTAGAGTTTGTGCTTGAACCCAGGGGTTTACACTTCTGCAATATAATTTGAAAACTGAGAAACAGCACCCGAGGTTAAATGTATTGGCTGACATTTAGAAATAGTTTGGTATTTATAGCTTCGGAGTGCACAAATTCTTTTTATTTTCTTGAGTTAAAGTTTAAAAAAAATCTCTTGCCCTTGTTGGTGTTGGTATTTTCTATTAAAAAGAAGAGTTTGACTCACACTATCTCTCTTAGCACAACTGTTATAAACAAGCGTGAAGAAATTCTGGCTCCGTCTCTAATTATATATATATTTCCAGCAATTAAAATCCATTTTAATGAGCCTCCAACCAAGACTGCGCTTGTGTTGATTTGTCTTTTAGAGACGAGAACAAAAGGCTCATGAACGTGATTGTGATTTCCCAGTGTGCTTCAGTTAGGCTCATGTGTGATGGGATGTGTATTTTGGCAGAGTTTTTTGTGCAGTTGTCTGTGCGATTACAGCCACTTTAGGGACCAGACTTAATGTCCGGAGAGTTTGAAGTTCGAGTCCAAGTTACCATTAAGGTGCACTGAGTAGGCACCGTCCCTACTCAATACTCCTGGAGTGCATAAAGCTGCACTATGTTCACTTTGGTGATGGGTTGAATACAGATGTGACATTTCTTTTTTTGTAGTTGTGTGAATCACAATGAAAAAGTTCATTTTTCCTCCTTTCTTTCAGTATTAGGCAAGTTATTTTTAAAAAAGTAACCTATTACTTTACTAGTTACTGCTCTGAAAAAGTAACTAGTTACGTTACTAGTTACTAAATTATAAAAGTAACTAATAAATAGTTACTTTAATTGAAGTAATAATAATGAAAACACGTTAAAAAACACGTTATATAAAAACAAAATAAATGTTTAGACATTTTGACAGGCATCTTTATTGTAACCTCAACTAGTCTCGCTAGCAAGACCACCCGTCTTGCTTTTGGGTGTGTGCTGCTGTCCCTATAAGGCAAGAAGGCCCGACCAGGTCTCTCTGTCGCTAAGAGTCAAACTCTGCCTACGTTCTCGAGCCGACAAACATTATCTTGTCAGAATCTGCCACAGGAGCGTGTGTAGGAGTGTGTACGTTGTCGTTTGTTCGTCACGTATGAGATGTTTTCCCCTCCTCACGACGTTCCTGTCAGTGCTTGGAATAATTGTTTGATTTTGGTGGAGATTTCTCGATGTCCGTGACTAAATCTCAGTCCCTCGCTGATGTTTGAAACCCCCTTTGGAATCTCCAGATTAACAGACCATTGATTTTCCACCTCCCACACATCATTTATAATTCTATGGATTAGCTTTCTCTCCCCTGTGTTCTGTATGCGCTTCAGTGTCAAACGTTTCTGTTTTTTAATCGTGAAATACTGGGCAACATTTCTCCGAAGGCATTCCTCTGAGGTTTCAATAAGTTTTATGACGACGTTGCTCATATTGGCATTACTAATCATTCTGATAACGCTCAATCGCTGTGAGCGATTTTTTTTTTTATTCCGGCAACCCGTTGCGATTGAACAGTTCACACTGGCCAATCATACACAACACGTTTGACTCCTGTAGCCATAGCTTTGGGCAAAACTGTCTGCCAAATGAATTGTAATGTGATGTCAATAAAGACAATGAGGAAAAGGGAAGAAGCCGGTAAAGGGAGATACACTGATGATCAAAGCTTCTCTCAGAGACGTCAGCAAAGCATCAGCTCTCAGAGACGTCAGCAAACAAAAGCTAATTTCCCTGATAATTTGTGCCGTTCTGTGCAAAGAAAAGGTGATAAGGACGATGTCGGTGGACAAGGATGTCTGTGGACAAGGACGTGGCCCTGGCAGACGTGGTCAGTCTGGTCTGTCAGTTCTGCCATGCTGTTTCCCTGTTTGTTGACTTGTTTGAGCATGTCAGTTTGGCAGGTTGAGGGCGGAATTAGCACGATTTTAGGTTTCTTTTTCACACGATTGATCTTGAGGCGCTATCACTTATCGTAACCTGCGCACACTGCACGACACGATGAAAAAATCTAACCGATCGCCCAGCGACTTAAAAGAAATTGTGGCAAAACCACCCCATGTTCACTGGGCCTCAAGAACCGTATGTTATGTTTACAGACAACTGTACGGAAGGTGTAAGGTTTGATGCTAATTTGCTATAAAGGCACATTCTCCCATAAATTATGAACGTCCCAAAGCTCAATTTTGTCTCGGGACTAGATGACCAGTTATATTCGTCCAGAATATAAAATGTGCTTTGTTTACTGGATGTACGCCATACATTGGCTTCATTTGCTTCATTTGCTTTCTTACATTTTTTGGAACTTTTTGACCTCCATTATGGCTTCCAAGCTGAGTCAGACCCATTTGATGTTTTTATGTCCTAGATCAGGGGTATTCAATTAAAAGTCACCGAGGTGAGTAATGTCCAGTAATTAAAATTTTCCTCCAAGCAAAAAATCAAACTCTGTCGGCATTCCTCCATGTTCACATTTCAACATTTCATAGCTTCGGCAATAAATGCAATAAGTCTCAATGCAGGAGATGTTCAACCACAACTTGCTCTGGATTATTGGTAAAATAAATACAAAGTGCAAACAGAGCTGGATGGCCCAATTTATTAGCTACGCTTTGAAGAATTGATTGCATTTCAAAGAAAAGTCATCATCTTCAGAAAACAAAGTTTTCCTTGGGAGAAAAACACAGCTCCCACCCTTATGCTTCTATCTGTTTGACAAATCTCTTTGTCAAACAGTTAGGACTGAAGAAACCTATTGAAGAAGAGGTGAAGCACTATCCAAAAAAGCCCAAATATACAGTATACAGCCTAATATGCTAACACATTTCTTTATCCTTCCAAAAAAGTGTTTTTCCTCATTGATTGTGGTGCAATGGCAAAGCAGAATCAACAAATTATTTGATTGGCTCAACTGGATGAAGCGCTTGTTGTTATAAAGGAGCATCTGCCGTCAAAAGCTAGCAAAGCATAAACTGCTCCTGGGTTGCAGGGGTAGCAATCTCCACAACTGTCACCCAAATCACACTATACTGTGGGACTTCCTGTTGCCGGTCACCCTGCTGAAGGTTATGTGGATCGCGATGGTGCTATGCTCTAACCCGGTGGGTTAGGACCGCAAGTCTTGGATATTCCAAGTCCTCTTCCTTAACCACTAGGCCACCACTGCCAACCTGGACCAGACCGATTGCGGTTCCAAAAAAATTTCTTTTTAGTCACGATTACATTGAAAATCATCTGAATTTGCAAAGTTATCCAAGATTGGTCAAAGTTCCTTCCATTTGGAGTTCCAGATCACGTTGTTTTCAATGTGTTAGTGCAGCTGAGTGATATACTACCTTACGTAAGGATTGGGAGTCCCAAATTCCGAGAACAAAAATGGAGTGACATGGAATTGTAAGTAGGGAACTCAGACGTATCGAGGAACCTGGTCACCCCTGATGAAGTGAAAAGGTGAAAGTGATTCTTCATCAGCATGGTTACGACATCACTCAGAGTTCGTTAACATTCATGTCCTGGGCTTTGGGTCTCCGTTAAGGTGCAGGAAATGTTACAGTGCAGGAACAGTCTCTCTGCTCTCACCGTCTGGATTAGACACAAAGACACAGGAGTGGAAACCATCTGCTGTTGGAACAAATTGCTCAGGGTAGATTCTTAGGCGCCGCACTCAAACTGTCTACCTGTCTGCAGCTCCTGTCAATTGTATTTCCAGCGGTTTTCCCTCAAGGGTATTTCTTTGCAACGTATATACATTAAACAGACACTGCCAAAAGGTATATAAATTGAATAATAAATGTATCACAGGGTCTTTTGCCCCCCAGGCTCATGTATATGCTTTAATTCGATCACTGCAGTGCACATATCCTATCCAATTAGCCAGTGAAATTGGATTCCTCAGAAGGGTCAAGACGATTTCCCCCTCTCTGACACCTTATCCAACCCCTTCCTTTACACCAACATGTTCCCTCCCCGCTGACCGTTTCCATGCTGTAATTATTTGCTCTTCGTTACTCAACACCAGTTTAGGGAAGAAGAAAAAAAAGCGTCTCTATCTTCTCTGGCCTCCTATTAAAGTCAATCAGAGTCGAGAAAGGTCAGACCGAGCCGTGCTACTGAGGAATAGAAGTCGTGAGGTCGACTCTGTGCCGTCATGACCGTGAAATGGAAGCATCTGTGGAATAATTGATTTGCTTTATCTCTGGATGAAAATTCAGATCGGCTTGGCTAACCCCAGGTTAAACCCTGCAGATAGCCAGTCTTCTTGGGCCGTATATCACAGAGTCAATGAGCAATAATTGTAATCTATACGATATAGGGGTGACAAACTCATCTTGCTTCACTGGCCGCCTACAACCCAATTAGCTGGTAACTGGACTGGACAAATACAATAACAAAACATAAATCCAAGGTTTTCTCCTTGTTGTATTGCAAAGTATTCTCTTGATCCTTTGTTGCCCTTTGCTTTTATTTTGAAGCAGAATTTACCACTTGTTGGATTTTTCAACCACCAATAGGGAATGTGAGCTGGGATTTCACCGTTGATTGAAAGCTTAGTTTTACCTTTGCAATGATAATCAACAAACTATTTCTTCTAATATACATAATATATAGCAATATAACCTAATTATTATGAACTATTCATGTCTAATATAATTTAAAAAACACATCCTCATTATGGAGTATTTTCTTTTATTTTCAAAATTCATCAAGAGGGCCAAATTTAAAAATCTTCCGGACCGGTTTAACCCATGGGCCATATGTTTGACACGACTAACATAGTCTTTTTCTCATTTTTTTCAGGGGTTGCCACAACGACTCTATAAATTTCATCTCACCATGTCCTCTGTATCTTCCATTCTAACTCCAACTACCTCCATGTCCTCCCTCACTGCATCCATCAACCTCCTCTTCGTCTCCTACCTGGTAGCTCCATCTATAAGATCATAACCACTGTCCCTCTTCTGAACATGTCCAAACCATTTCCATCTGGCTTCTCTGGCCTTTTCTCCAAACCTTCCTGTCCATGATGTCCCTCTAATGACCTAATTCCAGATTTTGTCCATCCTAAAGAGAATTTCCGCATCAATCTACGTCCAATACAGTAGATCGAGGAATTAAAACAAATTTATTCCCACATGATAGCTACTTAACTCCTCCAGATCAACTTCCCGATATCTCAGATTTTTTCCTGATTCGGAACTCAAACAGCCAGTGCTCAACCACAACACTGAGTTTATCTCCTTTACTCACTGTTTGTCAACTTGGATGTGTATTTATGTAATACGTTACAATTTTGCAAGCCGTATCTCATGAAGTTCTCTTTTGGCACCTTTTTTCGACCTATTTTTATTCAACACTCAATGTAGGTTTCCCTGATGGCTTTATTTTCATGGCCCAATTATTTTCTCCTCATGCATCATGACTCAGCGCCAGCATTGGAAAGAAATGAGGAAAACAAAATTCGTAGCCTGGCGTGTCATCTCCATAAAGACACCAGGGAAGAAAACATAAAAAAGGCGTCGGAGAAAGAAACCTCACAGTTTTAAAGCTATAATTGTGCTGTATTTGTATTGTATGTAATATTTTCCAGGAAATATAATGTGTCAATATCCCATGAATGGATAATAACAAAACAAAAATCCTTAGCCTAGTGGTTGGGTCCGCAAGGTTCGAGTCCCACTCCGGCCAAATTACCGCTGAGATACCCTGAGCAAGGTATCGTTTCCACACACTGCTGCCTTGCTCACTACGGTGATGGGTTAAATGCAGAGGCATAAGGATACTCCTGAGAGATTAAGTTCTATAAAAAAGAGTAGAAAAACAGCCCACTAGATGGCGGTATTGTAGCAAAACTTCTTCCCATCGCAAAGATATAAAAGATGGATCGCTTCATCAGCACAGAAAAAGATTGAAGTGATATGAAAATAAATTACGCAGATGACCAACATGGGAAGGACGAGTTTTTTTTTTTTTTTCTTTGTTTTTAGAAGAAAACTTCTTTGCCAGTTGTTACAAATGAAAAACTAAACAAGAGCAAAGTGAGGAGGAGGAAAAAGAAGCCGCGAGTGGGAGATACATGGATGCTCACAGTTTCTCTGAGACATGATGAGTAATGAATGATGATGAAAAAAATCGAATTTCCCTAGATGATTTTTATGGACAAGGGAATGTCTTGGCAGACGTGGTCAGTCTGGTCTCAGTTCTACCGTGCTGCTCCTTGTTGTTGACTCCTACTCCTACTGTAACTACTGTATGTTCGCACATGTACAGAGTGGCATGATGGGGGAAGGCGTCGTTGACGAATCGGCAGGAATTTGACATAATTGTGAGGTGATGATCGCTGGTTGAAACCCTGTAAACACTGCAAGACCCGAGTTGCACGACTCACGCTAAAAAATTGGGCCTGATTGCAAGTCATTACACTGAACTAAACTGAAGAATCCTTATTTTACCAAATCTCTTTGATCAAATCTGTTAAATTGCAGTCTATTACAACATCTTTTCACCACTAATATCAAGACATTCCCTGGTATAAATTCACCACTGACACATCAATTAAGTGGGAACATGTTCGACAGATACCCAGACATTTTGTGTGCATGTGTTCCAGGGTCAGATGAGCTGCATCCAGACCGTCATCGTATTTGTTAGGGCCATTTTTCTCCTCCCGTTATGACAGAAGTGGGCTGCCACTACCTTAGCCCTCGGCTCCAGGGAGCGTTAATGGAGCATCTCCTCCTCATTAACCATGGCCCTGCCCAGGACACTGCCAGTTCTCCTGTCTGCTAACAGCATCTGGGCTGGAACAGTGTAACCGCCGGCACGTGCACTCACACATGTACAGCCTGCATAGGCCAGGGGCCTAAGCAGCTTTCAGTTTCCCACGTCTGCTGAGAGCGCTGTAGGGAAAATCCCAAAGAGAACTGAAGCGCAACCATGGGAACTTGTGCTCCCTTTAATTAATCACAGTTCAAATGATCAAACTGACATTTTAAAGCTGTATGTTGCTTCTGGTCCTACTGTTCTCTGTGGGGAGGGGAGTGCGGTTAATTCTCTTAATCCACCATTAGTGCTAAATTAATGTTGAAATAATGAAATAATTTGCCTGGATTTCAGTGCTTTGTTCATATTTGGACTCGAAGATTGATTGAGCGGTTCAGATCACGTGTCAAACTCAAGGTTCGCAGACCCGGGGAAGTCCTTTTGTGCGGGTCGGACATAAGGACTTAGAAAGCAATGACTTACAATGAAGTCAATGTTTCCTTGTTTCTTGATGAGATTAATTAAAGGTTTTAATACACAGAGCAAGTGTGCAATATCTAATAACAAATTGCCGACCCATTTAGTAGTACGTTATCGAGATGTCTATTCTTGGTATGTCCGAAAATGTAAGCTAAGTAAAATTATATTATAGCTGTAAGGATCGTTATCTGGTTTGTCCGCTGATAATAAAATCTTGATACCGAATTTTCCAAAGAATGTATGCTTTAATATTTGTTTTGTGGATAAACAGCGGTATATTAACGTGAAAACCACAAGATGGCAGCATTCCAGCTCATTTTAACATTGAATCCAGTCTAATAATCTTATAGTCAATAATTAATGTTCTACTGAAATACAAATGATTCCAGAAATTAGGTATCGGCATATCGGAAATCACCAAAGTTAATATCGGACATCCCTAGCGTATACAGCTACATTGCTGATGTGTGGCCCCACCCCCTACACCTTGCGGAGATGATTGACGTCTTACACCGAAGCTGTTTCTTAGTTGCCTTCTCCTCATCCCCTCCGGAGGCGCACTGATATTAAACATGTTTTTCTCTTTTATGCAGTCTTTTTCTTCCTCCAAGCATGTTTCTGCAGTAAGTTCTCCTTACTGCATGTGTGTTTTCATGTTTCTTTAATTTTAATTACCTCTCAATCGCTTCCAGTAGTTGGACCTGAAAGAAATCCAATCTCCTACACGGGGAATATAAAGCATTGCTCCTGCTAAAATATTGAATTGCTTTTTTTGCTCTCCATTTGTCTGCGGTTACACTGGTATGGACTGTTTGTCAGGAGACACCGTGTGTGTGTTGATAGAGATGTTTTCTGCTGCTGCCTTAATGTCTTTCATATTAATTCTCTGTTGCATGTGGTTAGCGCTCACGTTCATGGTTTGATGCATTTCCTTCGTACAGTGTCTGAGCTACTGCTTATCCTCAAGACATTTGTGGTTTTGCAAGATCAGTCACGGTTCCAGGACGTTGCCGGGATCTTTATCGCACTACGCGCCACAGACTGACGAATCCTGTACGTGAGATGAAAACGTCTGTGGCATTGTCATTGGCTCAGAGGCTTCATTATGCTCAGGTTTAAGCACTAATTAAACTATTGATAGTAAGTGATCAATGGCTCTTCTGAGTGCTGTATTTCCAATGAATGCTGTGTGAAAATGATTTGTTTCTGAGTTTATACACAGGAATTCCATTGTACTAATAATAACAGCGATAAGAATTCCAATCCTGCCGTGCTCTGCCACTTTGCAAGTGTTAATTGGACAATTTTACACATTTAGATCAAAGCTAGGGGCGTTTTTCTTCAATCTGAAGTTATATTTGACCTATCTGTTCACACAAATATAATGGGTTACACAGATTACAATTAATCCCATCGGAATTCATGCATGTTGAGATTTTCTTTCATTTAGATTCAGCTTAACGCTGGTGGGAATTTTACAATTTTACGTTTGCTTTGACACTAAATTGTCCTTTCTTCCTGAAGGGAGGCTGATAGCTGCGCTTTTCAGACCCCGTCAGTTTCTGATCCAAACCCCAGGCTGAGGTCAGTGACCCCAACCCCCCGCCTCCCCACCCGCTTCCTTCATATTAGACAACTTCCCGTTCCCAGGAGGAATTTCTTAACTTTTTGGAATTCATAAAATAGCTCTTGGAAAACAGGTGGCTGACGTTTGAGTTGGAAGAAGAAAACAAGGATGGTTGCACCGGAGGAGGGTCCGACATCTGAGGACAGTGGCGGAGAGGAGTGTGTGTCAGATGACAATGACCTGCCTCCCGTGTCCCAGACCCAGGCATACCTGTCTCTTATACACATCTAGATGTGTATAAGAGACAGGGACAATTTTACACATTTAGATCAAAGCTAGGGGCATTTTTCTTCAATCTGAAGTTATATTTGACCTATCTGTTCACACAAATATACACAGATTACAATTAATCTCATGCATGTTGAGATTTTCTTTCATTTAGATTCAGCTTAACGCTGGTGGGAATTTTACAATTTTACGTTTGCTTTGACACTAAATTGTCCTTTTTCCTGAAGGGAGGCTGATAGCTGCGCTTTTCAGACCCTGTCAGTTTCTGATCCAAACCCCAGGCTGAGGTCAGTGACCCCAACCCCCCGCCTCCCCACCCGCTTCCTTCATATTAGACAACTTCCCGTTCCCAGGAGGAATTTCTTAACTTTTTGGAATTCATAAAATAGCTCTTGGAAAACAGGTGGCTGACGTTTGAAGGTACTAGGTGCTATCAAATGTGACATGGCAGATGAGCGCTGTCACTTTTATGACAAGGTCTTTGTGTCAGTGCTTCCCAATTTAATTCTGCTTTCTTGATGCTTTTTACCTCCTGCTTTTTACCGCGATCCCTCCTGGAAAGAGAGCAATTGAATCCTTTATTGCCCCACAATTAACAGGGCTTTATCAATGGGGGGGGGGTCTTGGAATACGCAGGTGGTTATCCAAAAAGTTTAGTTAAGCAATTTGACTTTTTCTTGGAGCTGAAAGATGTTTCGTTTCTCAGAGGAACTTCATTGTTTGGTTTGGTCATTCGACGTTTTGGGACAGAGACTGCTGCCGATGGTGAGGAATAGTTAGCATGTCACATGTCAAGATGTGAATTGCTCGAGAGTACACTGCAGCAGTTTTGAGTAGTAAAACTTCCCAGAATGGGATCTCCCTAGGGGTGTGTGATGCAGTGTAAAACAGCTTTATGATGGACTTCTTGATGCCATGAAACCGCAATTGGTTGCATCCCAACGCATCCCGCATGAGGTACAAGTTGTATAAATGAGACTTATGCTTTAATGTTGAGCTGGAATTCTAGTTGCAGGTTTGGTCTGGTTCTTATCATACAGCAACAAGGCAACTGACTCACACACTGATCATTTTGCTCTTGATTTCTGGAGTCACTCAGTGGGACGAGGAATTATGTTAATTGTGATATTAGTTGTCTATGTGATTTCCCCTAATGGAATAGAGTGCTCTTCGTGGTGTGTCGTGCCCCCCACATGAAAAGGATCACATGTTGAGAGTGGATTGAAAGCTAACTGCCAGATAACATTTTTTCACCATGGACTAAGTGCTTGTAAAGATATGTTGGATTCACCTTTAAAATCTGTTCCGATACACAGCCTCCCTACAGCATCTTCTACCACTCTCAAACAGGAAAACGAAAACGGAGACGTATTTAACCCATCATAAACGACTTACGATGTCGCTACAGTAGAATCCGTTTCCTTAAAACAAAAGTATCAAACTCAGCCCTGTGGGTCATACCAGTAATTACAATTTTAGCTTAAATCACATGTGTATTAGAGGTAGCCCAGTAGGACTACAGCCACTGTATAGAGTACTGGCAAAATTCGTAGTATTAGAAAAAGTGTTGGGACCAACGCGTTACTTTTAACTCTGTTACGGAACTACTTTTCTTGGTAACTAATAATGTAATGCGTTACCTTTTCGTTTCAGTCATGAGCGAAAGACGGCCACGCGCACTAACTGAACCCATGCGTGGAAAAAGGGTGATGATTGGTTGACATATCAGGCTAAGCCAATCAGAGAGAGACCTGGGCAGGTCTTCTTGTCTTACAGGGAAATAAACCGTCTCACACACACGCAACGCGATATAGCAGCACTCACCCAAAAGCGGGAAGACGGCAAGCGGCAAGTTGAGGTTACAATAATGATGCCTGTCTATTTTGTTTCTGTTGTACCAATACATTTCATTACGATAGTTGCTACAGAACACAACACAAAATAAAAAAAAATATATAATTAGTTACTTTTATAATTAAGTAACTAGTAATGTAACTAGTTACTTTTTCAGAGCAGTAACTAATAAAGTAATTTTTTAAAGTAACTTGCCCAACACTGATTAGGAATGTACATACAATTATAATACGAAACTAAAGACGGTTTCCATATGTTGAAATTCAACATAACATACTCAGAGAAGGGAAAACATCCCTAATACCAGTCTATCCCTCAATAAATATTGAGCCAGTGTTGCGCCTTTGTCCCAGATTAATATCGGCCCGCTGTGAAATTGAGTTTGACCACCCTGCCTAGTTGTGTTGTGTTTAATCTCCAAGCCCTTGAAGCATTGATTCAGGTTGTGTTATTTCTTCAGTGCTGCTCTGAAGTCTTTGCCGGGATCAAGGTCTGTAATCTTCTGCCTCTGCATTCTCTCATTCAGTTTCAGCAATTTTTTTTCCCTTTTCGTAGCACACTTTCCTACAAGAAAGTAACCAAAGAAAACTGACACCCACGTTCCCATTGGACTCCTGCTCCCCCCTCACTGCTCACCTTCTTCTAAATTATTCAGGGGGATTCAGTATGATGTGGGGGCGGAGGGACTAATTGCTTCAATTATGTGTGCATTATCACAGAGTAGTGAGTGAGATATTGGATAGGAGAGTGTGCGGCTCTCAAATAGGGACACATTTCGCTTCATCCAGATAGTGGTGTCTTGTTACAGGGTTTGTTGGTTTCTTTTATTCGACACACCTTATGTGACGGGGTAGTAAAACCTGAAGATGGAATTTCCACTGGTTTCAACTTCTGCTTTTACAGCCAAATGTCTCTTTTGTTGCCTTGCACACTGTTGGACCGTACATCATTTTAAAAAGACAGTCCGCCACGAGCTAGCTGCCTAGTTTCTCAAGGCTAAAGCAAGAAAAAGAAAAAAAAAAAAAAACGTTAATCCATTCAGCGAATCACTACTTCTCATGTCGTTGATATGTGATCACTTGGTTTCCATTCAATAGGACAATGATTGAGAAACGGAAATCGCTCGATAAGTACCATTCAACGACAAGGAGGATCAAGCAAAACTAAAATTAAAAAGAAATGCCACCATTGCATCTTGACACTAAATCACTGCTGTATATCTATGGCACTGAAGGCTGCTTTGCCCTGAAGGCACCGCGCCAGTCGATTCTGCTAAGCCCTGTCAGTAGAGTGAATTAGGGAGTACTGAAATATTGCTCAAAAAACTGTGTGGCTATGATTTTCGCACCCGTTTGAGGTGTTTCTGACAGAGTAGGATGTTGAGAGAACCACTAATGATGTGCCATTATCTTGGTCTTGGAGCTTGTTTACCCTGACAGATACATCAGAAATGTGCAACTTGAGCTTCACTCCCACCGTGCTTGTACGTGAATTTGTAGGAAAGTGGAGGAAGAGCAGAGGATTTGCGGATTGGAGTGAACATAGACGATGACCCACACGTTCTCCTAAAGAATATATATATATTTTCATATATATCACTGGGAGTTTAACACCAACACAGAACCACTGCATCAAGTCACGGAAAAAAAAAGGGCGGCTGAGTGTCAGTGTGTGGGAGGAGGAGCAGCCCGTATGTAATCTTCTAATCCGCTCATCCAATTTTTGCATTTACAACATTTGGTGATGTGTCTCTCTGTCTGTTTGGTGGGAGACAGAGAATTTACACATTATGCAAAGAGGAACGAGGTGGATTCATTTAACTGGTATGAGATTAAGCTGCTCCGAAGTTTTATTCAATCCAAGACTTTACATCTCAAATGGTAGACCTTAAAATTTGTTCAGAATGACGACCTTCACTTTGGCCCAGAGGCAGTGCCTCTGTCTTCGGTGCAAAACTCTAGGGATAGCCTCCTGGGCAAGACCCCAGTTGGGGCGGTTGAGTTCCAGTGGTCTGACCACCTGGAAGGTACAGTACAATGCAATGTGATTTGGGTGGCAGTTGTGGAGACTGCATGCACCTTGACCAATTTGACTTTAACGTCCAAGTGATGTTCGTCAACCTTTACTTATTGTGAATTGCGGCGTTGAAAACATTCCCCAGGCACCGTTTTTTTTTTTTTTCCGAGGATTAATCACATTATGATCCGGAACCAACCTAGGCTGGATTTATTTTTCATGGAATTCCATAACATAACACTCCCAGTGATTGTCCAGCTTTTGTTTATCTCAATCTACATATCTGTAAGTTGCCTACAGTACTCATCATCATCCTTCTTCTCTAACAGACAGGAGCAGTTCCAAGGTTGGATAGTCGGGAGGAGAGCGTTTGACACTACAATATAGCGTGCCGTGCATGCATACAATTATATGCATGAACATTATTAAGCACATTACATGGCCATAGACATACGACACTTCACTGAACAAATGTGTCACTACAACATGCCCACAGCAACATCACATCAATATATGTATTTTGTTGCAAACTGATTGATAAAATTGAATTTTCTGACCTATTTGATGTAGACCACACCATGTATTGTAAAAACAGACTTTTAAACAACTGAAGCCACATTAATCAGTTGGAATCTGCCACAGTTTCGCACCTGCAGCACTGAGCTCAACTTGGCCAAGCCGATTGTGGCTAACGACAAAAAAAATACACATTTATTTTAACATAATTTTCTAGTCTTCAAATTACTTGTTTAATAAATATTTAATGACTGTTTGGATGTAATGGGATTTTAAGCATGTATTTCTAATCTAAAATTAGGAAACATTGTTATTAACACTGTTAATCATACAGAAATACTCATTTAGACCAAAATGCAATAATGCAGTATATTATAAAGTGGAATAATCAAATATTTTACATGACAGATGAGCCATTAGCAGAACAATTACGGTAAAAAAAATGGACTACTTCATATTATACAGTACTATTAAGGTAATGTAATTATTGGGGTTCTTTGTGAGGACAACATTGAAGGAATATCTTTCTTACACCGTTATACTATTGTTAATTACATAAATTTATCACAAATCACGCATTTTAATGTGTGATGACATTACATTTCCTGCAGAGTTTAGGGTCCAATTTACTTCCTGTGACCTTGTGATTACAGGAAAGTTCAATACCTTGGCCACAGTATTAAAGAGAATTTAAAAACATGCAAATTTTAAATCATGTCAATGTGCACGTCTTGTATGCAAATGATACATTTTTATGCAAAGGAAACCAGTGTGGAGTGCGGTGCAGACTCATTATTCATGCCACTGACAAATGTGCGCGCATTAGTATTTCGTGACCGTCGGGATGTGACTGTTCTTTAAAAGGATGGATAATGTTTGTGGAGAGAGGCTGTGTAAAGACATGAAACAGTGTCCAGACCAGAGTTTGTCCTGGAATTACTACAGTCTTTGTATAAGTGTTTACCCTTGTGAAATGGTATCATTTGAGGCAAAAGAAACTAGTGTTTATAGACAAGAGATTAGGAACTTTTTTATAGCTTTTGAGCAAACAAGAGGCACTGCAGTATCTGGATTTGAGGTATGGCATTATATAAGCGAGGTCCTAGGTCCTATACGAGGGCAACCATCAGCAAAAATTGTGGAATGGACTGTCTTTTCTACAGTTATACCGATCATCTAAATCATTTAGCCCACCAGTCCCTGTGATCTGGTGCTGTGTTTTCCAATGACGTAGTCCGAGGTTGAAGATTTGTGGGGCTAGGTTGAAGTTTTGTTTCTACCTTGATTAGGGTTCTCTTGTGTTGTATGCAATGGCTTAGGGCACAGGTGTCAAACTCAGGCCCCGGGTCCAAATTTGGCCCGTAGTGTAATTATATTTGTCCTGGGTTCATATCAAATGTGTACTACAGTGGGCCTCCCTATGTGTAGGCCTTGTATCCTGGCGGAACTTGTAGAATTAGCAATGTGTGCTTAGGGGTTAGGGTTCTCTTGTTGGTGAAAGGTTAGGGTACATTCATATCCTAGGTGAAAGGTTCGGGTTAATTGTTTTTAAGGGGTTTAGGAGTTAGGGTTCTCTCGTGGTGTAGCTGAAGGATTGGAGTTCTCATGAGTTGTAGGTAAAGAGTTGTGGTTCACTTGAGGTGTAGGTTAAGGGTTAGGGTTCTCTTATTCTGCAGAAAAAGGGTTAGGGTTTAGTTGAGGTGTGAAGGTTAGGGTTCTCATCAGCTGCAGGTAAAGGGTTAGGGTTCTCTCATTCTGTAGATAAGGGGTTGGGGTTCTCATGAGCCATAGGTAAAGGTTTAAGGGTTCTGTAAGTTAAGGGGTTATGGTTCTCTCATCCTGTATGATTCAAGGATTTTTTTTGTCATTGCAACACATTAGACATAAGAGGAACAGAATTCTACACAGTCCTATCATCCTGAAGGTAAAGGATTAGGTTGATCTGTAGTGCAATGGTTCCGCGGGTAAACCTAGCTTGAAAACATCCAAGTTGATCAGAAAACAGTGGCAATAAAATATAGGGAAACGATAAAAAACACAAATCAAGAACAACCAAGACACAAGAGAGCCCCAAGATAGGCAAACCCTACAATGTGGAATTAAAATGATACGTAATCTGTTATCAATCTCGGAAAATGCAGGAATCATTGACATTTTATCACAGCCTGCCAGTCTCGAAACAACGCCTTTACGGCATAGGATGACCTTCAATGATATATGGCATTAGCATGTAAAGGACGGAGATATCATTGTTCAGATGCCATTTTCTAAATGTTAGTATGTGAGTGTGTTGATTGGAAAGGGAAATACTTGTAAAGCATTTGAGTATCTATTTTCCATCGTGTACGGCAAAGTATTGATAAAGACATCTTTTTTTTTTTGCGTTTTCTCGTTTGTTACATCTTCTTCTTCTCCTTTCAGCTTATCTCGTTATTCAGGGGTTGCCACAGCGAGTCAACAATTTCCATCTCACCCTGTCCTCTGCATCCTCAACTCCAACTCCAACCACCTCCATGTCCTCTCTCACTGCGTCCATAAATCTCTTTGGCCTTCCTCTTTGTCTCTTACCTGGTAGCTCCATCTCTAGGATCATTCTTCTACCAGTATAACCACTGTCCCTCCTCTGAACATGTCCAAACCATCTCAATCTGTCTTCTCTAGCTTTTTCTCTAAACTTTCCTGTCTGTGTTGTCCCCCTGATTACCTCGTTCCTGATCCTGTCCATCCTTATAACCCCCAAAGAGAATCTCAGCATCTTTAACTCCTCCACCTCTGTCTCCTGTCTTCTGTCTATTCCTAGTGTCTCCAATCCATACATCATGGCTGGTCTCACAACTGTCCGGTAAACCTTTCCCTTCGCCTTCAGCCCGTTTGCCACGCTACATCTAACCAATAGTCGTCATTATCTTCTAAAATGGGTGGTAACATTTAAACCCGAAGAAAATGGACATGAAATTTGTCGATCTGAAAACCTACAAAAATCGCCAATGCCCTTCAATCCCTCACACATTATTTGAGAAAAAAAAAAAAAATAGCTGGCAATAAAGTAAAGCAGTTTTTGATTACTATGCTATGAATGTATCTAAACAGACAAAGCTTTTAAGCAACTGCTAGTGATGAGTGATTACATCACATACAGTACAGTACCGCGTCCACTTGTGCTCCTTCTCAGTTTAATCAATTTCCTCAATTCCTGTGTTTCAGTTTTGCAGTGTTGTCAATAATCATGATTGTTTTTCGTTGCTCTCATTAATTCTTGCTCCTTTCCTGTCCAGTTTCAAGTCACATAACTCAAAGGTGATAGATGACTTATGAGGTAGCTACTGCTGAGGTGGCTCAGAGTCCATTCCACCAACACAGTAACAGATAATATTGTGCTGAGACCCATGTTTACTGCCCCTTATCAGCGCAAATGGGTGAAGACTACGGCCATCTGGGAATTTGGGGTAGATTGTGCGCTCAGCTGTAGAGGACGACTATCTACACAACGTCTCTGGTGTGTTACAGAACCACCGGAGTCTCAGTTGGCTGCACGCTGTGTGTCTGTGGTGTAATAATCTTCCAGGTTGTTCACCAATCGATGAAAAGGCAAATTTTAGCTCGCTTGCCTTGTTAACTGATATATGATCCGTACGTTTTTTTAGCGGGGCGGGGGGGCACAAACGTTCCTTCCGAGCCATCTCGCATGCAGTAATTTTAATGCCTTGGCCTCGACATTTGTTCCCCCTGGTACTCTGCCTCTCCAATCTGCTCTCCTCTTTACTCCATCACTCTTAGACTTCAGCCCTCTAATGGCTTCACCTAAGATGTGATTCGCTCTCTCTCCTCTCTGTCACTTGGCCTTTTTCACTCGGCCTTTTCCACAAATTTTCACGCTGCACTGCACTCATTCAAAAACACTTAATACCTGCCCACAGCACACAAAGTATATACTGGACACTACTGTAATTCCTGAAAGGAAACAGGGAAGCGCAGGGCCATTTAAGTGATACATGCACTGCTATTCCAAGCCATACTGTACGCAGTATGATATATACGCGGGGTGTGCACAGCATCTATAAAACATGTTGAGTGAGCCCTGAAGGAAATATTGATGTGGTACCTTTTATAGTGGCAATATAGTTTTGCATAATGTTTTATTGACAAAAACAATAATAGTTATGGTAACATGATGCTTTGCTACCTCTCTCTCCATCATCATGGGAGTCATGGGATGTGTTCAAATGTTATATTGTCTCTGCCTGACTCTGTGCTGACCATGGTTGTCTTCATCTTCACAGGGGAGATCGTACGTTTTTGACCAGGTCTTCCCAACAAACACCACCCAGGAGCAGGTCTACAATACCTGCGCCAAGCAGATTGTCAAAGGTAAGAAACATCGAGACTCAGCTTGGTGCGATTGTTGCACGAGGAAAAATCAGTTTTTGTGATGGAGTGTAGTCACCTGACCTAAGGTTATTAGCATGAAATTGCACAGATGCAGGTTTTTGGTCAGTGCATGACACAAGGGACATGAAATATCAATGTATTCTGGGTGAAAAGAAACACAACGAGTGTCTTTTTCACTCCTCCCTGTATCCACGTCTGTTTTTTCTCTTGGTGGTGATATTGTATGTTTCTGGACCAATCTTAGGAGACGCTTCTGAGTAAATTGCAGAAGTAATAAGAAAATGTAAATATTTAGCAGGCATGGTCGCTTCTAAACCTGAGGGTAAGATTAAGATAAGTGGGAAGAAAGAAAGAAATAATAAAAAAAAACGGTGACAAAAATCTCGTACTATCTAGCAGATAAAAGACTGGGACATGCAATGTGATTTTACAGCGATGGTCCATCTCTGTAAAGGTTAATGGAGAGGACAAGCCAGACCAGAGAACACTGGTCTGTGTAGATAAATATGTTTTCTCACCTTGTTTGTCTTACCGGCTCTTTTTGCCTTTTCCTAGGTGACATTTTCTTGTTTTTTCATTCATTCTCATGCCGTCTCCTTGCTTTGTTTCCCCTTTATTTTCCTTTGCTAATGCTCAGGCTGTCTCCTGATGTCATCTCCTACTGTCTTTATTTCCTCCCAGAGACGCGCTCTGCATATGCACTGGTCTCTAATATGTGTCATGCACAGTTTTGGTCTTCATACCAGGGCTAACGCAGTGCAAATAAATGTGTTGCTGTGCAGTAACATGGGAGAGATGAAATGAGAAGCAGGGAATATTATTTTAGAAAGTGAACATCAGTTCCAGCGCCAGTACCTTTTTTAATTGTGCTTTTACAAAAATATTTGATACTTTACAGTTTAAAACACATAAGTACATTGCATTAAAAATGAAATGAAATTCCTCAGTCTTAATGAGAATTACTGAATTACCTCTTTTCTGCACACTCCAACATATTTTACTAAAGTCTTTCCTCTTTTGTGTCATATTTATGCATAACCCATTATTTCTGCTCATGCTCTTTCCTTTGCGTAGATGTCAATAAAATATGACAAAAAAAGTCCCTCCTTGGTGTATACAAAAATATTTATGAGTAACAAATTAAAGATACATGCGCTGGAGTGATTCAGAGGTTTCAGTTGATAAATGTAACATGTTCGCAACAACATCTCGAGCAAGAAACTGACTCAGTTCAGCTGTCTTATCTCTATTTTCCAACACAAACCCTTGTATAATCCATACGGATTAAACAAGGGCATATACCCTCATCTCCCGACATTCAGGAGATGAGGGCATATGCCAGATCCAATTGGTTAAATCCAGTGTCCTAAAAAAATGACATGTGCCAAGCTGATCCATAGGTCGGCCAATCGATGACATTGGAAAACCTGACACCTCATTAACATCGCAATAATCCACACAGAACCAAACTGACCCATTGCTCCTAGCCGCCAGAGGGGCTTCTCCAAGCAGTGATGGATCTTCACTTACTCGGATTTTCATGTGAACAAATTTGAGCAGTAGTACCAGGATTCTTGCACTATTCAACGGAGTTCTGCTTTAGGACGGGTTTAATTAATTTTTTTCTGGTACATTGTGCCACTTTCTTCCCACGTCCTTTTTGGCTTTTTGTTGGAAAAAAGCCTGAAAGTTGAAAATCCCTTGTGGGCCCAGGGTCCATCCCTCACAATGAGGATGGGACTTTAAGGTCTTACTCAGAAGATTAACTACCAGTGTTGGGCAAGTTACTTTAAAAAAGTAACTTTTTACTTTACTAGTTACTGCTCTGAAAAAGTAACTAATTAAGTTACCAGTTACTAAATTAAATTACAAAGTAACTAATATCTATTTACTTTGCTTCAACACATTAAAAAATTTAAGTGTTGTCTTTAGTAGCAACTATCGTACTGTGATGTAGTGGTACAATAAAAACAAAATAGATGTTTGGACATTTTGACAGGCATCTTTATTGTAGCCTCAACTTGCCTCTTGCCGTCATCTTGCTTGTGGGTGTGTGCTGCTGTACCGTGTTGTGTGTGTGTGAGATTGTTTATTACGCTGTAAGTTGAGAAGACTCGCCCAGATCTCTTTCTGATTGACTTAGCCTGAAACGTTAACCTATCTCAACCAATCATCGCTCCAATCAACGCATTGGTTCAGTTAGTGTGCACAGCCGTCTTTCACTCATGACCGAGACCTTTTACACCACAGTAACACGCTATGTTATTAGTTACCGAGAAAAGCAGTTTTGTTACGTAACGGTGTTACAAGTAACGTGTTAATCCCAACACTGTTCACTACTGTTGATTGTGGACTCTTGGTCAAAAAGTCTAAGTGGACAGCAATCTCTAATCCATCCCTTTCTGACAATTTCCCTGGTCCGTCGAGATGTCCTCTGGGCTTCTTGTCCAAGACCAACCCATTAGCAACACTGCAGAGATGTTATGCCACAGCAAGGCTTGCATACTTTGTGGTGTACTCTATCACCACCAGGACAAACCAGTGCAATGTCCAGGTCTGATGAGGTCCATTAAACCTCTATAATGGCAATGCAGCAGAAACACTCAAGGCGCAGTAGGTGGATTTATTTTCTAGGACTTGGCATGAAGGGTTAGATTTAGGGTAAGTTAGGATCATAGGCGTAGCCACGGGTGGGCCTGGGCCTGGGCCCACCCAGTCCAATGAGAGGGCTGATCAAACTTTGCTATAATACTTAGGGGTTGGCTCACCCAAATTTTTTCAGGGCCCACCCATTTTAATGGGTCTGGCTATGCGCCTGGTTAGGATACAGGTTAGAGTTATGAAGAGGTTATGGTTAGAGGAGCTTTAGGCCTAGGGTTTGGGCATGATGCAAAAAAAGTGGCACACATGCCCCTTGCGCCAGGCTAATGAATCCGTCAGCTATGCTGTCTTGTACCTCTCTCAACCTCGTGCCAAACCGTCGACGGTGATGAGCCCTCAGAGTATTACCACAGCAAGGCTTGCATACTTTGTGCTGTACTCTATCACCGCCAGTGCAATGTCCAGGTCTGATGAGGTCCCTTAAACCGTTAAAGGTGACTCTGTAATGGCAACGCAGCAGAAACACTCAAGGGACGGTAGGTGGATTTATTTTCTAGGACTTGGCATGAAGGGTTGGAGTTAGGGTATGTTAGGATTCCGGTAAGAGTTATGAAGAGGTTATGGTTAGAGGAGCGTTAGGGCTAGGGTTTGGGCATGATGCAATGAAAGTGGCACACATGCCCCTTGCGCCAGGCTAATGAATCTGTCAGCTATGCAGTCGTGTACCTCTCACAACCTCGTGCCAAACCGTTGACGGTGATGAGCCCTCGGAGTATTACCTCCCAGTGATTCTTTGACACCAACAGCTGAGCACATTTGCTACGGCCTCTGCCACACCCCCCGACGAGTCACGAGTAGTATAACGGTACTAACAATGAATGCTTGGTGATCTGTGTCCCCTTAAACCTCCTTTATTACATTTTATTTTGATTAAATAATCATAGCAAAATTGCTTCAAGACAAGATGGTATTATTTAAAGATTTATAAGAAATGAAAGTCCGTCTCACAGCCAGTGTTCACAGCATCTTCTGATTAGAAGATGACAGCTGCCGCCACTGCACTGTTCAGAATTCATAGCTATTAACTGTATGGCTTTGTCATTGTCTGTTATTTATTTGTTGTCACAATTTTGTGACTGCGCTTCAGCTTCTTGCTTTTTCTCTCCATCTCTTTGCATCACTGAGCTGACAGGCAGCTGGGAGGTTTCTCAGAGAAGACGTATGAACAGATGGTTACATACTGGACACTGTATATTGTGTGAAAATGACCTTTTTTTAAACATCCTTAAGTCCATTAGAGATAATTTGACATCAGTGGTGTATACACTTATTGGATCGTTTAGTTTCAGGGAGTATTTATGACAAAGTACTGGACGGTGTAGAGTAATAATTATTTCCTGTAAAAGCTCCAAGCCCATGTGGCTGCCTCCATCTCATTAATTTGTTTTTTTACAACCAAACACCAGATGTGCCTTCACCTGAGATGACCGAGTGCTAGCAAAAAACAATTAATTTGGAGTTCCGGAATAAGGAAAATCTCGCCTCGGCTAACATGCTAACACTACGACCTGGGAATCGAACCTTGTTCTTTATCTTCTTCTTTATCTAATCATAAATTAACTGTCCAAAATAGGGAAAACTGTATAGGAAATACTGAGAAATCATCATCGCCATCTTCTCAATTTTGGCTCCAATATTTACTAGAACCACTGTCTGAGGACCAATGAAACTCTCTTTTCACGGTGGAGAAGGTAAGGGCTTTTTTTTTTGTTTGTTTTAATCTGCAGCAGCTGCACTGTTCTCTCTCTCATTTAGACCTAATGTAATTTTTCTCCACTTTGGCGAGCTTTCAGAGATCACAATTTAGCGCAAATTGATTTATTTTGAACGCCCTGTCAGTGGTTTTTCAGTCAGTTGTACCGGCGCGTATTTGGCCGCATCTGACTGACAGCACATCATTTCTCAGCATCTCCTTTGCTGCAGGTTAAAGCTGCTAAGGTTGCCCTGTGAGGAAACGTGTCATATGTTTTCATGTTTCACTTTCACCACAGTGTTTTATTCTAAAACTCAAAAGTTGTTTCCAATATTACCTGCTACATTTAGGCTCTTAGAAAAGAAGTATGTATTTCCTTCACTGTTGGTCTTTTACTCTGCACACCCTGTTGCTGCAGCTGGCTGTTGTTTATTGTGTGCAGCCACAGAGGTCTTGCAGAGTCTCATCCATCTCAGCTCGTAAAGTTAGTCTTTATGACAAATAGTTGCCTGCGTCTTTAACTCAAAAGTCCAACTTGATTTTGTCCAAGAAGGTTCTCAATTGTACCATTTTTTGATTTTTTGAACATAAATAATGTGGAGAATGTGCAGCTTTAACCCAGATCCATTGGTGTAGAACTACAGAGTCCACCGTTTGGGCACAATAGCATTCCAGTAACGAATGGTGTTATTTACTGAGCTAGGCACAGGTAGGAAGGTTCATGAGGGACCTATACATTGCAATGGGAATTGAGTGGAGTTGTCACCAAACAATGGGCTGGGAACCGGTATGGGTACATGGGTAAATTTGTGCCACACTGCAGAGAAATAACGTTTCCTTTTGGCCCATCTCGCTATTACTTCCACTTGATCCATTCCCATATCAACAATAGAACTGACCAATAGAATGGCTAGGATTCCATCATCAATAATGCAACTATATTTGATTAGGAAATATTTTCTCAGTGAAGACAACAACAAAAAACTCAAAATGACCGGTCTGGTAGCAGAAAGTTATAAGCTGTGTGCACTTGAGAAATCCTTGTTGTGCCCTTGCACAGTTAATTAGGGTAGGAAGATTTTATAGGTAGGAAAATATTTCAGAGCAGCAGAATTTATTTAGGGGTATTTATTTGCCACTTAACTTAATGACCGGTCTGTGAAAAATAGTTCAAGACATTTCACTGGTTTATGGTGCAAGGATATATAGATTGATTGTTTGGCAGGCTGGTGTTCCTTAGCTTGTAAAACCCTGAAGCCCAAATTCCCCTTGCCACTTGCATTACCTCGAAGGAAAATCATGGTTGCCTTTGAGCTATGTGTCATTGCCTGTTGTAAGACAGTTAAAGCAATGTTATCCCTGCAACACGGCTGCAACAGCTCCATTGTGAGTTCTCTTCAAAACAGTCAACCCCCTCCAATTTCTTGATTTATTGATTGCACGAGGTGGAAATTCCCAATCCATCAATCGGAATACATACAAGGATGAATGGCATGCAGCGTGTGGAAGAGGCTGAAAAATTGCACTCCCACTGGTTAAGTGGGATTGTAAACTGGCAAATGTGTTTGGGCGGGTATGGCTTCAGTGCGAGTGCACTCATAGATTTGAAGATGTTTCTCTAATTCAAGAGGCTTCTTCAGCTTCTAACTGACAGCCAGATCACTCTGGTATTGGTCTAGGGATGTTAGATATTATGTTTTTCCCTATATACGGAGTGCCAATAATGTCTAAACACTGAACGTTGCATCTCATATTGACATATATTGATTAATGTAGCTGTTTGCAGGTAAAAGTCTCAAGACCCCACAAGCAATTCCAGCAAATTAGGCAAAACCTAGGGATAGTGTCTTTGAGGATTAAAACTATGTTAAATGATTTGTGTAGAAAGTGATGCTCTGGCTGATCAATATTATCCACCGTATGTATCGATGTGTGAAACCTCTAAGTTGTCATCCACGCCCCCTAAGGGTCACTAAATTGAAATCAAAAAAAGATACCCAATTCTAAAAGTTAAAGGATTCTGACTACATGGTGTAAGTAAGTGGGGGTTTTCTCAGAGACCCTTGGAAGGTTGTTATGACCTAGGGTTTAATGTCGGGATTCTCGGGAAATGCGATCAGAGCTATTTCCCGGGAATTGGGAAATGTGAAGGAGGCACCCGGAAAAGTGACGTGCTATTTGTTGTCATACAGGAACATTGATGGAGCTCAAGGTTCAAGAGTGTTTACGGTAATGCACGTTCAGCACTCAGAAACTAGGCTAGGCGCATGGCCACCATGCAATGATGTCTGTTTCTGCGAACAGTTTGGTATGGGAACATTTTATAAAAATAGACAATGACAACGCCAAGTGTTTAGTTTGTAACCGGATCATCAAGTGTGCTGAGGGATCAACAAGTGGACTATGCAGACATTTCAAGTCCAAACATGACAACCCCATCGTGTCCCAAACATTCTAAAATTCTGGATAAGGCTACTTTATCCAAGTTAGCCAATCGCAGAAATACGGTCAGAGATCGCAGCTCTCGATGGATTCCCCTTTAACAGTATGGTTAAATACGACTATCTGAGATCAGCACTTCAGAAGGCATGGTGAAGAAAGAGCTACGTTTTCGACAAGTGCACATCTTCCCAACATAAACGGTACATGAGCATAAATGTGCATGGTGTGCAGACATACTGGAATTTGGGTATCGTAAATTTTCTTGGTACAATACCAGCAGAAAAAGTGAAAGTGTTGGTTAAACCCTAGTATCACTCGAGTGAGACACCTGGCTGTGTACCCCTTGGGGTATGTCTGTATTTTTACAGTAGGTTAGAGGTTGAGTATTCTTGGCAGAGATGTCAGGACAACATCAGAGGTGGATGAGGGGTTGCGTTCTAGTGCACCTCCTGTGTGGAGTGACGGTTTCTACAGGTTGAGGTGAATGGGTTCCTCCTCAATCCTCTTTCCAGCAATTTGCCTTCTCCGGCCAAGGCATTTACATTTAATTCTGAAAAGTGTGTCCTTTGTCCTTGATATGTAGTAGAACAACGTACCTGAAGACCTGGCTCTCTTGTAACGTTACATGCACACCTCTTGTACGGTGTGTTTTTTCATAAAGAGTTCATGACTCTGCAATGCTAATAAAAAAACGTGTTTTTTCTAAATTAACCTAACGTGTTTCTCTTCATTCCAGATGTGCTGTGCGGATACAACGGGACCATCTTTGCCTACGGGCAGACCTCCTCTGGAAAGACACACACCATGGAGGTACAGAATCATTGAGTTGCCGTAGAGATAGACAGCCTCCCGCTGCAGCACACACCTACATGTCATATTTTTCCTCCTTATCCGCCTTCCCTGACAGTTCATCTGCCTCCATCATTGTTGTCACTCTTTATCACACGTCCCCAGGCCTCTGTAGAAACAACCTTTGATACCCCCCGCTGACAACCACCCAGTTTTTTTTCTAAAGTGTCAAAGACTGATCCCTCTACCTTTTTCCTTTACCGGTGGCACCTTAATTTTATAGATCGTCCCACTTCTTATCTTATATTTCTCGCCTCCTCTAGGGAAACCTTCACGATCCACAGGGTATGGGAATCATTCCTCGGATTGCGGATGACATTTTTGAACATATATTTGCCATGGATGAGAACCTAGAATTTCACATCAAGGTTGGTATGAGTTCCAAATAAACCCATTCATGTGTGGCACACATAAATAGGTAGGACCTATCACTGCTGTGGGGCCCGTTGTGTTGCATTCACTGGCCTCTCAGCCAATTCCAACTTGCAAAAGCTTCATTTATCATTATATGCAAATCACGATAATGTCTCTCTCTTCTATGCCACACTGGTAGAACGGAGGACTGTGTCTTGGCAGGAACATAAAGGACAGATTACTGCGGCAGCATATTGCATATTAATACAATAAACATTCATCATTTACACTCATCTATCCTTATTAGTGTCTCAGTCTGCAATATCATGCTGTCTCATACTCTGTATTTTTTATTTTCTGTTTGCCTTTTTCTTTCAGGTTTCCTACTTCGAAATCTACATGGACAAAATCCGGGACCTGTTGGACGGTTTGTTGCTTAGTCTTATTTTACATCCTGTTTCAAATCTACAAGGGACATTTAAATTACATGAACAATACTAAAAAAAAGTAGATAAAATCTTTTGAGAGTTACTTTTTTACTATTGATATCTGATAATATCAGGGAACCGATATCTTTGCCAATAATGGCATATATTAAGTTTAATTGGTAAAAAAAAAATCAGTGTTTCCCTTGATGATGAAAACTGGATAATGCAGTTCCTGGGTTTGGCCTAGATCAGGGGTTTCAAAGTGTGGGGTGGGCCCCCCCGGTGGGGGCGCGGTGCGATGCTGAGGGGGGCGCATGTGACCCTGCGGAACATGCCTTTTTTTTCTGCCATACTACAATAAAATGTAATTGCACATCCTTGTAAATTGAACTATAGCTCTTTTTTGTTTCTAAATGTTAACATGGATACGATGTTATGCAGAGGTGTACCTAGAACTATTTGATCGACAAATGCTGTTATTTATCGTTTCGGCGGCGAGTGGGTGGTGGGGTGGGGGGGCACGGATTGTTTTCTTCTTGCTGGGGGGGGGCCTTAACAGAAAAAGATTGGGAAGCACTGGCCTAGATGACGTGACCTAAAAATAATTTGCAAGTAAACATCAAAGTACATATTAATCATTGTGACAAAGCACGTAAATGCATTGGTTTTGCTAAGGGATGCTAGGTATTTACTTTTTGTCAATATCCTTAGTGCCCATATGGTCAAAACACAATTCCGATTCCGAAACCAACTGATAGTGGAGCCGTTTTGCATCAATTTTTCGAGTTGCGCAACATTTGGCGATCGGGTCATGTATTGGGGGATGACTTGAAATGAATTGAAAATCAAATGTTTTTGAAATACTGCCGATTTACCCGGTAGTATTTTCAGTACGGGTAGGAAGATTTTATAGGTAGGAAAATATTTCAGAAGGGAAACTGGCTCGCTTTTCGGCACCATTTGAACCTGGATGTACAACTTGTAACAACAGTCTATAAAAGACTGATAAAAGTGAAGTGAAACTTTAGCAGTAAAGGTTATTGAATTTAAGGCAGTGCTTATCTGCAGACCACCATAACACGGGGGCGGGGGGGTTTCAGCAGACAACAGGGAGAAACACCGTATCTCAGTGATCAGTCTTTACTCCCCTTCAGTTCTGTCTTATCAGCTCAGTGCAAAAATGATGGAGGAGCCAGAAGGGAGGACTATGGGCAGCGTCCCTGTGATTACCTTTCCACTGAAGCAAAGGACAGTGGTGAAAGTCCACATCTGTATGCAGGGGAGGGTCTGAGCAGTGGGACATTTAAGGTGCACTTACGGGGATAAAGGAGGCTACAACAAGTCAGATGAATGGATGCAGTGTAGTCAACACCAAAAGAAAAAGAACATAAAAGCAATGATGAGTTTTTCTTTTATGTTGATGAAGCATAAACACTGTCGATTTTGTTTGTTTTTCTTATTCCACAGTGACAAAAACGAACCTTTCCGTACACGAAGATAAATACAGAGTTCCTTATGTGAAGGTGAGCGATACGACTTTCTTAAAACAATAGCTACTTTACGAAAATAAGAGAACATTTTTTCCCACCCACGTCGTACACACTGTAAAGACAGAAAAACAGAAAGCTTTGAGGCGGTGGGTGAAGGGTGGAGGTCCGATGCAGTCAAGCATATATCTGTGTTTGTGCAGGGCTGCACTGAGCGCTTTGTCACAAGTCCAGAGGAGGTGATGGATGTGATCGATGAAGGAAAAGCCAACCGTCATGTGGCCGTCACGAGTGAGTCACACTGATGATCTTAGTGATGTCCTGACAGCTACGCTGCACAGTAGACACTTTTTGGGGGCAAGGGGGTGAGACTTAGGTCGGATGTATAAACAATGGAGGTGGTCCTCCTTGGACTTTAGAGAACCTCCTGAGACAGGAGTGTGATTCAAAGGTCAACAAATATCCTTAGTAAGACAGATGGATGGATGGACGGACAGAAGGACAGACAGACAGGTCGATAGATGGATGGATGGACAGACAGATGGATAGACAAATTGATAGATGGCCTAGATCTATCTATCTATGTATCATGTAGGCAGGCAGACAGATATGGAGACAGACAAGCAGACAGAAAGATGGAGATATAGCTCGACTGACCAACTGTCTGTCTATCTAGCATTCAAAGACAGACAGGCGGGACAGAAAGAGACAGACAGAGAATGCCGATCTCTCTTTTTTTCTCTCTACCAGGCAGATAGACAGACAGACAATCGCTTCGTCTAACTATCTGTCTTTCTATCAGCCATCAGACAGACGGACGATAGATAGATTGAATGATGGACAGACAGATAGATGGATAGACAAATAGATAGGTAGCCTAGATCTGTCTATCTATCGATATCATGCAGGCAGGCAGACAGATATGGAGACAGACAAGCAGACAGAAAGATGGAGATATAGCTCGACTGACCAACTGTCTGTCTGTCTAGCATTCAAAGACAGACAGGCGGGACGGAAAGAGACAGACAGAGAATGTTGATCTTATGGAGACAGACAGATAGATAGATATGGAGACAGACAAGCAGACAGATAGATAGAGATATAGTTAGACTGACCATCTGTCTGTCTATCTAGCATTCAAAGACAGACAGGCGGGACAGAAAGAGACAGACAGAGAATGCCGATCTCTCTTTTTTTCTCTCTACCAGGCAGATAGACAGACAGACAATCGCTTCGTCTAACTATCTGTCTTTCTATCAGCCGGACAGACAGACGGACAGACTGACGATAGATAGGTTGATTGATTGATTGATGCACAGACAGACAGATAGATGGAAAGACAAATAGATAGGTGGCCTAGATCTGTCTATCTATCGATATATCATGCAGGCAGGCAGACAGATATGGAGACAGACAGATAGATAGATATGAAGACAGACAAGCAGACAGATAGATAGAGATTATAGTTAGACTGACCATCTGTCTGTCTATCTAGCATTCAAAGACAGACAGGAAGGAGAGAAAGAGACAGACAGAGAATGTTTTTTTTTTCTCTACCAGGCAGATAGACAGACAGACAATCGCTTCGTCTAACTATCTGTCTTTCTATCAGCCGGACAGAGAGACAGACGGACGATAGATATATTGAATGATGGACAGACAGATAGATGGATAGACAAATAGATAGGTTGCCTAAATCTGTCTATCGATATATCATGCAGGCAGGCAGACAGATATAGAGACAGATAAGCAGACAGACAGATAGAGATATAGCTCGACTGACCAACTGTCTGTCTATCTAGCATTCAAAGACAGACAGGAGGAAGAGAAAGAGACAGACAGAGAATGTCAGACAGAGAAGTCAGATAGATAGATAGATAGATAGATAGCTGGACAGACAGACAGAAAGACAGATAGACAGTCAGACAGTTAGACATGTAGATAGATCCAGCAGCATTGCAGTAGCAGTACAACAAGAATAAATCAGGAATAATTGTCATTGTCAGGGAAACGGACACATTTTCATCTCGCTGATGAAAATGCACTAAGGAAAGAGACCTGTCAGTGGACAGACTGTAGGAAATCTCTCCTCATCTTGTCTCCTGTCCTCACACCTTCTCTCCTTCCCTGTCTTTTCCGCCCGGTCAGACATGAACGAGCACAGTTCCCGCAGTCACAGCATCTTCCTGATAAACATCAAGCAGGAAAATGTGGAGACGGAACAGAAGCTGATCGGCAAGCTGTACCTGGTCGACCTGGCTGGTAGCGAGAAGGTAGGAAGCCGGAACATAAAGTACCGACAAGAGAGTGAAAAACTAACCTGTCTCACAACTGTCTAAACCCAAAAAACCAACTCACGTTCCCTATCGGTGGGTGAACAATCGGTTGGCGAATTCGGTTGACAATGACAAAGGTTCAAAAAGCCAATGTCCCTGAGATGCTTGGCTGCCACGAGCTGGTTGTCCCGTGAGGCCATGTTTTCACGGTCTGTACTCATGCTGAAAGTCAGGATCAAGTGAAGCTTTTTGACGTCTCTAAAGCCCGTTAAATAGTAAAATAGTCAAAAAGTAGCCTTTTTAAAGTAAGCTCTTTGTCTCACCCACATGTCTCTCCACTAGGGCTGGGTTAAAAAAAATCGATTAATCGATTTTAATCGATTTTTTTTGTTAATAGGACGATATCGATTCATGAATCAAAAAATCGATCTTTTTTTCCTTCTTTTCCCACGTATTTACGTAAAACAAATGTAAAAACAATATGGCACTAAAATCTAAAACTAGTGTCCGCCTTGTAATTTTGGGTCAAGTCATGTTAAATTAAAAAATGCATGATGGATTAATATGACTGCCTTGAGTAAATTTGTGATGGAAATAAATGTAAAAAAAATACATTTTTTATTAGCAAATGGATTAAGTATCAATTTTAGCTTTGATTCTTCTGAGAATAACGTTGGTACCGAACTATAATTGATAGGCCAAAAACTGAAGTGAATCGTGAATTGAATCGAATCAATCCCTTGTGAATCGAATCGAATCGATTTGGAAAATTTTAATCAATACCCAGCCCTACTCTCCACGCTGCTCAGGGTTCGTTATTAATAAAACATAGCATGAAAACCTACCCTCTTAGTTTTCAAGATACGCCGTACGACATTTGCGCTCAAAAAGGGTCACACAACTGAGGTGAAACCACAAACAACAAATTGTTCAACAGTTCCAAGGCCTTGCAGGGTGAAATCTGAGTCAGCTGTTCTCACCGAAAAACAATTTATGTCAGGGGCGAAGGTTGTACCGCTGGGACGAGACGTTCATGCCAAAATCGCCCGTGGGCTCCCCGTGTTCAATTCACCGAGGCAAAATCCAAGTTGGAGGGGGCTTATAGTCCAGCAGTGGAGTGGACTCTGTACTCAGGGTGGATGAAGGCTGTGGTTCGTAACTGCTGATGTTGCACCTCTAAGTTGTCCTGCTCGTCCCAGGGGGTGGTTCTGCTTCAGATACTTCCCCCCGACTTTGCTTCAGAACTCAGCCCAAGATCCTAAGCAATTTGGTTGAACAACTTGGTCTCTGTAATTGTTATCCTGCCGTAAATCATTGTTTCCCATGATAATTTTCCTATTTAGGTCACATGTCGAGCAAAAAGGATGAAAACAAGAGGATAGCAGTGGGGCGACAACAATCGAAAATACAACGTTTTCAATTGTTCACAAGCAAACGATGGTGGCCGACTTTTTTGGATGATTTGAACACGATTTTTATTGGCATTTGTTAATCATGATAAACATAAAAGATTCGTTGCCAGGTCTCAGGGGCAGCAGTCTCCAAGACTTGCCACCCAAATCACACTGTTACCCTTCCTGTGGGGGTTGTGCTATGATTACAGCTCCTAAGTAGCAACCTGACAGATGGTGGATTACAACTTGAAACCTTGCGAACCCAAGTCCGCTAGGCCACCCCTGCTGATCATCACAATCATGATTAATCATGATTAATTTACAGTGGTCGTGATCGATGTCTATTATAAAATAACACGAAATATGACAAAATTATGCCATATGCTAGCCACAGTGGCGGCAGACTCCATGACTGGCACCCAAATCACACTACACCATACTATGAGTCTTCCTGTGGGAGATGAGCCCACTGGAAGTTACAGTACGTGGGTCGGGATGGTGCAACGATCAGAGAACCTCAGTGGGAACCTGGCCGCTGGTGGATTAGAACCTGAAACCTTGTGAACCCAAGTCTGCCTGGCAACCACTGTCCCCATCGCAATCACGATTAATCACAATTAATCATTGATTAATTTTCAATCATGATTGAGATTGAAGAAACCTTTGTATTGTAACTTATAACAGCAGATAGACTAGTGTTCGAAACAATTTCATCTGTAACTAATGCTCATCACTACAGATGTCCGATATAAACTTTTCTGCAATTTATCCAAACATATAAAATTATTTTAATTTCAATCAATACCAATATATACAGGCATTAAAACTGGGGTAAAAGTCCCAAGAATGTAAAAATTATTTATTATTAAGTTATTTAGTCATCATTATTATTTTTTACCTGAGGAAATAAAAAAAATCCATGATTATGCTGAGATCAGGTTGATATTTTCGGACATGTCTTCTGAATTAAGTTTAATTTACCAATATTTAGTTGAATTCAACACTAGAATGAGTATGTGAATGAGTGGTCAGCTAAAGGCTAAAGGTTATTATTAACGAAATATTAGGACATTTTTAAATTGATAAATCAGGTGGCTTAGTGGTTAAGGAAGAAGACTTGGGTCTACAGGGCTTCAGGTTCGAATCCACCAGCTGCCAGGTTGCCCCTGAGGCGCTCTGAGCCTAGCACCGCCCCGACCCACATAACTTCCAGTGGGTTCACCACCCACAGGAAGGCTCACAATGTGGTGCAATGTGATTTGGGTGGTGCCAGCTGCTCCTGCGACCCGGCAACGGACAAGCAGAAGAAGATTGATTGATTAATTAATTAATCAGTTGCTGAAGAAAAGGTGAAGCTGTTGATTCATTTGCTACCAGTCAACTTGACAATGCACCAGATTCCTCTTTGAAGAACCCTACAGAACCTATAAAACTGGAAAATAATAGGAAACCAAGAGCAAGGTTCCTGTTGACACTTTTATGCCGACAAATCAATTTCCTCTGTTTGTGTTGTGTCGTTGTGTCAGGTCAGTAAGACGGGCGCGGAGGGCACCGTACTGGATGAGGCCAAGAACATCAACAAGTCTCTGTCAGCCCTGGGAAACGTCATCTCAGCCTTGGCCGAGGGAACGGTGGGTACGATGGAGAAGTCCCTGCAATCTTCTCCGGTTTCCTCAGACTTTTATTAGAGAGTAAATCATGATTCTAAAATCCACGGTTGATATTGCAATATTTAATGATACATAAATAGATGAAGTTAGTGAAAGAAGGCCGTGAAGGACTTTTGCACAAGAGCAGAGAGTAGGAAAAGATTAAATGTTCGGAGGAAAAACTTTTCAGTTTTTGCAGCTCGCAGAGAAAATATGAAAAGTTATTTTAATAAATGAAGTCTAACCTAGAAAACTCACCCACCTGATTCTTTTTACTTTTTTTTCCCACCTATTATTACGACTATTGATTTCCGTATTAAACTGAAAGGCTCTGCATTCTCCTCATAAACGTAATGGACCGACTCACAGCCTGTAAACACCCGACAACCTTTTATAAATTCACTGCCATTCATTCTTTATTCATTAAGCCAGAACAGTGGATTTGAATTCATTCTAAAGGTTAATAAGTGTGAATCTGGGACTGACGTGACAGGTGAGACAAATCTAGTCTAGCCTGAGACATGCTGCTCCAAGGCTCCAAGCTGTGGCCCGTGGGTCTGGTGCGGCACATCGGGCTTTATAATCTGGCCCTGCAAACTTGTCCTAATTAATTTATATTACGCAAAGGAAGGAAAGGTACACACCACTGCACACAATGAAATATGATTTGGTGGATTCCAACCTGAAACCCTCCAGACCCAAATCTGGTTGCCACTAGGCACCACTGCCCCCTGTCCAATTTTAAAATATCAAATTTTATAACCCAAGTGTGGCAGTGGAGTCAAAATATTTTCCCACTCCTGCTTTATAATGTTAGATCAGGGATGGGCAAACTAAGGCCCGGGGGCCAGATACGGCCCGTTGAGCCTTTAAATGCGGCCTGCCATCCCTGTCCAAATTAGATAATTTATTTATATTATAATTATGCGGCTGTCTTTTCCCTGCAATGCCTGCATTTCCCCAGTAGATGACGTCATAAAGGCTCTTAGAAATTTAGTATTTTGGGTTTTTTACATGACTTTTAGATGCCATTTATGTTAGTTCACAGTAACGCTCCATCCTTCTGCTCTTGACTCCGCCCCCGCGTCAAATTTTAGGCGGGGTTATGGCCCACGGGTCAAAATGTTTTCCCACCCCTGTGTTAGATCGTAGATCATTGTTAATTTTTTTTTTCTATGCTCATAGTTTTTGATCTTTGCTTAAGTTTAATATTCCATTCCTGCTTATTGCGTTTTATTTTATTCTATTTAATCTTTTATCTTCTGTTCGAATTTTCATTCCTGTGTATTGCGTTTAATTTTATTCTACTTAATCTTTTATCTTTTGTCGGAATTTTCAAAATTTTCTAATTCTACTTTTATTATTTCAGCTTTTCTTATTTTACATTTTTTCTTTTTTTTTTTTTTTACCTGCGGTAATTCAATTTGCTGCCAAAACGAAAGAAGTTGCTTTATCCTCTTCAGTGTCAGCGTCTACGTCCTCCGTGTCCTTCCTGATTTCTCTTCTTTTCTTTTTTTTTTTTATGCATCTCTGAAGAAATCCCACGTTCCGTATCGTGACAGCAAAATGACTCGGATCCTGCAGGACTCGCTGGGCGGGAACTGTCGCACCACCATGTTCATCTGCTGTTCACCCTCCAGTTACAACGACGTAGAGACCAAGTCCACTCTGATGTTCGGCCAACGGTAACAGCTGCACTTTTTTCCGTCAAAGGAGTGTGTGGTTGTTTTTTTTTTTTTTTTTTCTTTTCTGTGTGCTAACTAGTTCCACTCGGCTTCGTCTTCACTGATTAATTGTTGGTTATTTAATTGCATTTAAGGAATTGTTAAATTAAACATTTATATGAATCCATTATCAAGGAACATATGCCAGACTGTGTTTTTTTTTCTGGACCTCACAAGAGTTCGTCAAGGTGTTGGACAATTACACCAGCGTCACGATCATTACCGGCAGCAGAGAAAGTCGATGTTCAACTAACATCCTGCTGATGGTGCAAATTTACTCATTAGAGAAGCAGGTGGAGGACAAAATTCTTAAATGGGGAACCAAATGGGTTTTTTTACTGAAAAATTTGCTCACTCAGTGTCCGCCCGATGACATCGCACAGGGTGTCAAAGTGGCTGAGAGAAAAAAAACAATAAGCAGCATTTCTTTACATTTGTGATTTAGTTTAAAGCACATTTAGAGGTTATTAGAAGATGTGTTGAAGGTGGAGGAGTTGAGATACTTAAGGTCAATAGTTCAGAGCAGTGGAGACTGTGGAAGACAGAAGACGAATAGAGTGGAGTCAGGATGGAACAACTGGAGAAAAGAGTCAGGAGAGTCAGCTAAGGTGAAGGGAAAGGTTTACAGGACAGTGGTGAGACCAGCCATGATGGATGGATGAGACACGAGGAATGGACAGAAGACAGGAGACAGAGCTGGAGGTGGAGGAGTTAGAGAAGATGCTGAGATTCTCTCTCTGTAGGAGAGACAAGGATGGACAGGATCAGGAATGAGGTGATTAGAGGGACAACACAGACAGGAACGTTTGGCGAAAAAGCTAGAGAAGACAGATTGAGATGGTTTGGACATGTTCAGAGGAGGGACAGTGGTTACATTGGTAGAAGGATGATCCTAGAGATGGAGCTACCAGGTAGGAGA
>JAFBJS010054575.1:15975-53517 GCA_016785265.1 Paraplagusia blochii | reverse complement strand
TTGATTGAATTCAAGTCCACGGCGAATTCCCCAACAGGGAGATTGTGCAAACACGGAATGGAACCAAAGTCAAGACAGAGTGAAAGAAAAGGCCGGGAATTTCGCTGAGGTCAAGTGTTTGCACATGAGAGACACAGAGGGGATGGGGGGGAGCGGGGGGTGGAGGGGTGGAGGTCCTGGAGAGCCGAGTGCTGACAGGTTGTGTCAGTGTTATTACTGCAGCGGGAGCAGATTTCAACATCTAAACTGCTTCAGGAAGTGTTTTTTTTTTTTTATAACTTTTCTCTTTTGCAGCATCCAGTTCTCACTTCTTTTTCGTCAGCGCAACTTTTCTCCTACCCTGTGATTTGTAGCAATTAGGATTGCAGGCATGCAGGCAGAGTCTGCTCCGACAGCATCTCTCAGACTGATCTCTCAGACGAGCTCGGTGTCGTCCGCTGTGCCATCGCTCATTGTCAACCCCCCTCAAAACGTACCATAAAAAGCCCTTTAAAAAAACATCCCCTGCTATTTTACCCCTGCCAATAAATGCCTTGAGTTCTGAAATAATGGGGGCAATAGTTGAAATAATTAACGTATGACTGTGGCACAGACAGTAGCGGAGCTCAGAGCGGACGCTCGGATTTTTATCACGGTGCAAACAATGTTATCTCTCACTGAAAAACAACAGCTCAGTCCCCAGATGCTCTTCCTATTTTTTTAGAATAATCAATAATCCGACATTTACGCCATTCCAATCTGTTTTATTATTAACAGGACAGTAAATCAAGCGGCCTGTAATATGACAGGTTAAAAGTCCTTTAATGGACAGGAGACGGACAGTTGTTGACTGTGGTCGTCCAGTTTGTTTTTGTTTTTAAAAGCTTCCAAATCTGTACTTTCAAAATTCTACGAATTTGATGTCTCTAAATGTGGATTATTCTAGGGTGTAGTATTAGGTCAGGCTACGTACCAGCAACAACAGTTATATATATATATATATATATATATATATACAATCGTGGAGACTGCTGCCCTTGAGACCTACAGGTTTTTGTTACACTCAAGCAGCACACCTGAGCTGATGGGTTAATCAACCCGATCTCAGCCACCAGACAAGCTGATTGGTTGAACTAAAAGTTCTTGGTTGGATGGAACAAAAACTTGCAGCCACAGTGGTTCTTTCTGGAGCAGGTTGGCCTTCACAAGAGGATGAAGATCAACAACAAACTAATGAATCAAAAACTTGACAATGAATGCATAAATGCATCCAAACAACATAACTTAAGTTAGAACTCACATACTGCTCAACTACGCTAACACAGTAGCGTAAGTCATGCTCTAGGACAGGGGTGTCAAACCCCTGGGGAGTCAACATTAGCAACCTAGTTACTTATAAAGGGTCAGTTGTGAAAAGATGTAGCTAAATGCTCCATAATGTGTTCATAAATATTTCTTAATTTGATTTTTTTTAAAGTATAAGTCATAAATATTGGTCATTCCTTTGTACTCTGCTTCCTGTACTCAATTACATGCGTTTACATTCCTGCAGGACGTATAAAAAAAAATTGTCGGGGCACAATTGGCCCCCGGGCCTTGAGTTTTACACTTCTTCATGGACGTAAAACAATCATAAGATTCAGATATATGTTGGAAAACATAACAAAGGGCAAGGGGTTTCCAAAAAGTACTGCAAAAGAAAGAATTCAATGTTTGCCATGTATAAAAAAAGAGTCGTCATCAGCATAAATAGATGCGCAATTTTTAAAAAATTGTTAAAATAAAAAAAATATCATTGTTCCCAAATACGTAAAAAATATAGTTTACATAAGTAATTTCATACATTAGTAACATTAGTATCATGATCAAGGGCAGAGGTGTTAAGGCCCTGGGGAGGCAACATTAGCAACATAGTTCCTTGTAATGGGCGAGTGCTAAAGAGACCAAACTATATAGATGATTTCGCGATGATTTTGAGATATATTGGGAAACAATTCATTTAAATGGGTGTTGTACCTAAATGCACGACTAAATTTGTACTTTAAGTTGGGACCCACATACTGTACATAAGTAGCATTCACCAAACTCAGTCGTAACATCATGGTCCAGGACAAGGGTGTGAGACCTCTTTGACGTTCCTGTGGACCAGTCCACATGAATTGACAGCCCACATTTGGCCCGTTCTTAAACAAAGAACCACGAAGCGCGAGAAGTTCACGAAAATACTGCAAAACAAAAAAAAAGGGATGTAGCTCAACGGATGTATGGTGTCAATGAAAACAAAGTCGTCATCTGCATACGTGATGATGTCTTTATTTGTTCTTTTTGTCAACAAGCTATGGGACAAAATGTGTTTAAATGCAATGAACTAAAAGGACCAGGACTTTAACTGTATTTAATTAAAAAAAAAAATGAACCGCCAGCATTTGTGGGTTTGAATCCTCCGTTCATAGTCACGACATGACGTGCAAGGTGGCCATATGGATGGAGATACCATTGACGATGAGAGCGATGTTGGAATTTAAAGAGACATAGAGAGACATCAATATGAAGTCTTTTCGCAGCAACCTCATAGATTATCTTTCTGGCCTCATGCTGGACAAATGACAGAATAATAGCGGGACAGACCAGGAGTGTGTACCAGTGTGGAATGACCAACCTGCAGCCAGTCAATAAATAGGAGAGAAGTCAGAAAACAGCGACTACAGGTGATTTATAATGTCAGAAATCATTACAGTTACCGTAATGTCTGGAATATAAGCCACATCTTTTGTCACACAATTTCAACCACCACATTTTTTTGTGATAGTTGCTACAGAACACAACGCTAAACTTTTTGTGTTTTAAAGTAAAGTAACTAGTTATTAGTTACTTTTATACATTTAGTACCGTAATTTCCGGACTATAGGCGGCAACTTTTGTCACACAATTTCAACCACTACATTTTTTTATGATAGTTGCTACAGAACACAACGCTAAACTTTTTGTGTTTTAAAGTAAAGTAACTAGTTATTAGTTACTTTTATACATTTAGTACCGTAATTTCCGGACTATAGGCGGCAACTTTTGTCACACAATTTCAACCACTACATTTTTTTATGATAGTTGCTACAGAACACAACGCTAAACTTTTTGTGTTTTAAAGTAAAGTAACTAGTTATTAGTTACTTTTATACATTTAGTACCGTAATTTCCGGACTATAGGCGGCAACTTTTGTCACACAATTTCAACCACTACATTTTTTTATGATAGTTGCTACAGAACACAACGCTAAACTTTTTGTGTTTTAAAGTAAAGTAACTAGTTATTAGTTACTTTTATACATTTAGTACCGTAATTTCCGGACTATAGGCGGCAACTTTTGTCACACAATTTCAACCACTACATTTTTTTATGATAGTTGCTACAGAACACAACGCTAAACTTTTTGTGTTTTAAAGTAAAGTAACTAGTTATTAGTTACTTTTATACATTTAGTACCGTAATTTCCGGACTATAGGCGGCAACTTTTGTCACACAATTTCAACCACTACATTTTTTTATGATAGTTGCTACAGAACACAACGCTAAACTTTTTGTGTTTTAAAGTAAAGTAACTAGTTATTAGTTACTTTTATACATTTAGTACCGTAATTTCCGGACTATAGGCGGCAACTTTTGTCACACAATTTCAACCACTACATTTTTTTATGATAGTTGCTACAGAACACAACGCTAAACTTTTTGTGTTTTAAAGTAAAGTAACTAGTTATTAGTTACTTTTATACATTTAGTACCGTAATTTCCGGACTATAGGCGGCAACTTTTGTCACACAATTTCAACCACTACATTTTTTTATGATAGTTGCTACAGAACACAACGCTAAACTTTTTGTGTTTTAAAGTAAAGTAACTAGTTATTAGTTACTTTTATACATTTAGTACCGTAATTTCCGGACTATAGGCGGCAACTTTTGTCACACAATTTCAACCACTACATTTTTTTATGATAGTTGCTACAGAACACAACGCTAAACTTTTTGTGTTTTAAAGTAAAGTAACTAGTTATTAGTTACTTTTATACATTTAGTACCGTAATTTCCGGACTATAGGCGGCAACTTTTGTCACACAATTTCAACCACTACATTTTTTTATGATAGTTGCTACAGAACACAACACTAAACTTTTTGTGTTTTAAAGTAAAGTAACTAGTTATAAGTTACTTTTATACATTTAGTACCGTAATTTCCGGACTATAGGCGGCAACTTTTGTCACACAATTTCAACCCCTACATTTTTTTATGATAGTTGCTACAGAACACAACACTAAACTTTTTGTGTTTTAAAGTAAAGTAACTAGTTATAAGTTACTTTTATACATTTAGTACCGTAATTTCCGGACCATAAGCCGCAACTTTTGTCACACAATTTGGTCAACAAGCAGAGATGCGGCTAATGTATGGATTTTTTTTTAAACTGCTCGAGCCGAAAAGGTGAGAGTGAGACGGGTGGCGTTGAGGAAGACGTCACAACCGCCAATAAACGTCACAACCGCCAATAAACACCATAGAAGAAGTTTAACGTACGCTAACGCGCTTTGTACATCAATAAAATTAGCATGCGGCACATGTGGCTTATAGTCAGGTGCGGCTTATGTACGTAAAAAATGTATTTTCCTTTAAAAAATGCTTATAGTCCAGTGCGGCTGATAGTCCGGACATTACGGTATTCGAAAAAATATCTTTACATTTTTGATTAAACATATTTGTTTAATCACTTGGCAAAGAAATGAAATAGTGATATTTAATTAAAGATAATTTGATATTCGATGTTTGGTGAATGACGTTAGTTACGCTGGATACATTTATTGCATTTACAGTAGAACGCTAGGATACCCTTGGATTTATTAGGAATTTCTGGCAAGAATTCCATATGAGGTCCATATCTGACGGCATCAGTGGCAATAAATGTGGTATAAACGTCCGTTACATACGTCCACATAAGATTCAGTCTGTATTTTGATGCATCAGTCAATATATTGAAGCCTGTCTGCAGTATTTGTATGTTTTTATGTATATATTTTTTTTTTTTCGCTTCACGCACCATGAAACATCGTTTGTAGAAACCCAATTTGCATACTAATTATTGAGATGAGGTCAATTTTCATTGAGCAGCAGACGCTGAAATAACCATGTTGACAGTTCTTCTCCCTGGTTGCTCCTCTTCCTTCACGCTATTCACACTATTCCGTTTTATCTGCCTTCTCTTTCCCGCTCCATCCTCTCTCCCTCCCTCTTCTCTGGGGTTCTCATCACATTTTTCCAATTAGCGCCAAGACCATCAGGAACACGGTGTGCGTGAACCTGGAGCTTACAGCAGAGCAGTGGAAGAAGAAGTATGAGAAGGAGAAGGAGAAGAACAGGCTGATGAAGGAGACGGTTCAGAGGCTGGAGGCGGAGCTCAGCTGCTGGAGGAACGGTAATAACTTCGCCAGCCAGCCTCGATTGTTAACATACACTGGCATTTGATGCCGGCGGTTCGTTTTTTTTAATTTACTTTTTAATTATAACAATGTTTTCTGTTGTTCTTATCTGCAAAATGGATAAAAACAGAATCACTCTAACACCATTTTCATCATTACCCGATTTTCTGAAGATGAGCATCCGAACCCGGCTACGAGGTTTCAGTTTGTTACTGCGAATTTTAATAAGTGCGGAATTAATAGCCTGTGAAATCTGATGCAAATCTGTCGCCATGTCGCTGTTGTCCTAATTAATAACGACTCTTGATGGACCTTGAGTTCTCTTGATTTTTTCCAGGGCATGTTTTGCACAGAGGCAGATGATGATATGAGTCATGATTTCTCCTTTTTTTTTTTTTTTTTTTTTTAAAATGTGGAGGAAGGCCGGAATTCCCAGTCCAGGCAGAAAATATCAGCACTCCAGTGCATTGTGTCTGTTTCAGTCTCTCCCTCCCTTTATATAAGCAGGAGTTCTTACCCACAAACCCACAGTTTCATCCGTCTACCAGCCTCAGGCATTACTCTCAGTCCACACTAGTTCAGATTTAATCTCATTTTATTTCCGCGTACAGCTGGGGATTGCTGGCTCCTTAAAAACTGTTTCCACCAGGCTAGTGGCACAGCTGGCCAGTCGGTTAGCGACGATTTTGGAAGCTGTGTTAGCGCATGATATATCCGATAATATCGGCCGAACCGACAACATCTACTCCTAATAAAAAGCCAACAACCAAGACCTGGGTCTTCTCGAATGATGTGTGCTAAAAAATAGTTTTTGGGGAAAACAGCTGCATGTGCAAGTGAACGTCACTAGATGGCAGCATTTCAGCACATTTTTTATCTTTTCTTAAGATCAGGATATTGTATAAAGAGTGTCACTAAATACAGTTGTATTACATCTTAATAGCATAGTATGTGAGTGGGATACGCTGTCCACTAGGGGGCGCATGGCAGAAAAAAATCAGTGTTTTGGATTGTGGCAAAAAAATTCTCTAGCTATTTTTCAGAAAACTAGGCATGATCATGGGATATTAAACTATCATCCGTATCACATTAATTTTATTTTAGTATTCTAGTTTGACAGGAGGCTTCTCTTAATTGTGCACCCATGGAATACTAATCCTATTTTTTTGGTGCCTCAGATCATGTCCACTTACTTGCTAAGAGTAAGGACAATTGTCCAAATCAATTTGTCTTATTTGGATTTTCCAAGCTGTGAAGTACACATGAATATTTAAATTACAGAGAAAAAAAAAACAACACAGCAGTTAGTACGCTAAAGACCACAAGGTTGCACAGCACGGACACATCTCCGTCTCCTGGGGGACTCTGAGCTCGATTCATGTCAGTGATGGTCATCAGCTGACATTCAGTCTGTCTAATGAAACCTGTCCTGCTTCGTGTGGGGTTTTTTCCGTCCCTCGGTGGTTGACCTGAATTGAAAAAAAAAGACTGAGCGTCTCTTTATTGAGCAGCTATCGGGAGAAAAATTAGTCAGTTTATTAAACCCTCTCGGTTACTGGTTTTCCTTTCACACACGTACAGTGGATGTACGTGTCCATATACTGGACATAGTCTTACATGATGAGGTCATTGCTCATGACGAACACATACATGAAAAGGTTATTGCTCGAAGCATTAGGGCTCCAGTAAGCAAAGACGCACATGCGCGTAAACATTCACATTAAGGACAAGGTCATCGTTTATAACGTTATGGTTGCAACCAGCTGACACATACCCAAACACACGTACACACTTGTATACCATATGTGCACACACACACACACACTTCACCTCCCTTCACAATTTAGTACTTTAATTTCCTAATGGATCATTCTGACAACTTCCTTGCCCCCGTTCACCTCCTGTTGCTCCCGGTATCGTTGCCTATCGCAGGCCTTCACATTTCCCAAGATAAATTCAACCTCCATCGTGTACCACGGTGGTTCCCACAATTTTTGGTGCCACAGACCAGTAAATATCTTACATTTCTGTCACGGACCAGTCCTGAAAAAAAAAAAAATGATATAACTGGTACAAAAACTTTTATAACCTTTCCAATCATAAACAATTATCTGCATATCAACTTTATTAGCGGTGTCCTCGTAATGTTGTCTTACAATGCGGAAATTTGGGTCTCAGGCTTTATTGTCTCCGTAGTGAGCCGCGTATTTTGAAAATATAACTATAATGATTATTATAATTCTATTATAATGATTATAATTGTTTGAATATAATTAAAAATGTAATTATAAACGATTATCTGCATATCAACTTTATTAGCGCCATCCTTGCTAATGCAGCAATTTGGGTCTCGGCTTTGTTGTCTGTTTAGTAAGATGCTTGCAGCGTATTTTTTAAAAAATATAATTATAATAATTATTTAAATTATGTTATTATAAATATGACATTTATACATATAATAAAAAAATTTAAATATAATTGTAAACAATTAAAACCACATATCAACTTTATTAGCGTAGCCGCTTTACGTTGAATGAAGCGGAAATTTTTTGTCTCAGCCTTTATTGTCTCTTTAGTGAGACGCTTGGAACGTATTATGCAGCGCAGGCTTCTTGCAAATAAAAGCCAACCGTCACAATAAATCCACATTTCAGTAGGACTCCTGGAATTGTCTGTCAAAGTCAGCTCTGTTCTTCTTTGAGAACCTAGGCTTTACTTCTGTCTTCACTCCGGTCCTTTAACTCTGAGCTAAGAAACATTCTAAAGATGTTTGTTTTCTGTTCAATTTGCTCGCTCCGAGGTTTTCATTCACTTCCTGTTGCTCTCTGCATAGTTAGCCTATAGCAGGCCTTCACATTTCCCAAGATTTAATTCAACCTACATCACATACCACAGGGGTTCCCACAATTTTTCGTTCCGCAGACCGGTTCACGGGTCTTGAATAAAATGATGTCGCTAGTAAAAAAAACTTGTATTTTCTTAACGTAATAATTAATTATTGCCAATTATCCACATATCAACTTCATTGGCAGTGTCCCCGTACATTGTCTTGTCTTATTATGTGGACATTTTGGTCTCAAGCTTAGCGTAAAGCCTCGCGCACACGAAGAGGATTCAGCGCACGCAAATTGCTGAGCGCCAGATTCTCATCGTGTGCGCTTAAATTTACGTAAGCCATTTGTCCCTCGAGGCCGTGAGCAAAATATCGATCGTGCTCGATTTCTCTCGGCGCGAGTGACCAAAGTCTCACCGTGTGCGGGCTACGTGAGCATCTTTCTCACTACGAATGATTTGTGCGCATGCGACTTGTTGAATGAAATATTAGAAGACAAATTCGTCGATCTTTGGCAAGACCATCCTTGTCTGAATAATATTCAACAATACCACTGAGAGTACCACTTCGTCTTTGGAGTTCGCAATTTTAACTTATCACGTGACCTGGGAAATCAGCCGACTTACTAGTGAGACGTGAGCGGAATTCTTGCTGAGCAATCGGCGCGCGCCGAATCCTCCCCATGTGCCGAGGGCTTAATATGCAGTGCAGTCTTGGTGAAAATAAAAGCACAACCGTCGCAATAAATCCACATTTCAGTAGAACTCCTGGAATTATCAAAGTAAGCTTTCTTCTTTCCTTTTTTGAAAACGTAGGCTTTTCCTCTGTCTCCTCTCTGGCTGTTTAACTCTGAGCCCCAAGATTTTCAATTTAACGGAGGCAAGCATCTTGACATGTAACAAGTGTGTTTTTAATGTAAGTTTCTGGTACCAATTGACCCATTGACCGCCGCTTGTCTGTGACACCGGGGTTGCTCTACCACATTACCAAAGTACTTAATCAAAAGTGGCCCAAAGACAAAGACATAGCTGTCCCATGATGTAAATGTCACGATACCTCATTCTTCAATCCCTCCTGGGAATCAGTGGAATCTGGAGCATCTTGTGTTGCATCTCAACTGACAGCTGTCTGTACCGATCAGCTCAGCCTCAAACAGAGGGAACGAGCCAATCAGTAAAAGGTGTCAAATGAGCGTATGGATTACTTTGACCTTGTCCTTAAAGGCAAAACGCTCCATTTCCAAAAAATTGATTCCCTTTCTTCCCAGTAACAGCAGTCAGTTAAATCCACAATCTGAGTTTCTGGAAACTAGAAGCTTTTCTAGTGGGTTCTGTTCAAATAGCAACAAAAACAGACACAGAAAAAAGGGCACAGGGACCAGGTGGATTTTTCCCCCTGACCCTGAACTGGCAGCGTTGAGAAAAATATATGCTGATGTTTGCTGAGGGCTGTTGAAAAAGCAGAAAGTGACACGATAAATATTTCATAGCGCGATACTGTGACTACAGCGGAGCGCCGTATATCATTTTTGACACACTCTTCAACAGTCATTTTACCAATACAATTGTTTTCCATTGACACTTGCCTGTGTGTGTGTGTCGACACAGCTCCTGTCATTTACTGCGTTTCACTCTTCCCAGGTACACAAACACACAGTAACCTCTCGAGGAAGAGTTATCAAACAGGGTTGCAAAGAGTTGGTTTGAAATATTGTATGCACTTTAAGCAGCCAAGAGAATTCCCTTTAATGAGGAATGAACACTGGAGCTGCTGCTGATTGACCTTGACTTTCAAACCCTTGAGGTATTGTATTAGAATCACAAACCATTATGCTGTGCTAGGTCCGCACAGGCTCCGTGTAACTCGAGAAAATCATTGTGGCTTAACACGCTTTGCTCCCATATCAAGCAATTATAAGGCCTTATGCAGTGGTGTGCTATTTGTTTCTGTACTAACCCTTCAGCGCCACCTGCCTGAGAAATCGTGTTTATGGCTAAAGAAAATCAATATTATCAAGAAATGTAATAACCAATTCAAAAATGTTCTGGATTTCACTACACTCCACACCCACATGTATATAGAGGTTTCTTACAATTTTTAAAATTGGTTTTAAGGCTATTGCGATGACTTGCACGATTGAGAATCCACAGATATACTGTAGCTTTAATGCCATTACAAGAGTTCCTCAACAGACTAAAGAATACCAGATAAACCTTTAAATGTACGGCGGCATCTCGAGGTGCACTGAGACTAGTGACTCCGTTAGCCCTTATGCCTTCTGTTGGTGTTGGTAGGCCTGCCGATAATCTCTTTGACGGTGTTTATTGTAGATAAACGGAACAGCATAGGAATCTCCACAAGCAAACACAAACAACCAACAAGGGAGTCCAGCGCCTTTGTTAGCGCTGGGGAGAATCAGCAGAACAATGACCACAATGAGGCCAGACATGGTCCTTGTTTCGGAAACAACAAGGCAACTGGTCCCAAGTGAAGTTGATTGTCCCCTGGGAAGATCGGATAGAGGAGGCATTTGAGAGGAAGAGGGTTAAGTATGAGCTGGGGGATGAATGCCAAAGTAGGGGATCGAACCGATGCAACCCGATTGAGGTGGGGTGCAAAGGATTCGCTGGCCAGCCTCTCATCAGGCACTCAAGATGCTGCAAGTGAAGGGATTGCGCAACAGAACGGCCATCAAAAATATCAGCGATGTTGCAGAAAAGGCATCCAGATGGCTATGGACACAAGGTAGGGCTTGATCACCTTGGCTAGGTGCCCTGGGCAAGGGGGTCTGTTGTGAGACCAGAAACACCTGATTAACCCAGGTCTCAATATTGATGATGTGTCTTAAGTTGCACAGAAGTGTGCTTAAGAACTAGAGCTGGCTACTTCTTTTCTTGGGATCGAAATCAGTGCTTTTCCAAGGATCTGTAATATATGGATCCATGTACAAATTGAACAAAAGAAAATTTTCACTTGTTTCGTCTTCCATCCTCAGGCCAAAATGTTGATCTGTTAGAGCAGCTGAGAGAAGATTCAGAGGAGGATCCCCTGGTGCCCTCCGAACACGAGGAACCTGTCCTTGACATCTGCAGCCCCTGCAGCTCTTGCTCCATCGACTCCTCCATCGTTGTTCACATTTCTGAGGAGGAGCGGCAGAAGTACGAGGAGGAAATCCGCAAGCTGTACAAACAGCTGGATGATAAGGTAGCGTGTAGGCGGCAAACCGAGACAATCAGAACAGACTGTGCTAATAGAAGGGCCGCAGCTGTTTGCACTGGGAAACAACAATGGCATAAAAACAAGTTTCAGATATCTGCAGTGTACCAGTATGTTCAAACTCTAATGTCACGAATGAAGAATATCGTTGAGACTATTCTTTCTTTACCGTTGAAGGATGATGAGATCAACTACCAGAGCCAGATGGTGGAGAAGCTAAAGGAGCAGATGCTCAGTCAGGAGGAGGTAAAGACCTTCGGTTCGCACCCGTCTGTCAGTTTGGTTAAACGGCTCACTGTATGACGCACATGCACAAATATACGCCGCAGTCAAATCAAATTATTAGAGTTTCCTTTAAACATAAATATGATCAAGATATTCCCTGCACGAGCAGCAAGAGGTCCCTTGTTGCTACTTGTACTTGTAATACCCTTCAACACGTTTCATCTAGGTGTGCGTCGGTGGTACCAGTACTCATTTCCCAGACTCAGCTAATGTGCTCTGACCTAAATTTACATCTTCTCAGGCAAACAGAAGCTGCATGACGCAGTGCAAACACACATGCCCCCTGGGGTAGGGCAACATCAACATTTAATGAAGTCCATTAAGTCAAATTCATCACAGTGGAATGAAGCAGCACAGATACCAAAAAATACCATTATGGCGAGAACATGCCACATCTCGCAGAGAGACTTCTATTTAGCTACGAATAGCTACGGTTATCACACAACAAATACTTACTTACTTAATATAATTACTTATTAAAACAAAACTGTTATTACCCATTTATGTGAATGCACAAGATAGATCCTTGTATTTAGTGAGCCATATGTTGACATTGGGTCAGTGCTAGGGTGTCTTGGATATTCAAGCAAAATATTGCAAAAGCCCTCTTCCTCCAATCCTTACGCCCAGCTAGTTTTTTGGCCGGGGCCCCCATCGACAGGCATCCCTCAGCGGCCAGAGCCACCCCAATTGCTGGGCCCCCCTAGTGGCTGAGGCCCCAAGCAACTGCCTTGCCTTTTCCCAAGTGTCCCTCCTTTGTTGACACCATAGGCCAGTTGTGCGAAACTCACTTTCACACTGGGCCACAATAAAAATCTAGCACGAAGTCATGGGCCAGACTGAATATTTATAGAAATATAAACTGTTACCTATCAATGGCCACAGTGAAACATTTTTTGACCAGGCCCCCCAGTGGCCAGAGCCCCACGCAACTACCTGGCTTGCCCATCTTGAAGTGCTGCCTGTGAATAAATGTTGTTGTTTTCGGGATAATTGAATCTGGAACAACCGCTAAATTAAATCAACACATTTAAAAAAAACACATATAAATACAAACATACAAACATATAATTTTGCGGGCCAGATATAATTACACTGCGGGCCATATTTGGGCCAGGGTCTGAGTTTGACACCTGTGCCATAGACAGTGGGATGCAGGGACGTGCCAACTGTACCCTTACCCCCTCTGCGCACCCCCACATGGAAGTAGAAAATTGATAAGCAATTTAGGCACGTGTGAAGTTATGGTCAAGTTATGATGGAATAACAAAATTTTCTTTTTTTGTATGATTTTCTACTACTGTGCTCCAGCTTCTTGCATCATCGAGGGGTGACAGCAAGAGAGTGCAATCAGAGCTGGGCAGGCTGCAGACAGAAAATGAATCTGCTAAGACGGAGGTGAAGGAAGTCCTGCAGGCCCTGGAGGAGCTGGCTGTCAACTATGACCAGAAAAGCCTGGAGCTGGATGAGAAGAGCATGCAGAACAAGCTACTGGCCGAAGAGCTTACAAAGAAAATGGTAATGTATTTCAAACCCTAGTCCTAGTCTATACACAGAGAGGAAGAAAGAGACAGAAGGGAATACATATCAAATGAAGGGGAAATTATTTTGGTGTTTCTGCTGCTGTGGATTTCACAATAGTGGGTGGAGGAGTGATGGCAGAATCACCCGCAGCTGCTGCTGCTACAAATCACATTAGAAGCACTAGTGTGAAACTGCAAGTGTCATTATATGTCGCAAAAACAAACAGGTTGAAAGTAAAGTAAACAGTACAAAGTATTGTCTCTGTGCGTGGGTCTACTCACGCTACGTCAAATGCAAGCATCAGTACTCGTTGTTACCCCTGGTATCTTCAAAATTTGCCAAATATCACCATGTCATTTGTCCATGGGCTGGTGAGAATCATCAACAACACTTCCAGATGAACGTAGTCGAGAACAAAGCAATATCTTCTTAATGGATCTCCAAAATTAATTGCTACCCTTCAGTCATATTAAAACCATGCCGATCCAAAACACTCCTCTATGTGGGGAAGGTGAAAAATCTGTTAGGACTCTTTTCTTTGGTTTTTCCTGCCACCTGGCATAGTAATTACAAAGTAACATAGTAACTAATTTGCAAGTTTTTGGTGTGCATCCACTAAGCGCACACCAAAGCGTCAGTCAGGTATGGTGGAAATCGACTTTCTGGTGCACACAAAAACATGATACATAGCAGGACACAAAAGGTGGAGCCACCCTTTCAAGGTCTAGGTCTGAAGGGGAAGCAGTCTGAGTAGGGACGCCCAGACATTTATATCCCCAGACACTTTCTTAAGATCTTCTGGGGGGGATCTTGAGGCATTCCCTGGCCAACCATGCAATATGGTCTCTCTTTGGTGTGTCCTGGAACTTCCTCTGAGTATCCTCCCAGTGGGACATGTCCCAAGCACCTCCTGAGGGATGCGTCTATGTAGTGAAGCAGTGGCTGTACTCTGAGCTCCTCCAAGGGAGTCCGCCACTATTCAGAAGAAGCTCATTTCGACTTCTTGTATTTGGGATCATTTTCTTTCGGTGATGACTCAGGTAATAACCTTTTTTTGGATTTTGAAAAGATTAATTGTAAAAACTTTACAAAACTGAACCTCAGATCTTAGACTCAAACGTTGAGGATAGAGGTAGAGGTAGAGTTGAGGATACAGAGGTCAGGGTGATATGGAAATTGTTGACAGTCCGTCACCAGCCAATCAGAAATCTTGTTCGTTTGGAGCCAATCACATGGCAGTGTCCCCACGAGGGTCTGTGTGTGACTTCACTAAACTGCGCCTGAGAACCAAGTTCACGTCCTACAAAAATGGCGTCTGGAGTTCGAGTGTAAGTATGTAAGCATGTTATAACATAATACTCAGACTCGAATGCTTGCCATATTGTCGCTCCCAGGCGCCATTAAAAGCACAATTTGCAGGCACGTACCACAAAGCGTGAAGCGTTGTGTGCTCTACGTTTGTGGATCCGTGCTTCCACATGTGTTCTTTTCTGAGACTATTCTGGTTCCATAGGTAGGTAGCTAGGTAGGTAGGTAGGTAGGTAGAATCTGTTACACTGTGTACAGAAATCACACACTGTCCTTTTTCACTCTTTCAGTTTCTCTGCACTAGCGCTCAGCTCAGTGTAGCGAAGGATTAATCTGTATTTAAATATGCCATAGATTAGCATCAAAGTCTGGGGAAAATTAATATTGAGCTCCTTTGTCGAAAAAGGCGAAAACATTAATCTCTTAAAAGGCCATTTATTTTTTCACGATGAAGCTCTTTGTTAGAATGTGGTGAGGAGTTGGTGAAAAGGTTGCCACCCTGACAGATTTGTGTACAAATGAAGTTAAAAAAAACAGAACCGGAGGAGAATCATGGGCTCAAGGCTGGCTTTGGTGAACTGCTCAGAATATTCACAAAGCACACAAAGAAAAAGTCCGCCACCAAGTGCAAGCAGCATGGACGGGAACCTCGAGAGAACAAAGCATCAGCAAAACCCGCTGACAAAGAAGAAAGAAGACACTCAAACACGTTAGGCAGAGACAAACAAGAACAGAATTGTGCTGTTTACAGGAACAAATAAAAGAGGAAGGGGAAAAAAAAAAAGCTCTGAATGAAAGATGTTTAACGTAAGAACGGCATTCTGGGAACTCTGATGAGTTAAAGCAGCAGAGAACAGAACAACTCTGTTCTCATTCAAAACCCCAAAATGGCCATTTAAGTTATTCAATATGTGCAGAAAAGCTTTTAAGGCCGTTTCAGACGTATTCCTAAATATCAATGTTGCAAAAGACATATTTATACAAGAAGTCAATGCAAAAAAGGTTCATGCAAAAACAGCAATAATGTTAATAACACATGCATATTTTCTCGACGTCTAATTATTGCTCATAAAATCATCATTTTTACCTTTTTAAGAGCAGGAACTTTCTTCTGACCATGCAATTCCCTTTACGACAAAAGTTAAAGCAACCCCTCAGTGAATATTTAAGTGCAGCATCAAAAAGAAGCATTAATTAATAAGTTTAAATATTTGATAATCATCTTCAAAGCTTTTTTTAAACAGTGTTTTAATGAGGCCCTTGGGATTTAATGGGAATTGCAATTTTTCGCATAGGGTGGTTCCCAAAGTGGGGGGCGCAGCCTCTGGGCAGACATTGCAGATCAAAAAAAAAAAAGCAGAATTGAGATCAAAGCTAAACATAAAGAAGATGAACTTCATTGATTCCCATATTTGGGATGCTCTTGTGTTAGCAGTTGATTTGCCCTCGGCAGATGCCAAGCGTTTGGTTTCTCTGGGAATTTAACCCAGGATCTTAGCTTTCTACTTCTGTAACAGACTTGCTATGGCTACACTATGGAACCTATGGAGCAATTCTAAATTGACCGTGAAATGAATCTAACCTTCTGCGCGTCAAACACACATTCCTCTACTGACATGGTGTTGAATATGAAATAAGTGTTTGAGGTTCATGGTTCCAATCCCCTTTCAGACAGACCAATAAAAAACAGCTTGTTTGCTTTTCAATAGATAGACGTGAGGAGTCTACAGGAATAGGGGGCATGCAAAAAAGTTTTGGGAGCTACTTTTATATTCTTAGTTAAGCATTTTCCTGAAGAATTAACATACTTCAAAAATAGTAGCAGCTGATATGGATAACCGTCTAAAAGACAGTCCCCTCAGAGCTGGACAGGTTTTAATAAAGTTAGGGCGGCTCAGTGGACCAGACGGACCGTTACTCACCTTGCTAAATCCACTTCGATTTTAGACGTCTGCTCTTTCTTATCTCTGTATAGATATTGATGAGGAGAGCTCACGGTAAGACAAATCAAAGTTCATTTAACAGGTCTATAAAGCTGGGATTTTATTATCCTCAGTCATTCCAAAAAAATAAAAATGCAACGTGGCACAGCTCCTCGACGGATCATTTTCTCAGGGATACCCTTCGCAAATCTTACTGCAGGCCGGCAGTGCTGAATACTATGTGGAGTCTCAATGCCTCTGGGCTTTATCTCACCCTCCCTGACTCTGCAAAGAGTATATCCCATAATGAGCAGCAAAAATCTTTCCATATCTGCAGCTGTAACGGTGGAGGAGTGACCTAGAAAATTGAGGCAGGAAACGTGTAGATTCATCACCGCAGCACCTCCTCCCCTATCTCCATCCCTACGTTCTTACACTATTATTATTTACAGTGACGGCTACTCACCCGTCACCCTGGACCCTATTGTTCTACGCGCCTCCAATGTATCATTTTAGCAACAAGGATAACAAAACATTATCCATCTGCCCCAGACTAAAACATCTATCTTGACTGTAATCATCATCCCTTTGAAACCTGCTCAGAAAAGAAGCACTTCCTCTGTTTATATTTATCACCATCTAAGTTACGGTAATGTTGTGACACGGGACGTGACCTGGAAAATGGTTGTTAATGTTGCTTTCAATCGACCTAACGATGCCTGGGGCCATAATCTAAAATGATCCAGTTAGCGTAACGATAAAAACCCTCCATTTGTTCCCAACTGGAGTAAAACCTGTCAAGCTATATTTCCTGTCTAAGCACTGTTGCGGAAAAAAGTTATTCATCTGCATTCATGTCAACAACAAACCCAAGAAGGTCAGGATGGTAGCTATTTGTGAACACATCGATAATGTGATGATGAACCTTGTTTTCTAAGGTTAACAAAAATATCTTTGCTAATACGGACCTAGAATCTTCATGCCGCATAAGGATGCTCAAGCAAGTAGTAAGGTAGAGTGAAAGGTTGGAAGGAAGGTAGCAAAAAATGTAGGGATGTCAGATAATTTGCGTTCATTATTATCAGTGAGTGGGCCATCATCAGTGTACCTCAGTGGCAACCTGGTAGCTAGTGGATTTGAACTGGAAACCCTGTGGACCTAAGCTGAGAAATATTGGTTTTTGCTCTAATAATGAAAATGCTATATTTGCTGAAATCGCAGATAAGGTCCTTAGAGATTTGCCTCAGTTTTGGAACCAATGGCTGCATATATTGGTATGAATTGATATTGTTATCTGAACTAAAGTGTTTGGAAACAAACAACATTGGCAAAATTGGCACAGTTGGGGGCCTAGTGGCTAAGGAAGGTGTGCAGTTCGAATCCCCCTACTGCCAAGTTGCAGCTGAGGTGCCATGAGCATGGTCCCTCGAGCATGGTTCCCACACTGCTCCCTGGGTGCTGGCTCACTACGGGGTTGGGTTAAATGTATTAATAAAACTCTAATAAATATAAACCGCTAGCCAACTTAAAAAATTGGCTAGCGGCAAAAGTTAATATCGGACGATTGATTACGATTCTTACAGATACTGATAACATGCTGGTATTATCCTAGAAATGTATCTCAGACGGCTGTTCATAACTGTATCGATAAATATATCAGAAGTGAAAATTAAGCTTTTAGACGGGAGACAGTTGATGTAATCTAAAAACACCCTTCCTAATCAGCTAGTATAAATAGAAGGTAAAAGCGAAGGCTCTCCGCCGTTGCCAACAACAATAAAGTCTTCACTCCGTCCTGTTTTTCTGTTGCAGCTGTTAATTACAAAGAATAATAGCAGAACAAATTTGCAGGGATTCGCAGCGTGCTCTGGGCTAGAGAAAATGTATCAAACCACATAAAGCTAATTTGTTTCATTGTGTTGAAGCCATCCGTTTGGGCGACTGCATTGTTTAGCAGCTACCTGTTATAAGGAAAGAAGAAAGATAACGTCAACTCCATCAGTCACGCGCTCGCTCACACCCACTCACCCGTCCCCAACCCCATCAAGGCCAATCTCGGTAGATTATTGATTTCTAATTTAGCAGCTTTTACTCTATGCGTCTGGATTTCTTGGGTGAGACCGTGATCCAAGGTTAAGAATGCCTGGCAGCCTTGTCTTTCCATACTCTTATCTTCCCCCACGATTTCCATATTATCTTCATTATCCCTCGTTGACTTCCGCCCTCTTCAAGGTTCTTCCAGTCTCTCTCGCTTTCTCATTTGTTCTCCTTCTTGTCGTACGACCTCTATTGTTCATCATATTCCCCCTCCTTCATATTCTGCAGAGTCAGCTGATGGCACTGGAGTCGGAGCTGTCTCGCATCCAGGAAGTAAGCGGCCACCAGAGGAAACGCATCGCTGAGATTCTAAACGGTCTCATGAGGGACCTGAGCGAGTTCAGCACCATCGTTGGCAACAAGGAGATCAAGCTGGTGAGTCCAGTGGAGGATATTGCAATGTTTCAGACACATACATCATTTACCAAAGTCGAGGCGAGGCGAGGAGAATAAAAATCAGAGGAGGTGTTCGAGGCAAAACAAGGTAAAGACGTCAGTTTTAGATCGTAGACATAACTCAAGGCAACATCATCCTCTTATTCTACGTCAGGTTGCAGGGGCAGCAGTCTCCACGACTGTCACCCAAATCACACCGCACCATACTGAGCCTCCCTATGGGTGGTGAGCCCACTAGAAGTTATGTGGTTCGCGATAGTGCTATGTTTAGCACCTCAGTGGCAACCTGGCAGCTGGTGGCTTCGAACCTGAAGCCTTGTGGATCCATGATTGCTTCCTTAACCACTAGGCCACCACTGCCGCCCGACTCCCCAAATTGTGTACTGAATAAATATGTTTTCCTTGGAATATCTAATATCTCATAACTCTTCAAATAAGTGTTACAAATAACTTAGCCTTAACCCGGAGTGAATTGATGTTGTCTAATTGATGGAACTTTTAGAATTTGTAGAAGAATTTGTCGGAGGTTCTGCTGGGCCGTCGTAGAATGGTTATGATGACTAAGGTCAATATATCAGCACCTTAGAAATGCATGCTGTATGAGTTCAAAATGCTGAGGTTCTCTTTAGGAGAGACAAGGATGGACAGGATCGGGAATGAGGTGATTAGAGGGACAACACAGACAGGAAGGTTTGGGGAAGAAAGCTAGAGAAGACAGATTGAGATGGTTTGGACATGTTCAGAGGAGGGACAGTGGATACATTGGTAGAAGAATGATCCTAGAGATGGAGGTAACTTCTGAAAAATGGGACAGCCTGAAAGGAAAAAAAGATAAATGTATGCTATATAAGTTGGTGGATCATTTTGTCACAGTTGGCATGAGAAAGGACAACCGTCTCCGGTCAACTGTCCTTCTGAACCTATAGTTCACTTGGTGTAATTAGATTATACTGTGGTGTAATCAACTCTATTGCAATACAGTAGATTATTTCTTTAACATTTTTTTGGTCTGATAGGATGCATGTTCCCAGAAAGGATTCATCAATGCACACTTCACGCCTTTTGAATCTTTTGAACAAATCTTTTGAATGACTCTATTTATACTTAATTTCTTGTCAAAATTATCTGCAGATACGTTCATTTCCGCCTCTTCATTTTTCCCAGATGTCTTTAAACCGGATCTATGAATCCAAAACCGAAATATAAAACGCTCCCCTTCTCCGTCTCGTTCATCTGCAGCCCAGGGAGATCACTGGTGCGATCGAGGAGGAATTCACTGTGGCTCGTCTCTACGTCAGTAAGATCAAGTCTGAGGTGAAGTCCATGGTGAAACGCTGTCGCCACCTGGAGAACCTGCAGATGGAGTGTCATCGCAAGATGGAGGAGACGGGGAGAGAGCTGTCCTCGTGTCACCTCCTCATTTCACAGGTAGAAATGTGTCACTGTAGCAGCGTGTTTTATACAACACAAATGTGAATAAGAAGTTCCTCCTTGTTTCAGTGCTCGTAGAGTCTTGGTTTAGTTGCCTTTTAGAGCAGGGGTCCCCAACCATTAGGCCGGGGACCGGTACCGGTCCATGGGTGTTGGGCCCCATCCATGGCCCCATCTGTCTATTACTTCCAATTGATCCATACCCATATCAACAAAAGAACTGACCAATAGAATGGCTAGGATTCCATCATCAATAATGCAACTATGCAGAGTCATTGATGCAATATTCAAACTTTTTATACCGGTCTGGTAGCAAAAAGTTATAGGCTGGGTGCACTTGAGACATCCTTGTTGTGCCCATGCACAGTTAATTCGGGTAGGAAGAATTTATGGGTAGGAAAATATTTCAGAACACTGGAAATTTTAATTTATCTGCCACAACTTAGTGACAAATCCGTGAAAATAATGTGAAACATTTCGTACGAAACACCGACAAACCAGTTGGTGGCGCAAAAAAGGTTAGGGAACATCTTTTAGTTTTAGAGCATTGGTTCCCCAAGACTGGGTCTCAAAATACTTTGGGTTGTCTCACACCATGTGTCCCAATTGTTTTTCGTATAACTCAAAAGTGAAATGTTCTCCGTCATGGTCAATGATTTATCAATAGTATCTGTGGATTTGGGTTGAAGTCAACAGTGTTTTAGAGCTCAGGCTTAGACGTTCATAAAGGTAAAATAAAGTAAAAATAAAGTGTTAAACATAAACTCCTCTACTAGTTCCATATTATGGTAATAAACGCAGAATAATAAGCACAATCTGTTCAACGATGCTGTTAGAAATAATAAGAGTTGATGCAAAATAAAACCCTAAATAATTAAAACTGCCTGTTAAATAATGTATTTAAAAAAAACAACAGCGTTTCTCGATGTTTACTGTTCTCGTTTTATTAATTCATCAATAAACCTTCTGCATCTGACGCCCTGTCCTTTGACTTTTAGCATGGGGCCAAAATCCGCTCTCTGACAGAATACACGCAAAACCTGGAGGTGAAGAAGAGACTGTTGGAAGACAGCTACGACTCTCTGAGCATGGAGATGGACAAACTCCAGGCTCAAGGTAGAGTGGCATAAATTTGATCAGAACCCGATTCAATTCCGATTCTTTGGGGCACGATTCGATTAAAAATTACATAATGAATTGTGCCCCGTATACTGTGCCAAAGAGGCAGATTCCAGTATATGATATATAAATACTTTATATGTATGTAGATTTGTTTATCCGCCAATTGTAGCAGCACGGATTAGCGACGCTAGAGCAGTAAAAATAATCCAGTGATTCGTCTAATCCCCCCAACAGCTACAGTACAACATAGAATTTAACTTTAAGATCTTGCCTAGCGGCAAGATTAAGGGTTTGTGGAGCATGTAAGTGGAAATTATCTGTAGTGTTGTTTCCTTTTATCGCCAATATATGCACAACCATTTATATCGTATTTCCTAAGGACAATATCGCGGGTCAACAGTCAGAGCAGGGATGCCCAGACTTGCCTTACCCCTTTCCTCCAGCTCTTCTTGGGGAAACCCAAGGTGTTCCCAGCCCAGACGAGCGCCATAATCGCTACAGCGTGTCCTGGGCTTTTTGCTCAGTGGGACAGAACCCAAACACCTCCCGAGGGAGGCATCCAGTGGCCATAAAATATGGATCACTCACTTTAATTCTGCAAATGATAAAATCCAAAATGAGCCCAGACTCCTGCCTTTGTAGGAGATGGAGCCGACAGCATTTCTTGCTTCATAACGCAGTTGTGTACCGAGAGTTGTTAACCGGATTGGGCACCAGGTTTAAGTCCAACAGCTGCCAGGTTGCCACTGAGGTGCTACGAGCATAGCATAATCTCGATCCGCATAACTCTCTGGGTGATTTGGGTGGCATTCGTGGAGACTGCTGGCCCTGAGACTTGGTAACAGATAAGAGGATGAAGATAAATGAATGAATAATTCATTCAGAATCAGGATGAGAATCAGAATTTTTACTTGAATTCATTTATTATCCATCCCTACTGGACATAGTTTCCTTGAAAAGAAGATGAGAGATTCTTGTGCAACCTCTGGGCTTTCAGTTTAAGTCCGACAAATGTTCAAGGATCAGTTTTTAGAAACCCAACATCACTTTTTTTGGAATAATCAAAATGTATTTATCAAAAATAAATATCATAGAAAAAGAATAGAAACAAAAGTGTGGAATGAAAAGGTAGTAAAGTGAAAGTGATCAACGTATCAAACCCAATGAGGCTCTACACGAGTTTCGCTAATTCTCGAATCCTGGGCTGAAATCTGGGATAACACGGGTTTAACCGAGGTTTTCGGCTGAACCAAACATTTTGGGGATGACACTGTGCTGAGAGGATTTAAGCGATGAATAATGAGCCGCTTTGCTGGGTGACTTTTCCTTTTCAGTGCGCAGCGAAGGACGGTGTTTACACCGATCCACGTTGTAAACTGGGAGGAGGATCCGACTGCAGATGTCAAAGTCGGATTTAAGGTTAATGTTGAGGATTAAAATTCTAGCAGGAAAAGAAAAATGTGATAAAAAAAAGGGGGTTGGGGGGGGACGAGAGGTGGCGAGTCTGACGGAGCACAGCTGTGTCGTGGAGTTATAGCACGAGCCGCTGGGAATTGCCACTCAGTTAAAAGCGTTTTTATTGGCTTCGGAGGAAACTTTTCGACTCTGCCAAAGTGCCTTTTTGTCCCGTCAAAAAAGGGAACTAATGCGCGAAGACGGTTGAAGCGTTCAGGCTCCCCACCTGTCAGCAGCAGCAGCAGGGAGGATGAATTAATGATTTATTTGAAATTCAGGCCGAGGTTCGACTTCTCCCAGGACACTGATACAGTCCGGGCCAAAGGCAAAGGCAGATCTGGCCGCAGGCGCCGACGGTCGTTCTCTGCACAGTCTCACTGAACTGTATTATTGGATGAGCAGTAGATTCAAGAGCAGCTAAATAAATTTCCTCCAAATCCCGAGACCTGAGCCAAGCAGTGCTGGACTCATTAAGGGAGGAGATAAGCGCAGAGAGCTGCGGGTCACGGTAACCACCGCGGCCTCTCTCCAAGGTAGAGAAGCCCGCTCGTAATTTCATCAGCAGACAACGGGAGCAGCAGTGAGTAAACAACAGATCAGTTTGATGCAGAGCTATGACATAGGATGACACTGAACCTTGGTGTGAGCATCCATCACAGAGACTGCTGGTCAAACAGACAGGTCACTGTCACCGTTTTATTCACATCATATTTTTTTTTTTTTTTTTCTCTCTCCGTCTTATCGCTGTGTTTCAGAGAGAATGTCGCAAGTGACCCGAGAAAAGAGTGAAACGTCAGAACAGGATTACTGTGATATCAAGGTAAGGTGTGTGTGTGTGTGTGTGTGTGTGTGTGTGTGTGTGTGTGTGTGTGTGTGTGACCCAAATCCACCTGAAGATCTCAGACAGCTGCGGGGGAGATTTTCCTTTTACACCTATGCAGACAATATACTGTTTAGTTTGGGTGATACGGTTTGTTGCCCTTTGTTGTCTCCTTTCAGCTTGTCCTTTTTTAAGGGTTTTTAATCCGAATCATCCTTTTCTCATCCTGTTCCCTCCATCTTTTACTCTGATTCCTACTACCTCCATGTCCTCCCTCACTGTGTCCACCAATCTCCTCTTTATCTCCTACCTGGTAGCTCCATCTCTAGGATTAATTCTCTATCAATGTATCCACTGTCTCTCCTCTGAACATGTCCAAACCATCTCAATCATCTCAGTTTATGTCCAAACCTTCCTGTCTGTGTTGTCCCTCTAATCACCTCATGCCTGATCCTGTCCATCTCTGTCTCTCCTAAAGAGAACATCAGCATCTTTAACTCCTCCACCTCCAGCTCTGCCTCCTGTCTTTTTCCCACCTACCTCCATGTCCTCCCTCACTGTGTCCACCAATCTCCTCTTTATCTCCTACCTGGTAGCTCCATCTCTAGGATCATTCTTCTAGCAATTTATCCACTGTCCCTCCTCTGAACATGTCCAAACCATCTCAATCTGTCTTCTCTAGCTTTTTCTCCAAACCTTCCTGTCTGTGTTGTCCCTCTAATCACCTCATTCCTGATCCTGTCCATCCTTGTCTCTCCTAAAGAGAACCTCAGCATCTTTAACTCCTCCACCCCCAGCTCTGCCTCCTATCTTTTTCCCAACTACCTCCATGTCCTCCCTCACTGTGTCCACCAATCTCCTCTTTACCTCCTACCTGGTAGCTCCATCTCTAGGATTAATTCTCTATCAATGTATCCACTGTCCCTCCTCTGAACATGTCCAAACCATCTCAATCATCTCAGTTTATGTCCAAACCTTCCTGTCTGTGTTGTCCCTCTAATCACCTCATTCCTGATCCTGTCCATCTCTGTCTCTCCTAAAGAGAATCTCAGCATCTTTAACTCCTCCACCTCCAGCTCTGCCTCCTGTCTTTTTTCAAACTACCTCCATGTCCTCCCTCACTGTGTCCACCAATCTCCTCTTTGTCTCCTACCTGGTGGCTCCATCTCTAGGATAAATTCTCTATCAATGTATCCACTGACTTTCCTCTGAACATGTCCAAATCATCTCAATCATCTCAGTTTATGTCCAAACCTTCCTGTCTGTGTTGTCCCTCTAATCACCTCATTCCTGATCCTGTCCATCTCTGTCTCTCCTAAAGAGAACCTCAGCATCTTTAACTCCTCCACCTCCAGGTTCGCCTCCTATCTTTTTTCCAACTGCCTCCATGTCCTCCCTCACTGTGTCCACCAATCTCCTCTTTATCTCCTACCTGGTGGCTCCATCTCTAGGATCATTCTTCTAGCAATTTATCCACTCTCTCTCCTGTGAACATGTCCAAACCATCTCAATCACAATCTCAATCTCAGTTTTTCTCCAAACCTTCCTGTCTGTGCTGTCCCTCTAATTACCTCATGCCTGACCCTGTCCATCTCTGCCTCTCCTAAAGACAATCCTTAACTCCACCACCTATGTTTCCTTTCACAACTTTTAGTCAAGTTGTCAGGTGTTATAACCAATTGTGTTGTCTTCATAGCCTAACAATATTGACGTTTCCTGGATTGGCCTCACCTCCCATAATCGTTTTAATCAACCCTAACAAAAAAATGAATGTATTTTCCTTTTTGACAAGAGTCATTTCATTGTTTAAATGTGATTAATTATCCCAATTGAAGAACCTGCAAAGTCCGAACGATCCGTATGAATACGTTTGTGGCCTCATTCACGGCTGCGTGTGTGTAAAGTGGTCAAGTAATTGCTCACCTAGACACAAAAGGTTAATTAACCCAGAAATGTGAATAGAATGTGTAAGATGAAGCATCTTCTCTCAGCTTGGCCTTAATTACATTTATGTGCTGAAACAACATAAAGGAACAGCATTACTATGGTCGGGTTGTTGGTTCAAGGCTAATGTTGCTGACGATATCTAGCTCACCTGATTAAGCACGTTATGAGGCACGATTTTTAATCATTTTTGTCACAAGACAAGCATCAAACTAAGGTTCACGGGCCAGGACTGGTCCATGATTTTATTTTATTTGGCCCAAGAGATCATGTCAAATCTGTATTAGAGTTGGTTCACCATTATATAGCCGCTGTATACTAGTAATATTTGTAGTATTAGTGGTGTGTGTGCAATATTACAACATAAATTTTGTTTTTGTTAGCATTTTGGGGGTTTTCTTCTACTAACCTACTGATAAACCAACATTCACTGTTCACTGTTCAGCTCTTACATACTTCAAGCTCTACTCACGTCTGTATATATTTTACTTTTTATTTTATTCTATTTATCTTTTGCTGTACTTGTGCTGGAGCTTTAATTTCCTGAAGGATCCTCCCATCTTTCTCTTTATCTAGGTATTTATCTATCTATAAAATTATATCCATTATATCTACAAAATATACAATACACAAACACTACGTACTGTATGTATGGAGCCAGAAAAGTCTCAAAAAGAACACACTCGTAAGCACGGATCGGCAAATGTATTCTGAGAACACGCAAACAATGCTTCACACGTCAAAAGTATCTAAGCGTGTTATATCACAATACTCACACTCGGCCGCTCGCCATTGCCGCTTCCAGACGCCATTTTTGTAGGACGTGAACTTAGTTCTCAGGCACAGTTTAGTGACGTCACACATGGACCCTCGTGGGGACACTGCCGTGTGATTGGCTGCAAATGAGTGAAACTTCTGATTGGATAGTGACGGACTGACATAGCAAAATTACGCATGATAACCTGGTTCATGTAAGACGGGTCTCAAAAATACTAATTTGTGTGCGCATAGTTTCAAAAATTAAGAAAATTATTTGCATGCACGTACAACAATTCACAGATGTAGTTTGTCGTGTGAAGGGGATCCGTGCTTCCGCGTGTGTGTTCTTTTTTGAAACTATTCTGGGTCCATACAGATGTGTGTTAATTAAATGAATTGTAATTTTAATTGTATTTAATTTTATAATAGTGGGCTTTGGTTGTCTCAATATATTATTATATTATATTAGATATTTAACAACATCCATGTTTCCTGTCAAATTTGTAATAAATATTTTGTTTCACAGCTCTATACTACAATAAATAAATACACAATCTTACTTCACCTTAAGAACAATTGCACTATTGACCTATGCTGTTCATTTTTAATTACGTGATTCATTAATGTTTGTACCTAGATTCAGTTTTTCATTCAGTTTATGTATTTTTTTTTTTGACATCATAAACACTCCATTGTTTTTGTAGACTAGTCATTATCCCAACAGGATTAACATGAATACAGTGTGACGCAGATACCCTGAAGCAAACAAACCCATCTGTGCATGTGTTTGTGTCACATCTGATTATCTGGATCTATTTATGATTCCCTCGTCTGTGGACGTAATCCTCTTTTTTTTTTTTTTTTTCAATTACCTGCTTTCTCACCACATTCACGTGCGTTGAGGACCCTCGAGGCCTCCACGTGTCTTTATTTCCCGCCCGCTCCGACATATGGACACCGTCTCACCTCTCTCAGACCCATATGTGCCGTTTTGTGTGTCTCACCCACTCCCTTTTCTCGTACCTCAGAGAGCTCTGGAGCAGCAGATGGAGTCGCACCGTGAAATGCACAGCAAACAGCTCGGCCACCTGCGAGACAAGATCTGTGAGCAGCGGAAGTACATCGACGAGTTGACAGAGTCAGTGCCTCGTCATCCTCACTTTCCCGTATATTTGGTCTTTAAGAAAAAAAACCCACAAATTAATACGTGGCTGCACGTAGATGTGTGTTTGTACGAAGAGTGTGAGAGAAATGTAGAAGGAAAGTTTTCACATTGAAAGGCAAAGGGCTGAACCACATCAGAAATTCAAATGAGAAACTCACTTCTTCTTTCATGAAGTCTGGTGGAGATTGTCGGGCGGAGTTTTCTCGAAACACCTTAAGTATATTTCCCTGCTGGTCTGGGAGGTTTTGATAACGCTCAGAGAACATCTGCGGGGAGTCTGTGTGGAAAGACACGTGTCACGGCTCTGCTGGGAGTGACGGTGGAGTTGGTAGATGGATGGAGAAGTGGGAGGTTGACAGGGTGGACGGATAAGTTACAGGATTTAAGGATGGAGTGACAGTTGAAGGGATGGATGAATGAATGGATGGTCAGATGAATGAGTTGAGGGTTGATGGCTTGGGCAGATAAATTAAAGGATTGATGGATGTAGCAATAAATGAATAAAAGATGGACTGACGGTTGACAGGATGGATGGATGGATGGATGGATGAAAAGAGGGATTGACGTTTTAAGGGATGGAGGGATGAGGGATGGATGATGGACATTTGAAGGGATGGATGAAAAGATGGATTGAAGTTTTAAGGGATGGATAGATGATGAAAAGATGGATTGATGAATAAGAGGGAGATTAAAAAATGGAAAAATGAAATTAAAGGATTGAGATTGGAAGAGATAGATGAATGATTGGATGGACGGATGGATAACTAGAAGATTGACGGCATGGACTGGGTGGTTGAAGGAATTGATGTATATTACTTTGATGAATGGAGGAATGAATGGGTGGATGAAAAGAAGGATTGATGGTTGGGGGGATGGATAAATGAATGGTTGGATGGATGGATATGTGGGAGATTGACGGCATGGACAGATAAATTATAGGATTGATGGATGGATGGATGGATGGATGGAAGGATTGTACATGGATGAATGGAGGAATGAATAAATGGAAGAAAAGAAGGATTGATGGTTGGAGGGATGGATGAATAAATGGATGGATGGATGGATTGATGGTTACGTGGGGGATTGATGGCATGGACAGATAAATTATAGGATGGATGGATGGATGGATGGATGGATAGTACATGGATGAATGGGGAATTAATGGATGGATGAAAAGAAGGATTGACAATTGAAGGGATGAATGGATGGGAGGTTTGATTAGTGAGAGATTGATGGAATAGACAGACATAGGATTAATGGATGGAGGATGGATGGAGATACGTATAAACGGATAAAAAGATACCTGAGAGGATAAAGCTTAATGGGCCACGTCCAGCCTCCAGGCCAAGGATTGATGGATGGGTGGATGAATGAATGAATGGGTGGATGGATGGATTGGCAGATAGAGAAGCAGGAGGTTGATGGCATGGCCAGATGATTTAAGGGTGGTGTTCCAGACCTTCACTTTGGTGATGGGTTAAATACAGAGGTCATATTTCCTTGTGTGCAGTGGTGTGGATCATAATGTCCCAATGACAAGGAAATTGTTTTCCTTCCTTACTTTTCTTAAAGGGTTGATGGTTGGATGGATCAATGGATGGATATGTGGAAGTTTTTTTAATATTATTGTGGAAAACGTCGAAACCCATAATTCCTTCCATAATTAGCTTGTTAGCGAAGGTTGGATTGGATGGGTTACAGTTTTTTTGTGTGTATTCAATCCTTGAATTTTCACCAATATTGGACTGATACCGACCTTGAGACTGGGACCAAGTAATTGCTATAAAAATATGTTTTTCAATCAACTAACTGTTCCAATGACGTTCAACTGTATCACGGAACTAGTGCTCTTTGATGGAGCCGTACACCTCCAAAAATGTAGGAACACAACTTTATCTCTTAGTTTTTTTGTCAAGATAATGATAAAAATGTTTGGCGGAATTGATTTTTACCTTGTATGACCTGTAACAGCCTTGAGCTAAATTACTGCCACCTACTGGGTCTATTTATCAGATGTTAGCATGTTAATTAGAAATGGCGCAAATTGAGAAAACTAAGTCCCGACAAAATCTTTGCCGATATATCGACTTACTTCCTGTGCGTTATGAAATGCATGAAAAGGATTTTTGTGTTGCTCGTGGTTTTCGGGTTAAATCTTCTGACGGAATTCCCGCGTTCTCGTTGTCCCAGCTGTAACCAGCAGCAGCAGCTGGAACTGGAGCAACTGCACGATGACTACGAGCGTCTCAGGTGCCAGGAACATCACAAGAGCCACCAGCTGGAGGAACTGACGTGAGTCGGCTTTACTGTCCTGGCCGCCTTTCAAACGCCTCCTCACACTTTGGCCCCGAGGGGCCGAGCTGTTTCTTCTAATCCAGGTTTTCGATCCCTCATTGTCTGGAGTCTTCTTCCCGTCCATTTATTTTCCACCCCTCGCTCCAGATCTATTTATAGAACAGACTGCGACCAGATAGAACTGGAGGCCAAGGCTTTTTCTTTTACTTTTACCTCAAGCCATATCATATTCCCCTTCACTGGAACATGGTAGCAACTGGATGTTTATGGACCCTTATCTCCTGACCTTTTCCGGCATATTGCATCAGAAGACAGCAGAATGTTAACCATTGAATGGGGGCAAAGCTGTGTTTGTTCTTTGTGAATAATCGTGAATAATTCATTACTCGACTGAGAAGAATTCATTCTGAGATCTCTCTCTCTCTGTCTCTCACTCTTTCTCTCGACTTCTTCAGATTCCTCCACGAACGTCATGAGCAGTCGAAGCAGGACCTGAAAGGACTGGAGGAGACTGTTGTGAGTCATTATTCTCCCGGGCTCCCGTGGGAACGCTGATCCTCTAAATACTTCCTAACAGCTTTTACTGGGTCATTTATTCTGACTTTACACTTTAGGGACGAGAACTCAGCACCTTGCACAACCTGCGCAAACTTTTCGTTCAGGATCTCACCATTCGAGTCCGAAAAGTAAGTGCATATGATTGGAATATTACCCATGAGAAGAAGTGTGTGGGAAGACCAAGTGTAGGAAAGATTTTAATGTATATGTACTAGACAACTTTGTGTTGGACGAGGTGGACGAGCAGTTGATCCAGCGAGAGGATCAGTAAATGTCTGGTGAAAGTGATCTGTCCACATCTCAACCAAAGATCTATATTCCTAGTTTGTTGAAGGAGATTCTTAGTCAATCAGGTTCCTGGTCAAAGTAATTGACTAAGACCTGGACCATCAACTGCGAACCGAAGAAGACGCATGGATGAGACGTGAAATGTTTCAAAGTTTTAGTTGCAAAATGAAACTCTTACTTGTACGAGGACTAGTCCCTTTTCTCAGGGGTTGCCACAGCGAGTCAACAATTTCCATCTCACCCTGTCCTCTGTATCTTCAACTCCAACTCCAACTACCTCCATGTCCTCCCTCACTGCATCCATCAATCTCCTTCTTGTCTCCTACCTGGTACCAATGTACCCACTGTTTCTCCTCTGAACATGTCCAAACCATCTCAATCTGTCTTCTCTAGCTTTTTCTCCAAACCTTCCTGTCTGTGTTGTTCCTCGAATCACATCATTCCTGATCCTGTCCATCCTTGTCTCTCCTAAAGAGAACCTCAGCATCTTTATCTCTTCCACCTCCAGCTCTGCCTTCTGTCTTCTGCCAATTGCTAGTGTCTCTTAACCATAAATGGTCCCATATCCGTCCTGTAAACCTTCCCCACTTTGTCTCCTACCTGGTGGCTTCATCTCTAGGATCATTCTTCTAACAATGTATCCATGTCCCTCCTCTGAACATGTCCAAACCATCTGAAATCTGTCTTCTCTAGCTTTTTCTCCAAACCTTCCTGTCTGTGTTGTCCCTCTAATCACCTCATGCCTGATCCTGTCCACCCTTGTCTCTCCTAAAGAGAATCTCAGCATCTTTAACTCCACCACCTCCTTCTACCTATTCCTAGTGTCTCTAGAATAAATATATTATTATATTTTGTGAGCTTTTATTTTGTTAAAATGGCAAAAGTTGTCAAAGTGGATGGAATTTTTTTAGTTGTGATAAAGTATTATTAGAAAAATGACAAAAACTAAACAAGACGAGATGAAACAAGTGAGGACGAAATCAAGGAAATACTCTACTGTCGTCCTGATGTCCAACGCAGCTGCATCTGTAATTTTTCTCTTCATTTTTCCTAGTCAACTAAATCGACAGCTTTTAATCAGAGGTAATGTTTCCCCGATACTTCTCCTCCATCACACCCTGCAGTAGTTACAATTTATACTCGTCCATGGTGAGGCTGTGGATCAGACACAAACTTGGCAACCCACAAGGATGATCGTAAATGTCACTTACCAATACCTTCTACCACAGTGTTTATAGCACATGAGATACCAGTACTTGAACGAGTGGGTTTCAGGCTGAAATTCACATTTTTTGCCCCTTCGCTAAATTGATCATAAGTTATTTTTCTAAAAGTTTCCATTATTGTTTGGAGGATACTGGCGTAAAGTTAGAAAATTTGATAATATTTATGGGTTAAATACTGGGAGGTCGGGGTTTATGGCCTATTTTCACGAAAATCTGAGGGTAAACACACAACAACTTGTATTTTCAATCCCATAATTAACTTTTTATACATCTTCTGAATGGGCGTCCAACCAAAAAAAACCCTGACGGAAACTATTTAAATGATAACAACACAAGTCTACGTTGGCTAATATTCAAAGCTTTACCATGAGATGTTGCAAAATCCTCTAGTCTCCCTTTAGTTACTGTCACTGAACTAGTTTTTCCTGCTTTTTGACGTAAATCCAGAAAAATAATAATTCTCAATGACTGTAACTTTCCTTACTCTAACGTCGACCGTGAACCATGTGACACAGTATGATCTTGACCAGATGTTTTCATGACCAGAGTCTTTGTGGTCCTAAAACAATCCCAAACATAATCGTCAAACTCAGGGACTGGGGGCCAAATCTGGCCCGTGGTGTAATTATATTTGGTCCATGAGATTCTATCGAATGTCTACAAGAGTTGGCCCACCAGTAAGTAGTCACTTTATAGTAGCAAGATTTGTAAAATTAACAACTTTTAGCCTGTGAAAAGCTATAGATAAGTAGATTTTGGTTGTTTCAGACAAAAAAAATGAAAGTTTATTAATACATATATATATATATACTGTATATATATATATACATATACAGTATGTATATATGTGTGTATATATACATACATGCATGCATACATGCTGTATATAGATATACTGTATATACATACATATGTATATGTATATATACACATATACACACATATATTCACATATATATACACATATATATACACACACACATATATACACATATATATATATACACACATATATATACACATATATATACACACACACATATATACACATATATATATATACACACATATATATATATACATATACATATACATACACACATATATATATACATATACATATACATACACACATCTCCTGCCCCTGTCTTTGGCCCACTGTGGATTTGAGTTTGACCCCACTAGTTTCTAACTGTGCAGTATCTGAAAGTTGTGCTGTTTATTGTTTAAAGAGTAGAAAATAGTTCTAGAAACTCTAGTATTTGAACCTCAGCTTGTGCTGGACGTTCACTGTGCGATTTATTTTTTTTCCCATCAATTGCAGCGTCCATCTGCTGGTGATCAGTTCACAGCACACAACGTGGTCAATTTTGTCCGTCAGTTCCGCCACGCTGCCCCCTGTTGTTGACTTATTTTCTCCTCCGTATCCATGTTCCGTATCCATTCATTCTTGCATGCACGATGAGGCAAGTTGAGGTAAAAATAATGGGAACATCCGTATGAACGATCGCGAGGCGGTGGGGAGGAGATAATCACATGATCACCAGATCGCCCAGGCCCAATCTCCATATAGTTACATGACTGAAAAACCTTCGCAAAATCGCACGTTGTACGCCCAGCGTTAGAGAACTCTGCTGAAACTCCTGCTTCTTTAACGTTGAGTTCTGGCTGAGATTTGTTCTAGAATGTACTTCATACTAATGCTGTAGTATTTCTGCTGATCTCGTTGACAGAGTGCTCTGTTGGAGCCTGACGATTCTGGAGGATACATCACCCAGAAACAGAAGATTTCCTTTCTGGAGAACAACCTGGATCAGCTCACAAAAGTTCACAAACAGGTAGACCAAGACCGACCGACCGACGGTGGAGTCAGGGAGGAGGATGGTGTCAAAGCCGAGGACAATGTTATTCAGTGACTCTAGTCCGTAACACAGTGTAGCGGTCACACGCACCAGTTCCACTCACAGACTTACTCCACTGAGTTTCAGTGTCGAACACCACGGGAGATCATTCCTGCCTGGAGCCATCAGACTATTCAGCTCCTCCCCACTGAGAGTCATTAGTTTAACGTTTCACTGCAGTATTCTCATTCGTAAAAGACCTTTCAATACCGTGATAATGACATATCATATGTTGGCGACTTATTTTCTTCCTTGTATCTACATTCCCACATGTACAGCGAGGCAGGATAAGATCAAATTTGTTTTTGCTATCGTTTTTTTTTGTTGGGGGTAGTCAGGAGGGGATGTCGAGGGGATAATCGCTTGTCCTAGCCCTTGTATCACTGGAGTTCCACGAAAGTTTGAGCCAAAAATCGGGCCCAATCGCCAGATAGTTGCACAACTGAAAAGTTTCGGCAAAATGCCATCAAACTAGCGCAGTGTAGCACGTTTGGAGGAGAGCTCCTCCGCTTGGGTTGCGACAGATAAAAGAACTGGTCCGATGTGATAACGGTTTAAAACTTTAACTTGTGAATGCCGTACGACATTTTCCAAACATTTATGGACAGCACTAAGTGATCGCAATTGTTTGTATCTGCAAATCTTTTTATGTCGGATGTTTGCAGGCGTTCGATCCCCTTCCACGAATCGATAAAACTCTTCGGTATCTGTGTTTCTCATCATTATCCCAGCTGTTCAGGGACGATTCCAGCTTTGGGCTTAAAATCCACTTGTAAGTCTCTTCACCAGTGGAATTTTGACAGATTTTAACGCGCAGTTCGAGGTCAGTAAACGCAACCAGAATCCAGATTTAAGGTGCACCGCGGTATAAGGCGTACTATTGATGAATGACAAATTTATCGGATTTTGAGGGGTGCCTTATGGTCCGGAAAATACGGTAATCCTCAGGGGCTCCCAGGTATCTCCAGACGCCACACCTAGGATCCCTTTTCAAGACAGTAGATTTCACTGTTGTACCACATGTGATGTTTTACTAAAGTACTACTAAAGTAGCCACACGTCCTCAACATGATGGACAGCGCGGGAGTCAGTCAGTGCTCCGAGCTGGTCATAAACCACACGCACCGATAATTACTCTTGACTTCCCGAAATGAAGGTTTAATTGAACATAATAGTTAGAAACGAGGGACAGATAAGACAAGTTAGAGGCGACACCTTCGGGGAACTGACGCCACTGTTCATAAAAACAGTACAGTCGGATTTAATACCTTCAAATGAATTGATCTCTCGGTCGATGCACGTAGGCACTCGTACCGTTCAACCTCCTCCTCCAGATGACAAACACAGCTCCTGAAAGCATCCTCCGGCCCGACATAAATAAATAGGCACTCACTTCTCATCTTTTTGCTAATATTACTTAATGCACTGAAGCCCAGGGTGAAGTAATAACGTGCTAAAAAGTTGTGCCGGCGGCCACATATACTCGCGCTGACAAATTGGTTTGAGCTGCATTGCAGCAGTTTGTCAGGGAGGGAACCAATCCTTTAAGTGGCTGCTGGGAGACCTCCATCCTGTTCTCCACCGCCGACAACTCCCATACGGAGGAGTGGAAAGACCGGAGATCGGCCGTAAATCCGTCCTTTCATTTCACGAGGAAAAGAAAGATAAGGAAGGAAAGCAAACGCTTTGTGACATTGCGATTCACACCAAGAAATGCAACCTCTGTATTTAACCCATCACCAACCTCAGTAACCTGGCAGTTGGTGGATTCGAACTTGTGACCCTGCGCACCCCAGTATGGTTCCTTAACCGCTAGGCCGCCACAGCCCCTGTAACCCACCAGAAAGATGTGAAAACATTTCTCCCTGCGTCTACCGCAGTGCTTCGCAAAGTGTGGGGCGGGCCCCCCTGGGGGGGGCGCGGTGCGATGCTGAGGGGGCCGCGTGTGATGCAGAGGTGTACCTATAACTATTTTTTTAGACAAATGCTGTTGTTTATTGTTGCGGCGAAGAGTGGGTGGTGGGTTGGGGGGACACAAATTGTTTTCTTCTTGCTAGGGGGGGCGTAACAGAAAAAGATTGAGAAGCACTGGTCTACCGGCATCTACTGTCACGTTTCTCCGTGAGAATTTAACCTCCGTTTGTCTTCGAACCCGCAACTCTGCCCGAGGTAACTCTACGTAATCGTTAAATCTCTAGATGAACAACCGGATCGGGGTTAAATTCCACGATCACAATCCCATTGGATTCTTCAACTTCTCAGTGTAGCTTTGTTTCTTTTTTTTTTTTTCTCTCTCGTAGTAAACATGACGTACGCAGCGATGAAAAAGTCAATAAAACAGCAACAATACAATTTCCTTCAAGGGCAAAACAAACATCTTTGTTTCTTCTGATGAGATTTTTATCTGTGATCCATTAACACGTCTGCGGCCTAGAGCTCTTCAGCCATTTGAGGAGATTATGCAGAAAATGGAAATGAGAATAAAAGTTTTACTAGGAGAATACAAGACGAATGGTATTGATATGAAGTATTTGATGTTAATTATCACGGCAGTGAATCATATTTACAGATTTATTGTTTGTATTTGTTTAGCAGATTGAGATATATATATATATATTTTTTTTTTAATTCACCCGTGCGGTAAAATCATCACAGTGAAATAACACCTATTAAAAAAGTCAATTTCTTCCATTTAAGTGTATTTACTCAGCAGAGAGAGCTGGTACAGTCGTTTTTTTTCCTGCACAGACGGTGTTTCAACTTCATCTGACCTTCGCTCGGAGACTGAATAGCTGGCATTTTTTTTTTGGACAAAACTGACAAAATGCGTTGGTCTCCGCCTTTGCCTTGACTTCTCTCCGCTGTTAAAGCATATTTTCTAAGTTCGAGAAACACGGATCAAGTGCTGTGGATCATAACAGACGAAAACATGTTCCTACCGGTTTACGGACACAAATCATATCCTCGCTGCATGTACACAAAACGAAGGAATTGTGGAATTCCTGAACCTCAGTGGTTTCTAACAGAGCTAGGTCAATGATCGGGAGGACGGTTAAGAGACCATGTATGGTTCAGAGACACTAGGAATAGTCAGAAGACAGGAGGCAGGGCAGTTAAAGATGCTGAGACAAGGATGGACAGGATCAGGAGTGAGGAGATTAAAAGGACAACACATACAGGAAGGTTTGGAGAAAAAGGTAGAGAAGACACATTGAGATGGTTTGGACATGTTCAGAGAAGGGACAGTGCAGACATTGGTAGAATAATGAGCCTAGGGATGGAGCAACTAGGTAGGAGACAAAAAGGAGAAGGTTTACAGGACAGTTGTGCGACCATGTATGGTTCAGAGACACTAGGAATAGTCAGAAGACGGAAGGCAGGGCAGTTAAAGATGCTGAGATTCTCTTTAGGGGAGACAAGGATGGACAGGATCAGGACTGAGGAGATTAAAGGGACAACACATACAGGAAGGTTTGGAGAAAAAGGTAGAGAAGACACATTGAGATGGTTTGGACATGTTCAGAGAAGGGACAGTGCAGACATTGGTAGAATAAT
>JAFBJS010054574.1:0-36237 GCA_016785265.1 Paraplagusia blochii | reverse complement strand
TCTTATACACATCTAGATGTGTATAAGAGACTTGTGGAGCAGTGCTTGACACACGGGCTGCTGCTGACGTTGGTGGATGTATGCAAAACGCAGCACCTCCTTACTGTTAGAGGAAGCGAAATCGAGGAAAGCCTTGTTTCCTGGGAGAAAGGCTGCGTCGTCTCCAGTGATCAGCAACACACAGTACCTGCAAAAAAAAAAAAAAAAAAAAAATCAGCCAAAAAAAGTAACGGGTATTGCAGTAAGTGGCATTGGTTGGTACTGTAAACAGAATAACAACTCCATGGCTTCTGACTATAAAATATAATGCAGCTGCAGATAACTTACTTCCTTCGACGGTGGAACTGCTTGATTGGACACAATTCATCGAAAAGCTGCTGGTTGACCAGTCGCGGTACCTTTAAGAACCTGTTGTTGGAGACAAACTCATCCATGATCTGTCTTTTTAGTCCCCTGGCCTGTGTGAAAAAGAGGACGGAAGTTAAAAAGCGAGAAGAGAAAACCATTTTGGAGCTCAAGAAAGAATATGAACCATAGTATATTTGTATATGATATCATTTAGAGCAGAGGTCTCAAACTCGCGGCCCGTGGATCATTTGAGGCCCGTGGAATGATATTTTGCGGTCCCCACCTTATTCCCACCTAGTCTTTGGAAAACAATCTAGATTCATGGCAGAAAGAAAAAAAACTGAAATGTGGCTTGATATTGGTTTACCTGGATGACGTCCACAGGCTTCTCTGTGTCCTCCTTAAACAGCAGCATGGTGGGGGTGCAGCAGTGAATGTTGAACTTCTCTGTGATCTGATTGGAGTGGTCGTCGCCCTGGTCGACGTAACCGAAGCGCACGTAGTCTCTGAAGGCGAACGCTGTTAACTGGAGGAGTGGGAAGATTTAGTTAAAGCTGCTAAAAAAAACAAAAAAAAAAAAAAACTAAAGCCATATGTTTTTCTGATGATTTGTCAGCTGCTTCTTCTCCTCACCTTTTTTTTATTTCTGTCATCTTGACTCAACAGACTTCCAGGATATGATTGAGCCTAATTAGGTACTAATTGGAGCCCAGTGGGATGCTCCTATTAGTCTTGGGTTAATTTGTTCTGTCTTCATTACAATGACAAGAGCACAATTTGACTCCATCCTTTGAGTCATAATAAGTCAATTTAAAGTTTGTTATGAAGCTACGTTTGCTCTTTTCACCGACGACAATGCACAGTCGCTTAATTTGGGAAATGCTTAGAGAAGAATCCTGGGGGATTAAGATGACGTGTTGTATTGTCTGTGAAGATTCCCATCCAGAAACTGATGAAGTTCCTCAGTTAAGGGATGAAACGTCTTTCAACACCAAGAAGAAGTCCAGTTGCTGACGACTAGACCCTTTTGGGATGTGTTGTATTATCATGGTGCGTTGATGGAGTAAAAAAATCTACTTCAGTTGACTCAGCTGGTGTATGTGTACAGATAATGTATGGACCAGAGCCGGAGATGATAAGAAGCTTACCTTGTAAAGCAGAGGAACCACTGGGATCTGGTCAAAGAGGAGAACTCTGGGCTTGTTCTCCATCTGCCAGTTATCCAGAAAGGCCTGGTAGTTGTTATCAGTCACCTAGAGACACGTGCAGAATAAGCTTAAACTGCCATTGTAATATTAACAATTGTTAGCTTAGTTAGTGTTTCCCTAACTTGTTTCTGGGTTAAATAAGTTAAAAATGAGTTAAAAGTGTCAACAGGATATTCATTTAATCGTTTTCGTCCGTTTGGGTGGTGGGGCTCCTTGCAAGATATCACTGGGGCCCCGACCCTATCAGTGCCCGAAACAAAAATAATGTTTTTTGACCAGTCCCCCTAGTGGCCGTAGCCCCAAGCAACCGGTGGCTTGACTGTCTTTTAGTGTCGCCCCTGATTAAATGTACAATGAATCTGGAACAACAGCCTAATGTTATCAACACATGCAAAATAAATCTGAAATAAAACGCACATCAGTGGTATTTGCCTTTATTTGTAGCCTTTCCTGATCCTTTGCTATGATCTGTGCTGTAACAGAGACCATGTATCACGGATTATCGTGGATAATATTACAAATCCTACCGGAATATCAGGGTTTTATACTGGTGGGCCAAGTCTGGTACACATTTGATATGATCTTACATCCACATATAATTACACTATGGTCCAGATTTGGACCCCCGGGGCCACAGTTTGACTCCTGTGGCCTAAATCAGACTGTCAAAAAAGGGAGGAAACTCATTTTCCTTATGTACTTTTCTGTATTCAAAGACTTTTATTCTCTCTTATTAATCTGACAAAATTGACCACATACTTCCTGAGCTATTACTCAGTGGATCTATAAATTCTGCATGAACTGTGAATCCGAGTGCTGTAATGCATGAATAAATCTAGGAGATAGCAGTGTTGTGAATGCCAAGTGCTGTAAAAACAACAGTAACTGCAGCGTCAGTGTCAGTGAAGACCACACTCACCTTTCCCACCAGCTTCTGCGGCAGCAGGTCCTCGATGAACTGCCGCAGGTGTTCTCGTACCACGGCTTGATGGAAGAAGGTGACCCTGCCGTTCACGAGCCCGATGATAGAAGGAGCGCGGTGGGCGCCCAGCTGGTTGGCCAGGCGACGCTCATAACCCAGATCCACAATACCAATGCCAACACCTGGTGTTAAAGCAAAAATAGACTGGACTGTCATGGCTGACGTAATTTAATTTTTCAGATCCTGACTCTTTTTAAGTTCTTGTCTTGTGTCATTTCAGCGTCTTTTGTAACGTGTTCTGCGTTGCTCTCACATTTAAAGCACAAGAGTGTTTGAAGCAGAAAAAGATTCACGATTTTCAAGACTTAACTGTGCAAATATTTTGTTTGTTGGCTATATTTTAAAGGGAAGAAAATAGGCTATTTATTAAAACAACTACATTTTATGGCAGGCCACATTTGGTCACCACAGGGACATGATAGAGTAGTAGATAAGATGAAAAATATTCATGCACAAAGGCTAAAATGTTAAAAATCACTTTAAGGCGTCTTAATGCCATCTATAGGAAAAATGTGGGCATTGCAGAAGGCAGACGTAAAAGGAAGAAGTAAAAATCCCAATACAAAATCAATCATATATTTTGTTCTGGGGAAAAAAATAAAAACAATTAACAAACCACAGTCCCCTTTTTTTGCTTTTTGTTAAGGCACATACATTTTGTTCTGTAAAGAAAGATTTACATTGAAAAGACCACAAAGAGACCAAATAAGAAACAAATATCAATTACGTGTGAATTTTTTCTTTTACAATTTCTCATGTGCTGATACTAATATTAATAAGCTTTGGCTATTCCAGATTTAGTGCATCCACATGAAAAAAAACACTATTTCATATCTGGAGTGAAAACATGCACGTTTATAATAAATTTCTCTATATATATTGAGTTTGTCACATGACTTCATGCCAGTTTTCAATTCTGGCCCGCAGTAAAATTGAGTTTGCAACCCTGGTATGGTGCTAAAAACAAGGAAGCAAATATGTAACAACAATTTATCTGAAACAAAAACGTATAATTAATAACATCAAAAAATCCTCAGTGCTGTAGAGAAACATGGAAGCGTCTGGTGACGTCAGACTTACCTAACGGCTCCAGCTCGTTCACCACCTCCTTCCACACGGGCTCAATGTGGATGCATGCGAAGCACCACTCAGAGGTCACTTTGATCAGGTACGGCCTCTTGTGGCTGTCTGGAAGTACGTCACTGTTGAAGTGTGCGTGGTGAAGCAGGTACTTGCTGTCAGCAAAGTCCCTGGACCTGGGAGAAGAGACCAAACAGTGGAATCAAGGACATGACTCGCTTATCCTGGGACTGGAAATCTAACCTAACTTCATATGGATATATATAAATTTTATATAAAATTTACATATAAAGTTGAAAGTAAAAAGCGAATTCAGCAAAAATTTAAAGATACACAAATATAGGGGAGGCAGTGAATGATGCTGTCATTGCTTGAAAAAAAACACTGCAACTTTATACAGATGATTATATATTGTGTTGAGTCAACAACCCTCCCTTCATTGTCTTTTTTAGAAATATTACTAATTGCACTGACTGAAAAAAAAAGGAATACCTGGAGAAATGAAAGAAAGACTCATCGAAGTAGAAACTGCTATGGAAGCTGCGGAAGCCTTGGTGCTGGGAGTGACCAAAGGGCTGGTTTTCATCCATCTGTCCGTAACGGTCAAAATTGGACCTTCGCTCTTCATTGGACAAAATCTAAGACCAGGTCAAATTTGACAGAGAAGGGACACAACACAATTACTTTCATTCCTAGACCTGTGGTCCTCTATGTTTCTACTGACTTTGGTTGTGCAACCCTTTGTTTGATGCTAACGTGCACTCACCTCATAGGACTTGGAAATCTTGATAAACATGTCCTCAGCATTTGGGTCCTTATTCTTGTCCGGGTGCCTAAAAAGAAGGAAAACCAGAAGTCATGGGCAGATCAGTGATTCTGCAATGATATAAAATGATACAACTATTGTTGGCTTGTTCCTTTTTTTGGGGGTTGTCACAGTGAGTCAACAATTTCCATCTCACCCTGTCCATCTCATCCTCAACTCTAACTCCAAAAACCTTCATGTCTTCATCCATCAATCTCCTCTTTGTCTCCTACCTGGTAGTTCCATGTCTAGGATCATTCCTCTACCAATGTATCCACTGTCCCTCCTCTGAATATGTCCAAACCATCTTAATCTGTCTTCTCTAGCTTTTTCTCCAAACCTTCTTGTCTGTGTTGTCCCCCTTTAACAACCTCATCCCTGAGCCTGTCCATCCTTGTCTCACCAAAGGAGAACATCAGCATCTTTGACTCCTCCACCTCCAGCTCTGCCTCTTGTCTTCTACATTACCTATTCCTAGTGTCTCTAATCCATACATCATGGCTGGTCTAAGTTGACAGATTTACATTTAACTTAATCAGTCTGTCTTTGTTTTTCCAAAGAGTCTCTAAGCTGACAGCAACGATGAATGTGTTGTTGTGATAGACTGTCCACATTGATGTGCACCACGCCCTGACCCAGTGACTGCTGGGATCTGCTCCAGCTGTCCCTGTGACTCTTAACAGAATCAAGAAGAACTGCTTGACTGTGGTTCACTGAACTCAAATTTAAGTTGTTCAAACACAGACCTGAGATCTGTATTTCCCGCTGACTGATATTGGCTACTGCTCAGCAGAGGACCATGGACAGTATTGTATTACAGAGTGGACATCCTATGGTAAATTCAAAACTTAGACAATAGATAAAGAAGAATGTAAGAATGAAGATGCTGGTAGAATTGATGTAAAAAGATGTATTTTTATCAGCCACACTACATTTGTGAAGCTGGAAGCCGGTGTCACTCACTCACCATTCCCTGGCTAGGTTCTTGTACGCTCGTTTGATTTCTGCTTGACTGGCACTCTTGCTGACACCCAGGATTTTGTATGGGTCATAATCAGACGCTGCATTTGCCAAGAGCAAACTTGAAACGAGTAAAAATACGACAGGTAGAGCCGAAAATATTCCACCACGTCGGGTGCTTCTACTCCTGGCCGTCATTGCTCGTCCTGGTCCGAAGCTAACGTCAATTAACAAGCTAGAACGCTACCCGGTGAGAACGATTGTAACCGACGCACACACCGTTATACGCTCTCACATGATTACGCCTGCTCGTCTATTAAGGTTGTCAATGACTACAAACGTCAAGATGTTGGTCTAATTCATATGTTTTGTAGCTTGACTACCAGAAAGATAGTCAAGCATTTTCGTAGCTAAGATTGAACATATGTAATTTTAGAGTATCATCTGTTTCCAGTTGTGTATTTCAAAGTAAAAGCATTACCCTCTTTCTCCAAATAGTTTTTTTGACCGGCACTGTTTTTATTATCTTCAACAAAACTCGTGAATTATTCCGAATAGAGTGTTAAATACATTAAATTGCTGTCGACGAACAGCACCTATCAACAGCCGCCACAAATATACAAGTTAAATGACGAATTTGTTTTTCATATATTACTTTTTAGAAGTCATCTTGTTGGAGTACATCGCTTTTACATGAACAAGAGTAGACTAAATAAACCCCTTTTGTATTACTAATTAAATGCTAACATTATTTTGAAAGCCCGCTACTTCCTTAACACTAAGGCGACGTGATAACATTACAGTTTTTATTTTAACCACTAGATGGTGGTGATAATTTCAAAACGATAACCACAGTATTTATGGTGTAGTATTTTTACGAAATACCTGAATCTCGAGAAAAAATGTTACCTAAAATTATTAATCCTTATTTTAATGCAGCCAACGGACATGTTAACCACATTATTCTTTACGTTCGTTGAACGTAGTTACTAAAAATACCACTTGCATATCAACACATGTCTTTTTGTTGTTATTCTTTTCATTTTATTAATAAAAAGATGCAGATATATGCTTGTACGTAATTTAAACAATTACCATTAAACATAACAATTTAGCTTTAGAAAAATAAAGTTACATAATAACAAACAAGTCTTCGTTTTTATTCATGAAAGCGACGTTTTCACGGACATTACTTCCGGAGGTTTAAAACATAAAAAAAATTCGTTGTTTTTTCCATTATCGTTATTAAAAAAATATGCAGATATTTAAGATATTTAACATTCAGATTTCACATCAGTTTAGCTTTAGAAAGAACAGGTCTAGTTTTTATTCATGAAGTCGACGTTTTCACGGTCATCACTTCCGGTGTCTCTTACGTCACTGCGCAGAACCGAATCACCGCGAGAGGAAAAAAAAACAAAACAACAGTGATGCTGTGGCTATTTCAGAATATATATTTTCTGCAATATTAATATACAGCGTCGTCTCCAATTCGGACCAGTATGTGCAGGCTGTCGGTCTATACTCTCGGTGGAAGGAGCTCATTATTGAGAGCAAAACAGCAGCAACAGGGGAGTTTTCTGTTCTGCTAGTTGTCGTTAGCCTACGTAAGCTGTCGCTCATCAGAGTGCTGACTGCGTGTAGCCCATTCTGTGTCTGCCTCGGCCACACTGCACAGGTACTTTTCACTAAGTTCGGTTAACCGAGATGTGGTCTACATTCGTCAGCAATATGACGTAAACTGATAAATTGGTCCCTCCAGTTTTTCCTTAGGTTTTAAATGTTTAACGCAGTTTCTACAGTACGATATTGTTTTAATTTTAAGTGTTAATTATTAATTTCGTCTTTATGATATTTGTTTTATTCTACAAACGAAGCACGTAGAAACGCCCCAAACGTGGCTTAGTCAAGATGAATCAAGTCATCTCATAGGTTTGCATTTTACAGTTTACTCTTTGTCTCTTGGAGACTGGAAGAGAGGCGAAGAATAGAGTAAATGCAACAACTGGAGAATGAGTGATTTGTGATTTGAAAGTCTGCTAAAGTGAAGGGAAAAGTTTACAGGACAGTTGTGAGACCAGCCGTGATGAATGGTTTAGAGACACGAGGAATAGGTAGAAGACAGGAGACAAAGCTGGAGGTGGAGGAGTTAAAGATGCTGGGATTCTCTTTAGGAGAGACAAGGATGGACAGAAATGAGGAAGAATAACAGTAAGGTTTGGAGAAAAAGCTAGAGTAGCCAGGTTGAGATGGTTTGGACATGTTCAGAGGAGGGACAGTGGATACATTGGAAGAAGAATGATCCTTGAGATGGAGCTACCATGTAGGAGACAAAGGGGAAATTGATGGTTGTGAGAGAGGACATGGAGGTAGTTGGAGTCAAAGTTGATGATACAGAGGACAGGGTGAGATGGAAATTGTTGACTCGCTGTGGCAACCCCTGACAAAGGGACAAGCAGAAAGAAGAAGATTTGTTCTATATTAATTTCATTTTTATGATATTTGTTTTATTCTAGAAACGAAAAACGTATAAAAACTCCAAACATGCCTTAGTCAAGATGAGTTAAGTCATCTTATAGATTTACATCTCATGTTTTTCTCTTCATAATTTATTGTAGTTTATAGTAGATAAAAACCTGAGCAAAACAACACAGTGATCATCAGTTGCTATATAATCCAACTCATTAGTGTTGGTGTTTTGAAACACTTTTTAAAACATTTAATAATCACTTATAAATGTCGTGATGTGACTTATAAATGATTGCTTTCCTTTGCACTTTATAATAACCAACCATCAGGGTCATTAATTTCTGATTATTTTCTTCCTTTCTCATTACCAGATCCTGCAACATGAATCTCTTCCGTCTTGTCTGCCGCCATAAGACCGCCCTTGTTATTGGCTCCATATGCATCTTCGCCGTAGTTCTTTTATTTTTGGCCAAATGTACGTCGGAAACATTAAAACAAGGTCATCCAGGTCCTCCAGGCTTAGCTCCCAGGGCTAATGTTCTGCAGTCCCGTACAGAGCAGCACAACCCTCCTGCAACAGCCAAGGACTCTGCTTTCCTCGTAGTTCTAATCACAACTGGACCCAAGTACACAGAGCGGCGGAGTATCATCAGGAGCACCTGGCTGGCCAAGCGGGACTCTGATGTCCTGGCACTGTTTGTGGTAGGAACTCAGGGACTCCCTGGTGAGGATCTTCAAAACTTAAACACGGAGCATGGACGACACAAAGACTTGCTTCTGCTGCCTGACTTAAAGGATTCTTATGAGAATTTAACACTTAAACTGATCCACATGTACTCTTGGCTGGACCAGAATGTGGACTTCAAGTTTGTCCTCAAAGCAGACGATGACACATTCGCTCGCTTGGACTTGCTTAAAGAGGAGCTGAAGAAGAAAGAGCCCAACAGGTTGTACTGGGGCTTCTTCTCGGGCAGAGGACGAGTTAAAACCGCCGGCAAGTGGAGGGAGAGCTCCTGGGAACTTTGTGACTACTACCTCCCCTATGCATTAGGGGGCGGCTACATCCTCTCAGCCGACCTGGTACATTACGTACGTCAAAATGCACCGTATTTTAAAATCTGGCAGAGTGAAGATGTGTCACTCGGTGCCTGGCTGGCACCGGTTGACGTACATCGGACACACGACCCACGGTTTGACACGGAGTACAAGTCCCGTGGTTGCAACAACAAATATTTGGTCACCCACAAGCAGAGCTTAGAGGACATGTTGGAGAAACACCAGACTCTGCAGCGCGATGGCCGGCTCTGTAAAGAGGAAGTGAAACTGCGATTGTCGTACGTTTACGACTGGAGTGTGCCGCCCTCACAGTGCTGTCAAAGAAAGGACGGCATTCCCTGATAAGAGTCCCTTTAACGGGGTTGTAGTATTTTTAATATAAAATATATGTTGTCAAACATACCATTATACTTAATTTATTTTTTAGTTAGTTTTCCTGTAGTTTTCACTTAGATCAGTGGTCCCCAACCAGTGGGGCGGGGACCGGATCTGGTGCCGGTTCGCAGAGAAACAATGTTTCCTTTTGGCCCCATCTGGCTATTACTTTCACTTGATCCATACCCAAACCAGCAAAAAAACAGAACAATTGAATGGCTAGGATTCCATCATCAATAATGCAACTTTATTTGATTAGGAAATATTTTCTCAGTGAAGACAAAAACAATGAACTCAAAATGAAGCAAGATTCTATACCGTTCTGGTAGCAGAAAATTATAGGCTGTGTGCACTTGAGAAATCCTTGTTGTGCCCATGCACAGTTAATTTCGGGTAGGAAGATTTTATAGGTAGGAAAATATTTCAGAACACCGAAAATTCAATTTTATTAATGGATTTTTATCTGCCACAACTTAAATGAAAATAGTACGAGACATTTAATTGGTCCATGGCGCAAAAAAGGTTGGGGGACCACTGATTTAGATCACAGAACTGAATGCAAGATTTTGAAGATTTTAAACTTGAACAGAAATACCCACAATCACTTTTGCCCATATAGGTGCAGTTGACTTTCTTTATTTCCTGACTGTAACATACATTAAGGTTTCTGAATTGAAACATAATTTAATTCTGTAAAAACAACAACAAATATATTCCAGAGGTTACTATTACAGTGTTTCCTATTAAAGATAATAAAGAATGTAAAGTACGATTGAAGCCAGGGGCATCATAACAAACCCTTCCTGGCTCAGTAATATTATCCCTCCAACTCTTGTCAGTGTAAACCAAATGTCAGGTTTTCTTTTTACTTACCTATCATTTGCCTTTTTTTATATTGTTATTTATTAATAACTTATTTTCCAGGGAACACAACACACTGGTCCTAACTGAGGAAACTGTCGTGACTTTATCTAGGAACAGATTCTCTGTGATTCACACGAATACGTTGAGATGAAACGCCTGTGATACAAACTGTAAAGTGTTTATAGATGCACAGAAAATGTCTAAATGTTATTTGTTGCTCCTTAGAGTACGTGGTGATAACTGCATCAATGTCATTGTTCAATACGTGGGCAGAGGTAACAGTTTAATATTTGGGCCGTTAATTTATTTATGTCATTTTTGGTCAAACTGATCCTGAATCAGTCTTTGGTTCAATGTTTTTTTGTACATTGTACATTTGTTGCCCTGAATGCTTTAGTAAAATATTGTATGTTCACTCGTAACATTGTCTTGTCATTTGAAAGAAGAATAGATGCCTTTTTTTATTTTAAAGACAACTCACACATGTGTGCCCCCTAGTGGTATTAACATTGGTGATATGTTGTACTAGTGTAAATATTCATGGGATTTGTAAAGAACAAATTACAAAAGGTTTTAACCGGTTACCATTATTTTTAGATTTTAGCGTTTTTATTCCAGAACCAAAAAAATTATATGTTTCTGGTTTCATTCCTGTTCCAAGTGAAATCTCAAATGTGACGCGTGGCGAAGGGTAAGGCTCAGCTGCAGTAGAGAAGCATGAGAGTGGCAACGCAGCAGCAATACTTTGAGATGAGGACATAAAAAAAATCTATTAACTTTTGTCATTGTCTCTGTCAAGGGACACACTCAGCAGTTACAAGCACTCCTGTCTCTTATACACATCTGCCGTTAATTTATTTATGTCATTTTTGGTCAAACTGATCCTGATTCAGTCTTTGGTTCAATGTTTTTTTGTACATTGTACATTTGTTGCCCTGAATGCTTTACTAAAATATTGTATGTTCACTCGTAACATTGTCTTGTCATTTGAAAGAAGAATAGATGCCTTTTTTTTATTTTAAAGACAACTCACACATGTGTGCCCCCTAGTGGTATTAACATTGGTGATATGTAGTACTATCAGCTTTGCGATTTAAAATAAAGAAAAAAGGCATCTTATGTTGTAATAGTATACACCAGGTGTCTCAAACTCGCGGCCCTTGGGCCATTTGTGGTCTGTGGAATGATATTTTGCGGCCCCCACCCTGATGTGAAAGTTGAATTTACAACAATATTTTATAGATTTGTTCTCCACATTTTATGGTAAATCCTATAGTTCTCAAAACCCTGATCCACAGCCTCCTTCTGGTTCAGTGTGGTATTACACAGAATCTATGGGAAACTGATTTTTTATTAAATTTTGTATTTTGTTTTGCACACTGAAAGGCGATGCGGCCCTTTGGTGAAATGATAGTGTGGGTAGTTTGAGTTTGAGACCCCTGGCTTATATGGTTTTAAAGATAACTCACAGAAGTGTGCCCCCTAGTGGTATTAACATTGGAGATATGTAGTGCTATCAGCTTTGCGATTTAAAATTAAAAACAGGTATTTTATGTTAAAATAGCATAGCAATAGCATAGCACTAAAGTTGATTCCTGAGATGTTGCCACTTAAGTTCTCACTCGGAAAACCTGCCAACATGCTTTAAAGTTCCTCTAACACGGACAAACTCTGGTGCGTTCTGTAGACTCTCACTCCTTCTCTTCTCTTCCAGCTCACTCTAAAACACAGAAGTATTTTTTATTGGACATAGGCCTCTCACATGCTCACACGTATAGGTTTTTTTTTTGTCTTAACACTTACTGTTTGTATTCTCTGCTGCCTCAAGCACAGCTTTATTTCTAGGTCAGATGGAGGATTGAGGGACATGTCCCTCTGTCTGTGCTGGTCTCTCTGTTTGCGTTCGATCACACGCTGCAGCTCCGACTTCCCTTTTGGCAGCAGACCACTGGAGACACATGAACAGAATGACTTAAGTGTTTTAAATCTGTCGTTAAGTTAATTAGGTTAAGATACCACTTTAATAGCTGTTTCATTGACCTCATTGATGTTCAGTGTGACTGAAGCTTGCGTCATAACTGCACAGGTCAGGTTTTTAGAATTTAAGAGACGTATTTATTTGCATATTTCTCCTGGTTATGATACCATATTTTCCTGAGAAGTCCTTTCTTTGATCAATCACACCCATACACTCCAGACAAAATGCAGATAGTCTTGCAATAATTGATGTCTTAAGTTAGAGGAACAAAACTGTGTAAATATTCATGGGATTTGTAAAGAACAAATTACAAAAGGTTTTAACCGGTTACCATTATTTTTAGATTTTAGCGTTTTTATTCCAGAACCAAAAAAATTATATGTTTCTGGTTTCATTCCTGTTCCAAGTGAAATCTCAAATGTGACGCGTGGCGAAGGGTAAGGCTCAGCTGCAGTAGAGAAGCATGAGAGTGGCAACGCAGCAGCAATACTTTGAGATGAGGACATAAAAAAAATCTATTAACTTTTGTCATTGTCTCTGTCAAGGGACACACTCAGCAGTTACAAGCACTCTATAAATTGTAATGTCCCTTTCCTGCACCAGGGGGCCCTAGGTGACGACTGATATGAGATATGATTGAGATACTGTTCGTTGAATTGAAGCAATAGCTAAATAATACATGGAAAACACAGTGATTGTTACATAATACGACCAAACTTGTATATGGAATGAGGGAGAAATAATAAATAAAATCCGGAGGATAAACAGAGCAACAGCCTAGAGGTGTCTTAGTGAATGAAGTAAAACTTCTTAACTCCCACTAATGGGCCTTGATCAAGTGGAGCACAGGGAGCTTTGTACCGTCTGTGGCAGAAAAGCAGCTCCTGGTGAAGCAGCCTGTGTTGGTTAGAAGCCAGAACTGGATTTGGCAGCAGAGTGAGGTCACCGACCTTCTGCTGCGTCACCTGTTGAGGTTGGACCATCCGACACGGATGTCTGTCTGACACAGAAACCACCATGAAGCCGGATTACAGACTGATTTGTTGACATTGCTCAACATTGTTCAGTGCAACACGTGATAAGCCGTGAGTTACAGCTTCATAAGTTAAGCCATTATAACATACTGTATATAGTTTTTACCTCTTCTATCCAGAAATGTCTTTTGTTGAATGATCTAAAAAAAACGGAGAACACGTCATAAACCCCTCAAAAATTGAAAAAAAATGTTTTGTTGCATAAAACATAAATTACACGAACAAATAAAGTCAGCTGCTTAAATAAAACAGCATTAAAGTTGAACACTAAATTAAAAATGTTCATTTCTAAAAAGCTCACATACATCTGAATAGTCATTTCACAGCAATAATAGTGTTATACTCGCTTAATAACAACATTAATGTCATGCGTGTTGTATTGGAGAAGCATAAGCGCAAATAAATATACATAAATATTTAGAGTATAGGCTAAATAAAATGCCACACAACAGAAGATATCACATGTTATGACTCCCATAATGATGCAAATTATTACATTAATCCATAGAATACATATTTGACTCAAACACGACAAGAGAACACCTGCTCTAGACTCACCTGCGTGTCATGGTAGAGACGCATTCTTCTTGACAACAACTCTGTGTCTAGACTTTCAGAGAAGTGGAAGCTCAGTGTTTAAGAAAGGATGAACAGTCTCAGTGACGCTGACGTGACAGCTGCATCTTTTTTAGCTGAGATTAAATCTAATTAAGAGTCATTGGCCCTCGGTGCCAGAACGCTCAGGACACAAACTTGTGTTCTGCTTGAGATGTGTGTGAATTGAGTATGGATTAATCATGATATAAAAAAAAGCCAAACTGCGACTTTTTTAATCTTTATTTCTAATCTTTATTTTAAGAAGATTATAATGTCTGAAAGTGTGTTTGGTTCTGTGAAAAATTACTTACCGATGGGAAAATTCTGGGTAAGAAAAACAAGGTCACTTTAAACCAGATCTGGTCAAACTAAGGCCCGGGGCCCGGATGCGGCCCGTTTAGGAATATAATCCAGCCCGCCAAACTTGTCAAAATTATACTGATAATTTAAATTATGGTTGTCCTTCTCCCTTTTCCCTGCAAATCCCACATTTCCCCATGGATGGTCTCAAAGAGGCTTAAAGCATTTCACCTTTATTCAATACTTCACTCATTATTTTTCTTAGTTCACACAAATACTCAATCTCTCTAATCCTGACCTGGCCCGCAACTCAAATTATAGTACCACCTGCACCACTAATCTATGTATCTAAAACAACAACAAAAACAACAACAAAACCCAAGAAAAAAACATAATTTCCTAAAGGATACTCCTTAATAAAGTTCTATCTATCAATCTATCTATCATATATCTATTGTCTATCTATCTATCTATCTATCTATGTAATGTGCATTAACTGAGAAACTTTGCTAAATTCAGTCAGAGATAATGGATAAGTTAAGTTTTTAGGGTGCAGTTTTATCTTTAAAAAAATAAAAATGCAGGCTAATAAACAATTATATCCTTCCCCAGTTTAGGAGAAGACAAAATTATGTAATAATGACTCATAGTGAGTCATTCCTATTCCTGTCAAGCGGACGGTCTCCTCTAGAGGGCAGTAAACATAGTTATACAGCAAAGAACGTAACGCGTAAAGGAAGAACAGCAGCCAGGGAAACAGGAAATGTCAACCAACTGACTGCAGCGTTCCACTTTCTAATTATTGAAAACACGATGGACTGTTAAGATTTCAGCGACTTTAAAGCATCGTCACAGAACAAGGTGCCACGATGACTAATGGTAGGTACATTTCGGCCTAAAGACGCTGACATAGAGTCCGCGTCGCGGCCTCTAGACTTGGAGTTGGGCTCATACTTGGAAAGAAAGCTAAGCTAAAGTTTAGCTGTAGACGTGGCCCCGTGGATAAGAGTGGCTTTCTGTAAATACATAGAGCTATTTATTTTTCAGATACCTATAATAATTGAAAGCACCCTTTGAATACTTTATTAAGAAGCCAGTGAGCAGTGTGAGTGTGATAAAAAATACCTCTGGTCGACACATGATGTGGCGACTACAAATTGCTAGACGGTAGAGTGGGATACACGGCTACACCGTAAAAAAGAAATAGTAATAATAATAATTTATAGTAAATAATAAATTAGACCTAAAGCAACGCTTCTTATTCGTCCGCTTGTCCGCACAGTGACATCACAGTGGGCCAAAATTTAAAAACTGCCAGCATGTCACGCGCCAAATTCAATATTTATTAAAAAACTGTAAATATGCATGTTTTCCCTGCTCCCCGGATATTAAATGTTGTTTTTTTTTCCATATAAAAACATTGAACCTTGAATAGCCAAAGCTTAATACTATCAAAACATAAAATTAAAATAGAAATGAAACACACATCAGTAGTATTTGTTGCTTTATCGGTTGTCTTTCAAGATTTGTAATTTAAATCTTTTTACAATTCTACAGCAAAAAAAAACCAAAACACACACACACTGTATGTGTTAGCATACATCGTACAAATTCTACCAGTATATAAAGGCTACATATGGGGACCCACTGAAGTATGACACCTGTGCTACAGACTTTCTAGATAAGATGATCAAAAAGTGGTAATAAACGTTAAAATGAAATAAAAGCCAATAATAACTAAGAACAAAGAGACCGTTCTTTGTGATATAGCTATAGATATAGATAGAGTCTAATGAATAGTGACTGTAAAATACCATTTTTCTCGACGTGTCAAAAAATAAAACAACCAACGTCCAGTCATGTCTTCTCTGAGATGTCCACATAAAGCGGAAAATGGGACATTTGTGGAAAAATAATAAAATTAATTGTTTTTGTCAACAAATACAGAAGGCAGTGGAGAAGTGTATTGTTTTTTTATGCTGAATTCCATTTAAAACAAATGTATGTTGACTAATAACATTAGTCGATTAGTGTTTTTTCCACACTGTACTTAATGACTGTAAGTCATCTAATCAGGCACAAAGCTGACAGTGAAGCAGAGTGTAATTCATTGTCCTTTTTTTGCAGTTTACTCTTTTGACGGCATCCTGGTGTTTGGGCTGCTGTTCGTATGCACGTGTGCGTACCTCAAAAAGGTGCCTCGTCTCAACAGCTGGCTACTGTCAGAAAAGAAAGGAGTGTGGGGCGTCTTCTACAAAGGTATTTATGTCAAGATTAAAATAATAATGTCTCTTTTTTTTTTACCGACCAGTTGTTAAGTTGTGGCAGATAAATACATCTAGAAAAAATGAAATGCCTGGTGTTCTGAAATATTTTCCTACCTATAAAATCTTCCTACCCAAATTAACTGCACATGCAATCAAGGGTTTCTCAAGTGCATCCAGCCTATAATTTTCTGCTACCAGACTGGTATATAAGGATCTAAACCTATCTGCGTCATTTTGTATTTATTGTTGTCTTCACTGAGAAAATATGATTTAAATACCTTTTTAAAAAAAGGTTTTCTCTTGTACCTAAACGACTCTTTTCTTTTGTCTTTTTTTAGCTGCAGTAATTGGGACGCGGCTCCACATCGCTGTGGCCATTTCCTGCATGTTAATGGCGTTCTACATTGTCCTGAAATGACAGTCGCCGGCTAGACTGTAAAGACTGGACACTGTGTGCAGGAATGGGGACAGATTCATCAATGTAGACGTTATGTAGGATTCCTTGATGCAGGACACTCGTAGGATGAAGTGGGCGATGGAAACTCGTTGCCCTGTGGACCTATGTGGAAAAATAGCTTGGGGTTCCCCTTCCTGGTGACTGGGTACATGACTTTTTTTTTTTTTTCTTTTTTCTTTTTCTTTTTAATGTACATTATGTGCACTACAGACATGAAGGGTGTCCTTAATCTACTCCAGTGATTATGGAGAAAACAGCCTCTTAGGTCACATGGTATCATTCCGTGGATAGATAACGCTGTCATCTCCCCATCACAACCTGTAATTATTTATGTTGAAGTATGCTGGTTGAAGCTGCGGTGTATGCAAAGCATTATGTATGTTGTTGCTGTTCGTGTGTTTGGAAGACCAATCACAAGGCACGGTTTTCAGACCTATATACGATCGTAAAACATAAATCATCTTTTTTTTTTTTTTTTTTTTAAATAACCAGTTCCATAAAGTTGATTTTCTGTCAGTGGTGGAGGGTAAAACAAACAAACAAAGATAATATATAAAGATGTCCTTGTGTGCTCTGTGATTTACACTGTAGGAGCTTTTACCTTTGTTAACAGGTGTGTGTATATTCATTCCCTGCCTTTCTGAGTCTGAATTACACATTTTACACTAGCGTGTTTTGTACTTGTGCATTTAAATCCAACCTGACAACCTAAGGTATACAGTAAATGTCAAAAATAATACATTTACATTCATTCAAATTCCATTCACAGCTGTAGGCTATAACATGTTTGTATTGTCCGTGAAAGAAGGTATATTTTATGTGTCAAAGTTAAAACGCCTGGTTATGCAACAGCTAGAGTTTGGAGCTTCCCATCTCGACTCTCTCTCCTTCACTGAGATTTTAGTTAGCATCCTTAATATTTGTATGTTTTGAGGGAGTAGGAATGGGATGGAATTTCAGTAAATTGATTAAACAAATTCCACAATTGTTTTTTTTTTCAGTTTTGTCCTGTAGGTGATGTTTCATCTTAGGTCTAATTATTGTGTTTTAGATCAGTGGTGCCCAACCACTGGGCCGGGGGCCTACAGGTGAATTTGTGTCAAGCCACAGAAAAATAATGTTTCCTTTTGGCCCCATCCGGCTATTAATTCCACTTGATCCATACCCATATCAACAAAAGAACTGACCAATAGAATGGCTAGGATTCAATCATCAATTATGCAACTATATTTGATTAGGAAATATTTTCTCCGTGAAGACAACAACAATAAACTCAAAATGATGCAGATAGGTTTAGAACCTTTTTAATGATGTGGCATTGACACAAGTAACCTTATATACCGGTCTGGTAGCAGAAAATTATAGTCTGGGTGCACTTGAGAAACCCTTGTTGTGCGCATGTGCAGTTAATTTGGGTAGGAAGATTTTATAAGTAGGAAAATATTTCAGAACACAGGAAATTCGTCTGGGCCAGCAAAGCCTTATCTGCTGGCCTAAATATACTCAGAAAAACACATTTATTCATAAATATTTTTAAATAAAATTTAATTATTAATTTTTCTATTAGTATAAAAAGAGTTCCTATGTTTAATAAGTTGGATAAAAACGTTTTATCCAATCATATTTCAGCTAGCTAGTGTTGTCATGTTCCATAAAATCTGCCAGCCTTCAGAACCAAAAGTGAGGGCTCTGCCAGCTGTAAATGAATGGACACAGCCCATTCAGTTTCGAGCAATCACACCAATCATCTTGCGAGATTGGGACGTCAGGGCCTTCTAGATGGCCCTGCGTAGAAGGCAGCACGTGTCCTATGATTGGATAAGCTCTCCCGGGAACCATTTTCCCTGACTTATAAAAGAACTGACTCTAATGTATCGCATGGCTAATTTTGAAGAGAAAAGTCCCACCTTGCTGTGGGCAAATGCGCCAAGTCATATAATTTTTGATGTTTAGATGTCTCTACGCCAGCACCAAGTGGGCACGAAACAAATCATCAACCTCTTGGCCACCGGCTTAGCTAAGTGTCAAAAATAACAAGAATAATTTATTTTAAATACTCTTGAAATTAAGTGTTGCTTGATGAACCTATATTGAGGGTAATATATTATGTGTATATATGTGGGTTCTCAAGTCCTCATGTCATACTAAGGTGTATTATTTTGACGTCACACAACGATGACGTCACAGAAGGTCCTACTGAGATGCGTGGCCCGTAACTGCTTAAAAAAGTCACGGAAAGTCAATTGTGAAATAAAAACTATGTATAGCTGTCCATGAAAAGAAGATATATCAAACCGGTAAAATAATAACCTTAAAATTTATTACAATCGCAATTAAAAGGAGGTTCCTCCATCACGTTCCTGCTCAGTCCCAGGACATCCCTGTCCCTGACTGAGGTAATTGAAGTATCGCGAGATCAACCATTGGGAGCGCGCCTTGCTTCGTGAACGAACACGTTTCTTACGCCTGGGTGGAGAGAGAGAGAACGAGAACAGGACAGCAGAGACCAGAGGCGAAGAATCCAGTGGCTGCGAGTTCACGCTGAGCTTCCTGAGCTGTGAAAGGAAGTTGTGTCTAAACGTGCAAGAGGAGGTGGGGATTTTTTCGTTGCACAACTGCAGCGACTTTGCACAAAGAGGCAGCTGAAGTTAGAACACATACCACGTCGGGCCATACGGAGGAGAGAAGAGGAGGAGAAGAAGGAGGAGAGGGGGCAGAAGTTTCCGCTGGTTTGTTTTGTCGTTGCGGTGCTGCCGGTGAAGCCGCAGGAATGTCGCAAAAAGAGAGACCCGTTTTCTACCGACAGGAGCTCAACAAGACCGTGTGGGAAGTCCCGGAGCGATACCAGATGCTTTCTCCGATTGGCTCCGGCGCGTACGGATCCGTGTGGTAAGCAGTTGTTGCAGAAAGAAAAGACTCGCGCACACACACAATTGCACAAGCGCAGGACGGGTTCCCACCACCCGAGGAGGCCCCGTCACAGCTGCTCCCCCGGGCTTCTCCTGTCGTCCATCGAAGCGTGCGAGAGGCTGACACGGTTGTTTATATGTGCACTTGCACGAACAGGGCGCCGCGGGTTCACGGCGTACACTCTTTTACAGTGACGTCCCGTTTCTTCGGCGGGCTGTGCGCGAGGATTGTTTTTTACTTCTGTGCACATATTTTGCCTTTACACCTGCGAGCAGGACACGCCGCTCTCGGACTTCATGTCCGGGCTGCTTGCCGTGCGCGTGCAGATGAGGAGAAGTGTTTATTCTTGAATTAGGCGTGCGTGGATATATGGTTTTACAGCCCTGCTCGTGCACGCTTACGTTGTGCCCCCTTCCTCTTGTCTCTTGAGATACGATCTGTAACGGGTTCAACAACTACCGCAACAATCGCCCTCCCCTCAAAGACTATTGTTGTCCACCCGACCTGTCACTGTTGCTGTGCATTATCGTGCATGTTCTAGTTGGCTGCAGACTACCAGCGGGTCACGTGGTTTTTCAGAAAGTAGGCCCCCCTCTGGTGCATAGTAAGAGCTTTCACTGTACAGGAGCTGGGGATGATGATGATGACTCTGGAATGATGTCACCCTCTTCCCCCCGGGTTGTGGTGGGCCCATGACTCACGGTCCCGAGGTTAGGTAGTGGCCTCAGCGGCCGTGACGCGTTTTTAGTCATGGCACAGTCACCAACGACACTCTATACTGGATCAGTTTAGATTTCTTGACCCGTTACTTCTTCACTTGTTTCTTTGCACATGTTTCTCTGCACCTGTTTTATCTTTGTTTAGGGGCAAACCGACATGGGCAAACTAAGGCCCGGGGGCCAGATGCGGCCCGTCGGGCTTATTAATGTGGCCCATCAACCTTGCCCAAATGAAATAATTTATTTATACTAACACTATACTTCTGCCTTTTCCTCAGAATAATGTGTTTCCTCTTTAGATAACATTATTAAGGGTATTAAAACGTAGTATTTTAGGTTTTATATTTGACTTTTATCTTAGTTCAAACAAAAGATCCATCTTTCTGCTCTAGACGCGCCCCCCGTGTCCAATTTTAGGACTTGAGTCCTAAACGACGTGAGTCAAAAAGTTTGCCCATGCCTGGTTTTGGGCCATTCCTAGCTTTATACTTGGTGGCCCAGTGGTTAAGAAGGCAGACTTGGCTTTGCAAGGCCCAGGTTCGAATCCCACCAACGCCGATTTACTACTGAGTTCTAATTTATTTATTTAAACACTGACCCAGGGCCAGATAAACACTATGTGAGGGTCTGGGGCTAGTTACCAGGATGTGGCCCTTCATATCATGTCCCGATCACAGCAGGTGAACTCACCTGTGCACTGAAGCCCCTTCAGAAGCGGGAATTGTTTTTCATCTTTATCTTGACTGTGCGTTAACATCAAGTGTGGGTCTCGTTGCTCTGAAGTATTTTCCTACCCAAAGAGAAAATTTTTAGCCATGTCTGACGTTTGTTCCTACCCATAATATTTTGCTACCCTGTTTAAAATGTAGGAACAAATTTTATAGATGTAAGACATCTTTTTATATTTTTATAGATGTTAAATACCCATTACATATAACACCTACAGAGAGGGTAGGTAGATATTACGATTTTTTTTTTTTTAATTTGTACGATGATCGCCCGCCAGGCTCCATTGTCGGCTCGAGTCATACGGGGATTGCCTCTGCATCTTGAACCCCAAACAGTCTTCATTCATTTTTTTTTTTTTTTAATTTTTCACAATCAACGCATTGCGTTGCATCCTGTTCTAAATGTTTCGCATTGCTAGGCTAATTAGGGTCAGGTTATGCTATGTAAACTGATATGTCTGCAATCAAACGTAGCAAAATGCAATACTTGAACGTTTTCCAAGCAAACCAAAGGCTTAGGTTCAAACCGTCAATTTCGTTTGACCTTAGCTCAAATATTTAGTCATCCCAGGCATGCATCTGAATTCATCGGTGACGTCAGAAGAGTTTACCCCTTCATTATGGAATCAAGCAGCGGCTGTAATTCTAAGCCCTTAAACGTCATGGATTTACATAGCGCTACGTTGTCATCAAGTCATGAGCATGAAAAATTGCCCCTAATTTATTTATTATTGTTTATGTTTACCATGCAACCTTGTTTTATTATTTTTATGCAAGCAAATTACATGTTGTTGCACAAAGATGTGCAGTGTTGAGTGTCGTGTGCGTCTCAGTTTGTGTTTAGACGAGCGTGTTCTGCCAATTTGTTTATCTACGATAAACGTATCATGTTGACCTGCTTTCTTGGATATCATGTTCCAGATTGCGTAACTAAATTGCGTTCCTGACCTCCATGTTTGTTTTTCCTTTTCATAACAATAAGTGTTCAAGCACTTTCTTTCAGTTTTACATTCAATAGCAAGTTGGTATTAAAATTTAATAATTTGCGATATTTTAGTGGGAATATTACTCTTGGTTTATAAACAAAGATTGAATTATTCAGTGTCCAAGAATTGGCCTCTAACACACATTCAGACCAGAAGTGCGTGTAAGTGCGTAGGTTTTTTTTTTTTTCCCATTACTAGACCCGATATCAGGAAGTAGAGTATCAGCATTTGCGTTATACCACAAAGACTGGGAACTAAATTGAGGTATTGAAACTGTGCTTTGCCCATAAAAGCTAAACAATAAATATATATATAAAAATAAATATATATATAAAAATACACACAAAAAACTATAAATATATATATAAAAATACACAAAAAAAAGCAAGCGTCTTAAAATGTGCATCTTGACGTTGTATAATTCTAATCCCGATTGGTTGTGATTGTTGTTATGTATGTGTTCACCAGAAGGGAGGACACCTTGATAATCTAATGCAGGGGTCTCCACCTCAAATATGTTCATTCATATCATTTCACCGTCAGTTTTGAGTGTTCAATACAAAAGAAAAAAAAATACAAAAAAAAATCAGGTGGATCAAGGTTTTGAGAACTCTAGGATTCACCATAAAATGGTGGAGAACAAATCTATAATTTATTATTATAAATCCAACTTTTACATCAAGATGTGGGGCTGCAAAATATCATTCCACGGACCGCAAATGGCCCCTGGGCCACGAGTTTGAGACCCCTGCTCTAATGAATATATATGCGGTGCTAATTATTTGTTTCCTAGACCTTGGTTTGTTTTAACTCCGGTATCCATCCAGTGAATTTAACATAACGGATAGATTAAAAATGACGACAACATGGAGAAAATATTGAACAATATTTAATGTTAACCAGCTGTTTTCTTCATCCCAACAATAACAGACTTTTTGGCAGTCGTAATATTAATATAATGGGAAAATCTTTACTAATAACGACTTTTGCTTTGTGACTTATGAATAATCCCTTCCATTGTATTTTAAATGTACCGTAGAAAGTCCAAAGTCCAGTACTTTTCAGTTTAATGGTGATCAGATTATTTAAGAGAGCTGTTGTAACAGGTTCCAAAGGCCATGATCGAAACAACTCGATGGCAACGAGGTCATTTGCTTGACAGATGTGGAAGAAATAAGGTGTTTGCTATATTTAGGGACACATTGGAACATGTGTCCTTATGTCCCCACAATAAAATAATTAGAACCCGAGTTGCTGACGTTGTTGCTTGTGCCTGCGTTATCTTACCAGCAATAGGGTGATAACTACTGTATGATCTTTTATAGGAAATGAGCCCATGTGTCAGACATCATAAGAGCTTAGCCAACCTAGTTTCTATATTATGCAGCAGAATTCAAAAGACCTGAAACCCAGGGTACATCACCGACAGGTCAATGTGACCCAAGAATCATTTTCCTGCTTGTAGTTGTTAAAATAGCCTGAGAAAAACCTCTAGAAATTGCAGCAGGTGTGCACTAAAATCAGGCAAGACAAACTTTTTGACACGTCCCCCCTAACCCTAACCGCCCCCGCCCCCCCAATGGGTCCTAAAAGACGGATGTTGGATCAGGAGCAGATTGATGATGAATTTGTATGAAATAAAACAAATTAGAAAATCACAATGCTTAATTGCTTTAACCCAAGAGAAACTTGAATTGGAGGCAACACAAGTCTTCTCCTTTCAGCTTGTCCCTTTTTCAGGGGTTGCCACAGTGAGTCAACAATTTCCATCTCCCCCTGTCCTCTGTATCTTCTACTCTAACTCCAACTACGTCCATGTCCTCCCTCAATGCATCCATCAATGTCCTCTTAGTCTCCTACCTGGTAGCTCCATCTCTAGGTTCATTCTTCCACTGTCTCTCCTCCTATTATGTCCAAACCATCTCAATCTGTCTTCTCTAGCTTTTTCTCCAAACCTTCCTGTCTGTGTTGTCCCTCTAATCACCTCATTCCTGATCCTGTCCATCCTTGTGTCACCTAAAGAGAATCTCAGCATCTCTAAGTCTTCCACCTCCAGCTCTGTCTCCTGTCTTCTACCTATTCCTACTGTCTCTTATCCATCCATCATGGCTGGTCTCACCACTGTCCTGTAAACCTTTCCCTTCACCTTAGCTGACTGTCCTCGATCACAAATCACTCCTGAGAACTTTCACCAGTTGTTCCATCCTGACTGTACTCTATTCAGAGGAAACATATAATAATGTTATAATAAAGAGAGTCAAACTTGATCCCTGTTTGGGGAATTATTGTTGTCCCTCTGGGAATCAAACCCAAGACTCTCTCCTCTCTCTGTTTTTTTTAAGGCGGGCATGCTGGTAGCTATGTGGAATTGACAGTACTAGAATTTGACAGCATAACTTGTACAAGTTTGGCCGTGCAGATTAAAAAGCCAAATGGGCCACATTTGGGTTTTTAATGTGGCCCACAACAGGCCCTCGAGCCTTAGTTTGACCATGAAAACAACAATTAAAACAGTAATTCTTCTGGATTGTTTCTGTCTGGTCATTTTACTTGGGAGTTAGTTAAGTATTATCCTGCACCATGGCCTGATTTCTCATTTTGTTCCACATACTGTTGATGATCATTGCCTGCCACCTCCCCCACGTCTCCCCCTTTTTTTTACTGCCCACATCTTTGTGGACATTTGTTATTGCGTTAACATTTATTGACGTCTGGTGTATGCACAGAGATGTTGTGTTTGTTCTGGAGCTAGGCAGCACTTTTTAAAGTCTGTGTGCATATGTCTTTATTAATTTACTCCGGCCTAGTGATGACAGTGTTGGGGTTTTCCCGTACGAGCGACACGTGTGAATGTGGCTCTAAAGATTGGGAACGCCGAAGAACACAACGTGTGGGAGATTATTTACCACTGACTGTGTTAAAAAAAAAAAATACTGCTTATCTCCATGTTCTTACTGTGGAGGCACGACACTGATAATGTTGTAGTTACTGGGTTTGGGCCAAATTGCCAGCTTGACTACCATGAGTCAAAGCACTGATCTCAGATCAAATTTGACCCTGAAGAGATTCTTCCATAAGATGTCATTGCTGTCCAGGCCGCAGGAACAGCTGGGTTATGTCTGAAAATGCAATAAAAACAGTTTTTTTTTTATTGGGTGTTCTCCTAATTATATTTTTCTGAGAAACAGCGGAACATTTTGTGTCATTTTTATTTTTTACCACCACAACATTGTGACGTAAATCAAAGCTTCACATCCTCCTTTTTTGCCCATTTGATACTATTATGGAACCACAGAAAAATATTACAGTATTTCAGGGAGTCGTGTAAATCATGTATATAAACTGCACTGCTTTATTATTAGCAATGGATATGAACAAACCGAGGGGAGCAAGTTCTTTATTGGTAAATATATGATTTGTTATTTTCTGTTAATCAAAAGTGAAGTGATAAGTAGGGCTGGGTTAAAAAAATTGAAAAATCGATTTTAATCGTTTTTTTTTTTTGTTAATAGGACGATATTGATTCATAAATCCAAAAATCGACTTTTTTTTTTTCTTCTTTTCCCAACAACTTTACGTGAGCTCATGTACCACAGGTGATTACGTATTTACGTGGTTACGTGCGAGTTAACACACTCGCATGTAAAACAAATGCAAAAACAACATGGCACAAAAATCTTGTAATTTTAGTGCCATATAAAATTGTAATTTCGGGTCGAGTCATGTTAAATAAAAAATGTATGATGGATTAATATGACTGCCTTGAGTAAATTTGTGATGGAAATAAATGTAAAAAAATAATTTTTTTTATTAGCAAATGGATTAAGTTTCAATTTTAGCTTTGATTCTTCTGAGAATAACGTTGGTACTGAACTATAATTGATATGACAAAAACTGAATCGAAAACTGAAGCGAATCATGAATTGAATCGAATCGAATCGATTTAGAAAAATTGAATCAATACCCAGCCCTGGTGATAAGCATTAAGAATACAACTTAATTTTTATTATTATTTAAAAAAGACATTATTGTTTCTTATGGAAACCCTTTTGTGTGCACATTGAGTTATGTTATCATCTCTTTCTTAATGCAGCACAACTGATTAACCTGAAAGGAATGTGGTTTGTTGTCTGCAGGTTGTGTTTCCTTACAGAACAGGAAACTCAGCAATGTTGTCAAATCCCTGGGAAGAATGAATCCTGGGCCTCCCTCGGTCTGTGACCAAGAATGTCCTGCAGTTTGTTGTTAAACTGTTTGTGTCAGACTCGAACACAGAAGCCCATTTCGCTCTTGTCGCTTCAGGTTCCCCCTTCCTTGACATAGAGTCCTGAGAATTAAGTCTTGAGATACGCTCTTAGATAGCAAAGTCATTTTGTTGTTTGTGTTTGTTTTTACCTTACAGTAAATGTCATTCAGCTACTGATAAGGCAGATGTCAGCTATGCTGTTAGGGCCAGCAAAGAGAAGCCTTTGTTGGCCCTGACAGCCCACCACTGCCCCACCAACACATTTATTCATAATTATTTTTTTTACTCACATAACGATCCGATTCATATCTCGATTCACAGGCTACGATTCAGGAACGATTCATAAAAAAATATTAAACAATCGATCCAGTTCGATCTGATTCGGTTCAGTTTGATCCAAACCGATCCAAAACGATTAATTTGCACACCCCTAATATATATATATAGTGTATGTTAGGGGTGTGACGACTCACTCACATAACGATCCGATTCATATCTCGATTGACAGGATATGATCCGATTCAGGAAGGATTCATAAAAAATATTAAACAATCGATCTGATTCAGTTCAGTTTGATCCAAACCGATCCAAAATGATTAATTTGCACACCCCTAATATGTGTATATATATATATATACATATATATAGTGTATGTTAGGGGTGTGACGACTCACTCACATAACGATCCGATTCATATCTCGATTGACAGGATATGATCCGATTCAGGAAGGATTCATAAAAAATATTAAACAATCGATCTGATTCAGTTCAGTTTGATCCAAACCGATCCAAAATGATTAATTTGCACACCCCTAATAAAGAGTTTCTGCATTTAAAAAGTTGGGTAAAAACTTTGTATCCAATCACATTTCAGCTAGCTAGTGTTCCATGAAAGGTTCTAGGAAATCTTCCAGAGCCTTCAGAATCAAAAGTGAAGGCTGCGCCTACTGTAAGCGAATGGACACAGCCCATTTAGTTTACAGCGCTCAGACCAATCATCTTGCGAGATTGCGACGTCAGGGCCTTCTAGCTGGCTCTCGTAACACGTCACAAAACTATGATGTCACTGAAGGCCTACGGTTGAAATAAACGGCCCACCAGTGGGATATTGAGTTGATGACTAATACCCTCGGTGTCAGTTTCCCCTCTTACACTCATTGCTGGCTGTTATTGCGTCACTCGGGACAAAATGTTCAACTTCCAGAATCGTTTGTTGATAAATATTCCTGTTTACTCTACGCTGTTATTCCACTGTTGCTGCCTTTCTGTGTGTGTTTTTTTTTTCTCTTTTTAATCCATTTAAATGAGCAGCAGATCTAATGTTTTGATGGATTGTTTTTACAAACAGTCGCGCTGTAGGCGGTACGGCTTTACAGCGCTCAGCTGAGAGTGAGTGGTTGCGGAATGGAGATGTAATAACTGATCTGTCTGTGCAATCATCAGTGCCTGTGGTTTTTGAACATCATGTGCTGAACCTTACAGTTCAGACGGAACAGGTTGGTTTTCATGTATAGGGAATGATATTCGAGCTGGTAACAATAGGGGAGAAAAAAAAATTATATTTTTTTATAGATACATACACACATAATATATAGTACTTAAAGATTCCAGAGTTATATAATAGAAGATGGTTTTAATTATGAGTTACATCATCAGCCTTACTTTTAAGGACTCATCACTATTATGAAGAACGCAAAAAATTACCACATGGACAGAGAAAAAAATTACATTAAAAAAAAAAGCAAAAACTTTGCTTTGCTACCTGCTTATATCTCAAATTATTTGCATGTTGAGGTGCTCAGTGTAATACAGCTAGTCCAGGGGCCTCAAACTCATGGCCCGTGGGCCATTTGCGGCCCGTGGGATGATACTTTGCGGCCCCCACCTTGATGTGAATGTTAGTGTAGCATGGTCCACACGATTTTTTTTTAACGGGATCAATGTATTGCAATGGAGACTTTGCTTCATTGCATTATTCCCTTTCAGAATAAAATATAACTGTTATGATTTGAACTTTCCATAACCACAGTATATGTTTTTTTACAAGTTGATGTTCTCTTCTGGGCTTAACTAATAAATATATTGTTTATAAGGTTTATATTTTATAGATTTCTTCTCCACATTTAATGGTTAATCCTAAGGTTCTAAAAAAGTCCGATCCAGAGATTCCTTGTGGTTCAGTTTTGTATTACAAAGAATCTGTGGAAAACATTTTTTTTTTTTTTTTTATAAAATTTTTTATTTTGCATTTCCTGCAGTGTTGAGACAAACATGAGAAAATGTTTTGTTTTGTCACATGATCTTCTAACGTTTCCCCTCTTTTTTTTCCCCTCCTCAGCTCTGCGTACGACACAGAGACAGGCCCCAAGGTGGCAGTGAAGAAACTGTCCAGACCCTTCCAGTCCATAATCCACGCAAAGAGAACCTACAGAGAGCTGCGGCTGCTGAAACACATGAAGCACGAGAATGAGGACCACACGTGATCCAGCAAGTTATTTTTAGCGCAGCCTGCATGCAGCTTTAAAAGCATTTGAGAGATAACGATAGCATTTTTTGTTAATGGTGTCAAACTAAGGGCAAGGGGGCCAAAATTGGTCAGCCAGATAATTTTATATGGCCGGTCATTACTTAAAAGGCCTGTTTATAGAAATCGTCTGATATTATCTGCTCGATATTAGTAGAATCATGTCATATCAGCAAGCTAAGGTGAAGGGAAGGTTTACAGGACAGTTGTGAGACCAGCCATGATGGATGGATTAGAGACACTAGGAGTAGGTAGAAGACAGGAGACAGAGCTGGAGGTGGAGGAGTTAAAGATGCTGAGATTCTCTTTAGGAGAGACAAGGATGGACAGGATCAGGAATAAGGACATTAGAGGGACAACACAGACAGGAAGGTTTGGAGAGATGGTTTGGACATGTTCAGATGAGGGACAGAGGACACAGCAGAATGATCCTAGAGATGGAGCTACCAGGTAGGAGACAAAGAGACTCATGGATGCAGTGAGGGAGGACATGGAGTTAAAGTAGAAGATACAGAGGACAGGGGGAGATGGAAATTGTTGACTCGCTGTGGCAACCCATGAAAAAGGGACAAGCCCAAAGGAAGAAGAAGAAGACTTGGTGATGATTGGTTTGTTTTGCCCTGTAGGTTTGGTATAATATCTAGGTCATTTCTTATTTAAAATTGCCTTCGACCAGAGCCATAGAACAACTGAGTTTCCATTGTCTCCAGCAGATTCAGTTTGAGTTCCTGTTAAGTCTTAAATAAATATAAATATGGAAAAATGGTTAAAAATGATTGTAACAATAAGAAAATCTGATTGTGGAGGGAACATAAATTGGTCCCTGGATGTTTCCCACTGTGTTGGAGAAGAAACTCAAAGTTCACTTCAACCACATGTACAGATTCAATTTAGTTATTTTTGTCTTTTCTATTTAACCTTCTGAATAAATCAGTAAAAAACTGTTTGTTCAGGCAAAATCTCATTAAAATATCCCAGTCTTTACCTATTCTGCACGTAGACAGTCTGTGTTTTGTTCTCGTTGTTGCCAGGAGACTCCCCAGCTTTGGATTTTTTGGAAAGCCTCAGTGAACCAATCAGCTGTTTCTCGTGGCCGCGGTCCACCAATCAGCTGTGTGTTTGTTTCCTGTGTGGGCGTGCTGCTCCTGTGCTTTCCAATACCTAACCGCTGCAAACCCCCTACAGTCTCTCACCACATTTTTTATTTTCCCTCTTTCCTGTCGCCCACCCCAGTGCAGGGGCAGGAAGACAGAAGCTGGCACTCAGGGCTCCGTGCCACCTCGTCTGCAGGCCATGCAGACGTTCCATGAAGGAATGTGTGAATGCGTCCAAGTGCAGTTACTTTGATCAGTATTCTCAGATGTCTCTGCGTCCTTGTTTGCTTTGTTCTGGGGAGCACATGATATATTTGATGTATATCTTTAGAAACGAGGCCAGTCCGTGGCCCATATTTTCTCCCCTCCCCTTTTTTCCACCTGTTTTTGTGCCTGACTGTTACAGCAGAGAAGATAAAAAAACTAACATCAGGTTCAAGATGTGTCTTTGCCCAACAGTTGCCTGTGGGACACTGTGCCCATGGAGTGCGTGGTCTAACAACTGTACTCTTCTCAAGTGTCTGCACTTGGATGACTGCTATTTTTGGCTGGTTGTCTTTTTCATGTGTAATTTAATGGACTATAGCGGCGTTCTCGAACTCGTGGCCCGTGGACCATTTGCGGCCCATGGAATGATATTTTGCGGCCCCCACCTTGATGTAAAAGTTGAATATTTTATAGATATGTTCTCCGGGTTTTATGGTAAATTCTATAGTTTTCAGTCTCCTTCTGGTTTAGTGTGGTATTACACAGAAACTATCGGAAACTGTTTTTTTTTTTTTTTTATTGAACACTGAAAGCTGCTCGGCCCTACGGTGAAACAATAGTGTGGGTGGTGGCCCTCAACTTTTTTGAATTTGAGGCCCCTGCACTGTAGCGAAGAGTAAAGAATAGAAAAGAAACAAATTTTTCTAAAACTTTCCCAAAAATTTCCAAAATATGTAGTTGAATTTACTTTACTAAACCTGCTAACTTTAAATTTAGGGGGCATTTTAAAATATGTTTGAGATTATCAAGTGTCTGCAGTTCGATGTTTGCTATTTTTGGCTGGTTGTCTTTTTCATGCGTAATTTAATGGACTATAGTGGGGTTCTCGAACTCGTGGCCCGTGGACCATCCGTGGCCCGTGGAACGATATTTTGCGGCCCCTACCCTGATGTGAAAGTTGAATGTATAGTATTTTATAGAACGGAATAGAAACTAAATTTTCTAAAACTTTCCCTAAAATGCCAAAAAATGTAATTCAATTTACTTTACTAAACCTGTTACCTATAAATTTAGGGGTCATTTTGAAATTCTGCTTGATACTGACCCTAAATATCAACCTAAATAACTTATAACTGTTGTTCTTTATGCATTCCTTAGTATTTTTGTCATGAATAAAGATGTAGCCTGTATTCTAAGACATATAATTACTTAGGTCACTTGAAAAAATTCGGGTAAACCCCGGAAATCGAGAATTTTCGTGTCAATATTGGCGATTGTATTTATCGTATTCATGAAAAAATTTCCTCTACATTTTAGTGAAAGCAGCATTAGTTTATCAGAATTCATTGTTCCAACACATTCAAGCATAGGTATAAAACATTGTTTAGAATCTACACAGGCCCCAGTAGACGACTGTTGGGAGAATTCCCTTGTATCAGTAAAGACAAGTAAAACCATTGGACTGTTGTCACCAACTGGGTGCAGCACCATTGCGTGCCGAACCGTGCCACCACTTGCAAACCAAAATCTTACTACGCCCTGAAGAAGCTTGTTCTGCATATAATACCTTGCCATTAAGAATGAACAGTATTTTTTCTTAACACTGTTCTTCTTTTGTAACATAACACATTGTTTCGTAATGTTAAGATCCTGTCGTTCGCTCATACAATCACCAAACCACCCTACCCTGGTGCAGCAATCTTCTACAAAATACAAGTTGATCTTTTGTATTAATCACGTTTAATTAACTGAAAATAATTTTGACTAATTTTTTTATTATTATTACTATTTCAAACACTTTTGCCCTTATTACTTTCTATGCTAGCATGGAGCAAAAATTGAGGTTATATAAACGACAATAAATGTAATATATCAGTGGTCCCAAACCACTGGGCCGGGGCCAGGTAGCGGTCCGTTGGTGAATTGGTGCCGGGCCCCAGAGAAGTATCATTCATCTTTCCAACTGTTACTAGATTATCAGCAACCCTGTCAATGGTCATTTCGACCTTTTAAACAGTGGTCCCCAATCACTGGGTCGGGGACCAGTACCGGTCCGTGGGAGAACTGGTGCCAGGCCGCAAAGAAATAATGTTTCCTTTTGGCCCCATCTGGCTATTACTTCCACTTGATCCATACCCATATCAACAAAAGAACTGACCAATAGAATGGCTAGGATTCCATCATCAACAATGCAACTATATTGGATTAGGAAATATTTTCTCAGTGAAGACAACAACAATTAACTCCAGATTCTAACTTTTTATACCAGTCTGGTAGCAGAAAGTTATAGGCTGCTTGCACTTACGAAATCCTTGTTGTGCCGATGCACAGTTAATTTGGGTAGGAAGATTTTATAGGTAGGAAAATATTTCAGAACCCCCGAAATGTCAATTTATCAAGGGGTATTTATCTGCCACAACTTAACGACCAGTCCGTGAAAACTGTACGAGAAACTGAACCGGTCCGTGGTGCAAAAAACGTTGGGGAACATCTTGTATTCAATGTTCCATATATCATAATATTTAAGAATTCCATCGGACTAAACTATGTAACAGATTTTTTTTTATTCATTAATTTCTTATTTGTTTGTACCATGGTGTGAATCATGTACAGACTCTTCTCTCCTGCTTTGTATCAAATCATTTCTTGCTGTGGTTGTGGTGATACACAATCTCGTGACTCAGCCACTAGATAACCTCAAGCGTTTGCAGGGAAAACCCAAAGCACGTCACCCGATGTGAGAACTGGCTGGAGACCTTCACCGTTATAGTGTAGTACGACACATAGCTTTAAAGGAGAATTTAAAGATCATTTCTAGGGAATACAACCATGTATTCGACCATGACATCGAAAATATGGATGCGGTGGAATTTTGTAGGCATTGCTCCAAGCAAGTTTGCATCTTGGCCTTCTCAAGAAATGACATCAGAGATTGTGTAATCAGAAAAATATGTCATGTTTTGATTGCCACTGGGAGTGCTTGTGTTTCTCTTTATGGCCTTTTCAATGTTTTCTCTATTGGTTCCAGTCTTCTGCTTCAGTCTCAACAACTTATTTTTTTTCTAAAATGTTATTTTTTATTAATTAATAATTAATTAATTAATTTGTTGACCCATATTACACTGTTACTTTCCAAGCAGTGGGGCGGACTCCCCTGTGGGTGGCAGTGATGTGCCAAGAAAGAAGGAAAAACAAACTCCTGGTCATTGCGACATTGTGATACACAACGAAATGTGTCGCCTGCATCTAACCCATCACCAAAGTGAACAGTGGGTACGATGCCGTGCTCAGTGGTAACTTGGCAGTCGGTGGATTCGAACCTGGAGCCCTCTGGACCCAGCCCGGTTCCCTAACCACTAGGCCACCACTGCCTCTGTGAAAACGGCCTGAGTCTTCCGATGTGATTTGCATTGCTTTAATGCCGATGGGCCTCCAGTCACTAGGTGGCAGCAAACATTGTAGTATTTCAATTTTTGATCTGACTTTAGTCTTTGTTCTGACTCAGAGGCAATGTCACTGTCATTGATGTGAAACTCCAGCTCACAGAATGAGACAGGTATGGGGACAAGTGTCAAAGACAGATGCAGTCGATAGGATCCGCTTGATTTTCAAAATAAAACTCAAATAATAAAACGGAAGTAGAGGAAATAAGCCGATTAATATTGGATAAATGTATAGATGAATGGATGGACCTGAAGGACATGGAAGCCTTTCTGTCCTCTATGGACGCCGTGACGGAAATTAAATGAGAACCACAGGATCAGACCAACCATCACTGTGTCTTTCTTTGCTGTGTCCATGAATCCTGTCCAACTCCATTGGTCTAATATCTCTAGTATCACTCCTCAGCACATGTCCAGACCATCGTACTCCTCCTCCTTATCTTTTAACTGTTAAAGCTGTCACCTCCTCCTCAGATGCACTAATTTACTCTAACATTGCAAATTGTTCAAAAAATACATTTTATTAGGTTTGAATGTGTTTGAAAGTAGAATTTGTGCCAAAAATTTTTTTCTATGTATTTATTAATGTTTTAACCCTTTTCTGTCTCCAGGTCATTGGCTTGTTAGATGTTTTCACACCAGCAACCACCTTAGAAGAGTTCAATGACGTGTAAGTTACTTGGATTTTCTTTTTCTTTTTGCTTCTTTTGTCCATCTCTTTTATTACTTTCTTCCTCCCATCGCCTTCAGATTCTTTTTTTTCTCCCTTCACACCAACCCGACGAAACACCATTATATCACACTGACACCTGAGCGAGATCATGAAAAGATTCTCATCATCATCCTGCAGCGTGGAGAGTTTGATTAAGGTTAATGTGGAGTGTTCACTGTGCACATCCCAGCCAGTCTCCATGGTTACCACCATCTGCCTGTCTCGGGGAGTAATGTGCTCACGTGTATAAGCAGAAGAGTAAATCAGTTGTGTTGTCATTTATTAACTGGCGTGTTCTTTAATTCTTATGGCAGTTTAGCATTTATTTTATTGGGACAAAAAAAACAAAATTCAGAAAATAATTGATCTAAATTTTGTTCCAACTTCTAGTAGATATGAGTTTTTATCAGAGTAAGTTTTCTGTCTAGTCTCAAACTCAAATTTCAGTGTTCAATACAAAAGAATAATAATAATAAATAACCAGTTTCACGCAGATTCTGTGTAATACAACACGAAACCAGAAGGGGTCTCTAGATCAGGGTTTTGAGAACTAAATGATTTACCATAAAATGTGGAGAACAAATCTTCAAAATAATACTATAACTTCAACTTTCACATCAAGTTGGTGGGCCGCAAAATATCGTTCCATGGGCCACAAATGGCCCACGGGCCGTGACTTTGAGACCCCTGATCTAGACAGTCTGATAATGTTGGAAATTACATGAGTCCAAGAATGGCCTTAATAAAAACCCCTTTTAACTAAAGAGAGCTTATTAAGTGTTCGTCCCTGAAGTCCTGGTTCTGAGTTCTGGTCCGATTTGAAGGATGGTGAAAGGAGCAGATACATCACCTTGGTTCATATGTGGTTGTGTCACTTGCAGGTATTTGGTGACCCACCTGATGGGGGCAGATCTGAACAACATAGTTAAGTGTCAGAAGTTGACCGACGACCACGTCCAGTTCCTCATCTACCAGATCCTCCGAGGCCTAAAGGTTTTTGTCATAATGCTTTAAAGACTCATTATTATAATAATAATAATAACTCAGATAATGTTTTAGAATAGGCTAATATGTATTTGTTATGTAGTGTAATTTATTTTTTTTGTATTATTTATTTCTGTTTAATTGTTGTTATTTTATTATTTTGAAATGAAGAGGTGGTGAGGTTGAGGGAGTTTAGATACTTTAGGACGGTGGTGAGACCAGCCATGATTGATGGATTAGAGACACTAGGAATAGGTAGAAGACAGGAGACAGAGCTGGAGGTGGAGGAGTTAAAGATGCTGAAGTTCTCTTTAGGAGAGACAAGGATGGACAGGATCAGGAATGAGGTGATTAGAGGGACAACACAGACAGGAAGGTTTGGGGGAAAAGAAAGAGAAGACAGATCGAGATGTTATGGACATGTTCAGAGGAGGGATAGTGGAGACATTGGTAGAAGAATGATCCTAGAGATGGAGCTACCAGGTAGGAGACAAAAAGAAGACTGAAAAAGTTTTTTTTTTTTTTTTTAATAAGAATGTTCATATCTTCTCTCTCTCTTATCAGTACATCCACTCAGCAGACATCATCCACAGAGTGAGTTCCACAGACTTGTGTTATTTTAGATACATTGAAGAATTAATTTAACTAAGAATATAATATTCTTATCCTTATCTCCTATAAAAAGTTATCCTCACTGTCTTTTCTGTTCTGTCCTCAGGACCTGAAGCCCAGTAATCTGGCTGTTAATGAAGACTGTGAGCTGAAGGTAGGGACCGGTCCACTTTAACCACCGTAACAACGTCAACAACAACAACACCGACTCTGATGTTCCTACTCACAATGAAATTGTCTCTCTCAGATTCTGGACTTTGGCCTGGCCCGACACACAGACGATGAGATGACG
>JAFBJS010054573.1:127182-139493 GCA_016785265.1 Paraplagusia blochii | reverse complement strand
TATGACCAAAAGTGGTAAGGCTATTGCCTTATCATCTTGAAAATTGGGTGAAAAAATAAAAATAGCTAGAAATGCCCTAAATTGCTAAATTATTGTGCCAGGTATCCATCCAAGTATTTATTTTTTGTTGAAAATTCCAAAAATGGTAATTTCTGAACATTCAAAAATATGACCAAAAGTGGTAAGGCTATAGCCTTATCATCTTGAAAATTTGGTGAAAAAATAAAAATTGCTAGAAATGCCCTAAAATGCAAGTTCATTACCCAATATATGCTACCAAGTATGATTTAGGTACCAAACTATTCAAAAATGGTCATTTCATGAACATTCAAAAATATGACCAAAAGTGGTAAGGCTATAGCCTTATCATCTTGAAAATTTGGTGAAAAAATAAAAATTGCTAGAAATGCCCTAAATTGCAAGTTTATTGCCCTATATATGCTACCAAGTATGATTTAGGTGCCAAAATATCCAAAAATGGTCTTTTATGAACATTTGAAAATATGACCAACAGTGGTAAGGCTATAGCCTTATCATTTTGAAAATTTGGTGAAAAAATAAAAATTGCTGGAAATTCCAAAATATCTCAAGCCACAGCCATGACTTTGTGTAAAAAATGGCAAAAAAAAAGTTCCTGGAGATGCACAGTGAATACTTTACACTCAAAACTCCAAAAGATTAAATTTTTGAACATGATCCTTATTATTGTGAAAGCTAGTCCAAATTAATCTGAACAGGTTATAATATTTTGTGTGGTATTACAGTTTGTAAAAAAAATAAATAGTACAAAGAACACTGGTATGAACCCGTATGAACCAGTGTACCGCCTCGCTCAAATAACAGCCGTCAATGGTAAGGTTGGACCTCTTGTAATACTTGTCTAAACATGAGGCTTGAGGTTTGTAAAACAAATCCTCTAGAGGGCAACAGTACAGCTCGTTTGTCAGAAGACTTAGCGTGGAAACAAAACTGTGACATCGGAGTTATTTCACATTTCTATTTATTGAACACATTCAGCGGTTACAAAAAAAGGTATTGGCTCTAAAGGAAAATGCAACACACGTGCATGCAAAACATTATGTGCCGTGAAAACAGTTTTGCCTAATGGCTAAAGAAAAATAAAACATGGACTTAAAGTTAATTCAATTATGCATACTTATAACAAAGGAAATATGTTTTGTTCATGCTCTACAGAAAACCAACACAATCTTCAGATGGCATGGCATATCTGGGTTCTTCCTTACTACTCTGACCCTTGTTCCCCAAACATGGCTAACTTATCTTCTCACTCCTTATTTCTACTTAGATAAACACTACTTGATGCCCAACTGCCCTCTGCTGAGCCCCATTATGTCACGGATCATTTTTTCTGATGAAGGCAAAGGAATTTGTGCCAATCCAGAACCCTGGATATACCTTCTCCTGGATGTCTACCTTGAACTTATGAATCAATCGCACTTCCTTTTCGGCTTCGCCCTCCAACACAAGGAACTTGATGATACCGGCAGGCTCATCGATGTACAGTCCCATGGCATTGGTCAGGGGAAGGTTGACGTCTACATTCTCGCCATTGTGCCAGACCTGGTAGCAGGACCCAGACCAGCCAACACCCCAGGAGCCAGTGTTCTCCCCAAGGCCACAGGCCCCATCCTGGTCCTTACGCGGAGCGCTCTCACAGACCATCCCGAGAACAACCCAGCCGTCAAATTCCACCTCCCAGTAGCCACGAAGACCCTTCAGGTTTTGCTTACACAGGACCTGAAAAAGTTGGTAAATTGCCAGAGTTAAATGAAGTTTTGTTTTAAAATATTGAATGTCTTTTATTGTGCTTTCTGTCCAAAATAATCCAAAAATTATTATTCATATTTCACTGCATTGGAGAAAAGCTATTGTTAAAACCATGGAATTCATATAATTATAGAAAAGTAGAATATGCAAGTTGACCAACTAGTTCCTGGTCTTAACCTACCTGAGGTGCGTGTTCGTATCTCTCAGGTCTGTTAGGATAGGGACAGCTTGCATCAGATGTACGTGCCACTTTAGCGCAACCGTCTGAAATCCACAGTAGCTTCTGTGCAGTTTTATCATCCAGGGTGACTTCAATCCAATCTGAGTGTAGGAAAAGAAAACGTTCAACTCAGGGCTTGTGGTCAATATACATGTGTAGATTATATTTGTGAGAACATAATATATTAACATGAAGTGTTGTATGCTGATATTGTCCAAATAGCTCATTTGTAATTCTGATGTCAACCGATACCAGTATAAGCCTGACTATATTTAATAATTCATCTGCAAAAGTTGGTGAAGAAAGAATTCTCCTTATGATTAATAAAATAGAACAAATAAATGAGCTGCAATGCTGCCATCTAGTGTCTTCTACTTTAATATACAGCTGTTTAGCCACAAAACTATCATTAGGAAAAACATAATTTGACAAAACCCAAGCACTATTAATATATTGGAAAAAAACGACTAATGATTCATACAGATTTTACATTATTATGCTAAAATCTGGCCAATAGTTTTGGTTGGTCAATATTATTAGACATCACTAGTTAAACGGCACGAGAATCTCTCTATTTCTACATAGTGCCCTTTTATTTTAGTGGTGCATTTACTTGATGATATTGGGCTTCCTCCAAAAGAATAACATAAAAAAAAATAAGCTTACATTTCATGAAATCAGCCCTGGTGGTTGGTTCAGGGACGTTAGGCTCATATGGTGGCAGCTTTTCTGAAGTGACAGATGCAGGAAAAAAAAAAGGGAATTTCAGACAAGTGCGATAAACTGTATCGTAAGTGGGTGATTAAATTTGCACGACAACATTTCATCTTGTTTAATGAACTGATCTCACGACATTTGGATGATTTATCAATACACTCCTGCAGGGATTTATTAGTGTTGCTCTTTACCTTCCGCCACGGCGCCGTTCTTTTTCCCTGAAACAGAGAGACAGATTGCGTTACTCTACCTTATGTACAGCAGCGGTGAACAAATAGATACAGGATGTTTTTTATGGAATCTCCCGAGGGATTCCTCTCACAATTCAGGTCTATCAGGATGAATTGCACAGTGTCATTCAGCCCGGCAGACAAGTCAACTGTAAACCCCCATTTTTTTTCTCAGTGAGGCTTTCTCTTCATCAGGGCGTCTGTCAGGCGGCTATTCATCCTGCAAATCACCTGCTGCTCTCCACATGAGATAGATCACTGCAGAGAATGTGTGTAGTGGGTGCTGAGCACAGATTCATGAAGTTTCTTCACATACTCCTCGCGGTCTAGGATTCCACATGAAGACTCTAAGTTTGTTAGCCAACTGAATCATTTCCAAGGAAGGACAGTGACGGGAGTCTCATTCTAAGAATATACTTCTACATGTTGCTGTTACTTCACACCGCCAAGGTCGCATTTGTCGTGTCGTGGGATGGTGTCTAATCTGCTGTCCGTTTGTTCCTCCTCCAGTTTGTGAGTCATCGTGTGTCTTCTGACATTCTGTGGAAACTGGAAGAGGACGGTCAGGTTGTCATCTATCATCGCCTGCATATGTCATGCAGGATCGTGTTACGGCCTCTCATCTTCTGTACAGACAACTACGATTCCCCCTCGTTCTTACCCACCAGGTGGACAATGACATCATCACGTTAGTTTCATTAATGGGTTTTGCAGTCACGGAAATTAAACTCCATTTGCTATCATTTTATGATGTTTTCTCTTCTGACATATTATTTTGTAGAATGACAAAATACATTTTCATGATGATGGGACAGATAATCGGTCAAAGTGCATATTATTATATGCATAAATGCCCACGTCATTTTTTGCCCAAATTGTGAAATCTCCTGAATTTTACCAACATGCTCGCTAGAAAATTTGTTTTTTTTCCCTGTCTTCTGGAATTATTCAATTATAACTTCAATTATGCAACTATGCTGTTAGGGTAACCATATTATTTCACTGCCACTGCTGTTCGAGTCTTGATTAATAAAATGGTCTAAAGGGGCTGCAGTTCCGGGTTTTGCCCCCAGGCTGCTAATGTCAAGCGATTAAAATCACTCTACTCTACTTCAAACCCAGATAATATCTAACTACCCTTTCTTTTAAAGGTGTTAGATTGAAATTATAGGTGTTTAACATAAAAAAAAATATGCTGCCGCCTTTAAAACAGAGGGTAGGAATACCCAGACCAACACTACGTTGACCCACTGTCAACAAAAAGGTGACACATATTTGGCTTCTTTAAGGAATTATTAAATGATGCATGAAGCGATCTAGCCTCACAGAAGTGCCACGTTCAGTACTAGTCAATTACAACTTCATTGGCTTGGGTCATGAAGAGTTGTGAAGGATTGAGTTCTGTTCTGTCTGTGTGCTCAGAGCAGCCTCCGTGATCGGGACACGATATGAAGGGCCTCATGTTGGTAATTAGCCTAATCCGGTGTTAATCCGGCACTGGTGCTGTTTAAGAGAGTCATGATTCAGGCTCTAACCTGACAAATTCAACAGTTTTTTATAGCACAGTTTTGATTTCTAATATAAAATGTTTGTTTGGAATAATGACATACATTTTAAGTTAATCAGTGTTGGATTAATAAATCATTGACATAAAATAAATGGACATAAAATGGATATTTATGCAATTTTCTTTTTTTCTCTTGTGAAGCCAAAGTTGACCAATAATGTGTGATACTTGCTAAATATATTTCCTTACCACCCAAAGCGTTAGGCGTGTGTGTTTCGGTGACACTAATTAAAAACCATACTCTGTTATCCTTGAATTTGCATCCTCATGCCTGAGGTGGAGTCAGACAGGGGCAGCCTGTCGTTCCTGATCCCGGGGAAATATAAGCCATCCAGCCAGCATGACTCTCAGCAGGAGAGGACGCCAGTGGCATGGAAAAACGGGAGGATAAACGGGAGTGGGGTATTACATCTACAATCATCAGAGGCTGGTGTGGGGGAGGTATTGCTTTCGGTGAAACGTGTTTGCATTACCTTTTGGTGTGGGGTTTTTGGCCGAGTGAGCAGGCTACGTTTTGAATACTGGACCACTGAGGCAACAAGCCTTTTTGGTACTCGCTCTGAAAATGTATACATTTTAATTTGTACTGATGTAAATCAAACTCTTTCAGTGAACGGCACCGATTGTTGCTAACTCATTGGGGATCATGAAGAGTGGTAACTGCAGGCAGGAGTTTTTTACGAGATGCTGTTTATGGGTCAAAAGAGAGCAGAGCGAAGATTTCAGTTTTATCAACAAGCCGTCCGTCGATACAGCAGCAGCTTGTTGGCTCCACGACACTGCATCGGAAACACAGCGTGACCAGAGAAGGAAACATTTGGCACAAAGAGCGCAGGGGGGACGAGTGAAGACCAAGCATTTGTCACTGTGAACCACAAGGTTAAATAAAAAAGAAAGCAGGTGACAGATCATTTCACTTGTTCCTGTAATCTGCCTCTGATTAAAGTAACGCAGCAGGTGAGCTGGCATATGGATAAAAGAAAAGTCACATGGTACAATGCATAACCGGGGGTGTCCGGGGATTAAGAGGAATTAAAAAGATGAGATTAGAAGGTAGAGAAATTCTATACTATGCATAAATTCAGATGTCTGCGGCATCCGCAAAACCTTGGTAGCCTGTGAGCGAGGTATCAGATATTGGCAATGAATTAGATGATATGGGGCAGGGCGTGCAAGGGTGAAGCCTTCCTTCACCCCATCTGCCCTTTGGAGTTTAAACCCACTTGGATGCTTATCCATGCGCCGCAGCAGGATAAACAAGAAAATCCCACTGAGGCAGAACTGATACTTGAAAAGATTGATGTGTTGACGTTGAAGCGATAGAGAGATGAGAGACGGGCAGCGGTGGGAGGACAAGACTGATGTAAGAAATTTTAGCGCACGACCATTTAAAAGGATTTCGTAAGACGATTTAGTGACAAGCAAACATAGACGGACACAGGGTGGAAATGTATGATTTTCAGGAGAAATTTAAGAAGAAGAACCGACGCCGAAATCCTGCTGCATCAGAGTATAGCTATAAAAGGATGAAATGTCCTCACTGAGGAGAAGGTGTTGAATTTTGATACCACGACACACCCAGCTATAAGCCTTATCCACCCAAAACATGCTGCAGGTATTGAAGAGCTCAGCAGGAAAAAAGGTCAACGCCACCAGATTTCTACATGCTCCATAAAGTCCCGAGGAAGATATCTTCCCACTTTCCAGATTCACCTCTCAGTAGGATATCGCCACTTTATCTGAGCGGATCAGTTTCGAAATGTCTCACTGAGACAGCAGGACCAAAATGTAGATAGATTCTGGGGAGGGGGGGGGGGTGGTGGAGGGTTCAGTGGGGCAGAGGAGATTAGGGAGATGAGTGAAGGTGGCGGGGACCGAGGCTTATCACTCTGGTCTCTGTCAAGTGCGAAGGCTCTCTCGGACTGTCATTACACTTGTGGTGGGAAGATATGGAGGAGATAAAAACAGGTGATGGCAGATGTTTGATGGCAGAGTGGTTCTGGAGGGAAGGAAGAATTCAGAAGCGTTTATGCGCTGCCAAACAACTTTGTGATGTTGACATATGGAATCATAAGTGAAAAATATAGTCATGGCAAACATTAATAGACCACCCTGGTGGTCTTGTATAATCTCTTGTTCATTTTAATGCCTGGTTCCACTAAAGGTACATTTGTTTGGACAAATATAATGATAATATCTGATAAAGCTTATATGAATTTAATTTTAAGAGCCGATATCTAGCCATTTTCAAGATTTTCCTGATAGTAACAAGGAAATCAATTCAGTTCTTGTTTCAATATATATGGCATTCTACTGACAGAAACAGTGCTTTCAAGCATTCCATGTTATTATCTTCATTTTATCCTTCAGGTAATGCACTTTAAGTGGAACCTGGCATTAAAATCAAGCAAGAAATTGAAGAAAACAAGGATGGTCTAATAATTTTTTTTTCCATTACTCTATTAAGTCATGGAAAATATCACAGTTTGTTTATTCAAACCTATTATATATAATACATATATCTGATTCTACAGCCTGTTACCTACTCGCCTCAGGACCATTTACTATATTTGAGGTGAGGTGGGGTAGAAATGATCAAACGCCGAACATGGAGGACTAAGACGACACTACAGGGTGACTAAAAGACATCACCAATGTAGGACAGACAGGAAAACAGCTAAAGAAATGTGAGCACTGAAACTGCAGATGAGGCCGTGACATGGAGGAGGATTTCGTAAGTGACGGCACAAGTGCAGGAGAAACCGTAACCTCTCAGAGACGGAGGCTCTTCACTGGGTTTTGTAGACATGATTAATGGTCCACAGAAAGCTGGCAGATTCCAAGGTGAGGATGGATATTTGGCTCTGCGCTGACTTTCAGGGATGGCCAGCGTGCGGTTTAATAACACATAATAAACAACATAAGGAACACATAATAAATGGGTAATAAAAAGTGACAGGTGATAAATAATGTCGTGACACACACTGATACTAAACTAACTGTATCATTCAGCTGTATTCTCTTCTCCAAGGCGGAATTATTACCGACTAGTGAGGGTAAGATTTTGCTGCTGCTGCATATGCTGGAACATAATTTCTCCTCCATCAGACAAGACATTTGAATAATGCATTTAGTGCAGATAAATAATAATAAAAAAAGATTTAAAACAGATTAAATTAATTTAAGTACAATAAAATGGAATATTATTAAATAATAACAAAAATATTAAAATTTGTGAATTACTTTTTTACCATTAATAAATCGATAGATTAATTACACCCAATGCATCTGGGTTGTTTGCCACTTAGGAATATTTTCCCACAGAAACTCAGGTGAGGATTCTTCCCTACCTGCTTTCTTAGGCACAGGCATGGCTTCTTGGGTGGTTGAGTTGAGTCTCAGTAAAAAAAAAGGTGGAGGTCTTGCAGTAGCAATGCACCAGGGTCTCTGGAGGGTCTCTTATTAACTTCAAATAGTGTGGGGTGGGGGGCACGGGGGTGCGTCAAATGAGCAGGGAGGAGTAAATGTGCATAAGTTTTGGTTTGATGTAACGGCTGCCCACAGAGATAGGTCTGTTACATGGAACTTCAGATCCTTTCCAGGGATCGGATGGATGGAGACAAGCGAGCACCCCTCTATTCCCCACGTATTCGTGTTCATTTACATACACATGGACCCAGCATGTGTGTGAAGTCCAAACCCTGTATGTCACAAACACATTCATATCAACTTTTAGAAGCTGCTCTAATGCAAACACCACTGTCAGAAAATAGGAATAGGAAAGAAAAAAAAACCACAGAAAAGAATAAAAGCGGTTCTAATTTTTTAATGTAAACACAAAACAATATGCTTTTAAAAAAACATAATACAAGTAGAAGAGTAGATGCAAAATGAAACAGATGAGGACAAACATTAAAAATTACAAAAGAGCATCTCAACCACTTTTTACAATCAAGAATGGACTGATGGTTTATTACATCTAAGTCAAACTCAAATTCACTCTGGGATAAAATTAAAAAAACAAACTGGCAATAAGTACTTTATACACAAGGCCAGATTTACAAACTAAATGGGCTGCAGCCCTGGGCCTCACCACCAGGGGGCCTCAGGTTGTTGATGCAGAGTGACGAATATAAGTGAAAGTAAGGAAAGTCCACTTATGCTAATTTTACTCTACTTCAACCACCCAAAATATCTACCTAGCCTCTCTTTTAAAGGTGGATAATAGATATTTGGGGTGTTTAGCAGCTATAAAAACGTGCTACCACTTTAAAGCTGAAGGTAGGGGGTAATATGTAGAAAAACATCAGATATGGCTAAAGGTTTGTGCTACAGGTAGGAAAATATTATGGGCAGGAAAATACTTCAGAACAACGTCACCCACACTAAATGTTGACGCACAGTCAATGCAGTGAGCGTCAATGCACCTGGTATGACCACCACATGATATGAAGATGCCACCCATTGGGCTCTCAGAGGCCCAACAGGTGGCATCTTTTCCTTGGGCCTTTGTTTGCCCAGGTCTATACAAGTGCAATTGTATATAGTATCTATATACAAGCATATAAGAACTATATGCCACTGTCCACAGGCAGAGGGAGGTGGGTATGTAGGGAGATATATGCGGGACGACTGACTAACACAACCCGCCTTAGTCTGGCCTGCTTTGTCGGAACCTAGACCCTGGATGGTTACCCAATTCTCCCTTCTCTCCCATAAGACAGAAGGCGGTTCAATATCTGACACTCCAGGCATCCCTGTTTTCGCAAAGTACCGTGGTGCTCGAAGGCAGACCTTCTTTTCTACCTTCCTTTATACTACAATGTAGTATATACTACTCATATGCGGTACTACATACTAGCAGGCCAACTCTAGTATGCATTTAATCTTGTATCTTGTGGGCCTTGACTTTTAGTACCACACTGGCCCGTGAGTCAAAATATTTGGGCCTGAGTTTTGATCTATCGCTTTGAATAGAACCTGAGAGGAACATTTGAATAAATTGTTAGGCCTCACAAAAAAATAAAAATAAAAAAAATAAAACTAGAACAAGATTTTACAAAATTATTTACATAAACATTTGGCTGTGTTGGAATAAGTCCTTTACCGTAAATTGTGCTAAAGAATCTTAGGCTGGACTTTAAATACTTACATAAATATTATGTACTTTACAAAGAAGGGTTGAAGTTACACTTGCATGATGTAATATATATATATATATATATATATATATATATATATGCATGGCATATGAGAAAAAAATATATATATACTATACTGTACCTTTCTGCAGGTGGTGGGCCCACTGGAAGTCAACCCCTATCTGGTTTGAACCTGTTTGAACCTGCCAGTGAGGTGGACTCTGGAGTTTCACACTAAGAGTTTCACACTAAGGACAGAGACATGCCCCTGCATATTATAAGTAATTATAATATAATTTAAACAATGTTGGCGGACCGGATTACAGAGCCAAACAGGCCACATCTGGCCCTCGGGCCTTAGTTTGCCCATGCGTGTTATGAGATTATACCATAAAAGTCCCACATCGGCTTAATTCTAAGATTGTAATCTTAAGAGATAAAGTAAAATTGCACCTTTACTGGACATACAATAATGGTGATGGTGTTGTTAAAAAGTACTTTATTCATCAACAGTAGCACTTTATAGGGGCTGTTTATGTAAAGTATGCAGTGTTGTGTTCTCTTCCCCCTTCCTGCTGTATTAGAAAATTGTAATTAAAAACCAAAAGTGAATACTGAGCACCAGGCTTTTCCATCCACCGACTGAGAGCAAAGCCAGCATGTGACACGCAGACTGACAGAATGAAACCGATACCACGTCTCTTCCTTCTCAACCATATTTGCCAAACGAAGCTGAGTGAAATATTTTTCCTGAATAAGATGGCAAAGCATAGCCCATCTTCATCACTCCGCAGTCAGCTTGGACCCCACACAGTGTGGAACCGCACGTAGTTACCAACTGCCCTTTCTTCAGGTATGGGCAAATAATATGGGAAATCTGGGAGAAATAATAATAAAAAACTAAAATCACAGATGTAACCCACATACATATGTTATCTGGGGTCATCAGTCACGGACTGAAACGTCTTCACCGAATAAAAAGCAATAAAGATTTAGTTTCGGTCGTTAAACTTTAGTGGCGATCTTCTCCACGGAGCAATATGTCATGTTGGCAGCGCTCGGATGCTTTCCTTGATGTTGGTGCTGATGAATTAAAAGAATCTATAGCAGGAACCAAAGAAACAACTCCGTCGTCTGGAAGCATCCTGCTGTGATTTGAAGAACTTTGATGAAGTTATTGCCCACCTTGCTGTGGATCCTCGAATCCCCCTGCGTGAGAGATGAAAACAAATTTCAACACCTGCTGCCTACTGCTGTGTGAAGAGGGGCTCAAAGAGTGTTTACCAGCCCCGCTGAGAGTCTTTGAGGGGGCTTTAAAAAACACCATATACTCAGCCATCACCATGCATTATCCCCGGGTATCCTGTCACGCGTATCGTATTGCTTCATTGCATAAAAGCATGGTTTTGCAGTACGCGCTGCCAAAGAGTACAGTACAATTGGTGGAGGCGTGTAATCTATGAAGGCCATCTGCCCTGTCAAGACCTTACAGTTTTTTGGGCTGCGTATGATTGACAGGACAGCTGCTTTCTCCTTCTCATTTCCATCTCCGTTTTTGGCCTAAACACTGTATAGCTTCTATGTACCAAACAAATCTCAGCCTCTGAAACAGATAGAGCTCTTTATTTAACGAAACCCGAAAAGTGTTGCATTACTTATCGCAACGGAAATGTAATATTATGATGATGTTGACTTCAAAACTGTAATATTTTAACAACACAATGAAGCTGAAACCTACGCTGAAGTTTTGCAATTTTTTTCTGCACGTCCACGTTTTTTAAATTCTGAAAGATATAAAAAACAAGTGTTGCATAACAGGACGCAATGGGATTCTACTGTTTATTTTTAATTTGGTCACAAAGAGCTAGTGACACGCACTTATTTTTCCCCCAGTCCTCATTGCTTAAGTGTATAACTTTACACCTATAGGGTGACCACGTCCAGGGGCCCACCTGTCAAACTCTGTGTCCAGTGACCTGCTCGAAAAACTGTTCAGGGGCAGAAGCGATCATCGAGGATACGACGCGAGCAACAGACGTCTAACAGGACGATACTGTCTTCAATGTAAGGGAAGATAAAGCAGTCCCTTCACACAACGGCCTTAACGGCCTTGACATCATGCCGTCACAGGTACAGTATAGTTGGACCGAAGCAGCTGTGATGGGCTAGTTTGTCCCATTCATTTTGTCAAAATTAAATTACTGGTTTGTATCTTAATTGTACTTCTGCCTTTTTCCCGCAATGTCCATGGTCCCCCAATAGGTAAAAGCATGTTAGCATTTTTGCCATGACTTCTGTGAATGAGTTAGTTAGTTAGTTAGTTTGTTTGTGTGTTTGTTAGTTAATCAGTTCATATGAAGGCCAGCGTGTGCAATTAGAGGACCAACCGTGGCCAGCAAGTCAAAGAGTTAATCCACACCTATATATAGTACAATATTATTTTCTTGAAAAAAGTAAAAAAAAAAAAAAAAAAAAAAAAAAAAAAAAAAATGCCCACGTACATTTTTAAATGGAACATTATGGTCAGAAATTATTTGTTAATATATATATATATTATATATTATATATATATATTTTATTTGCTAATATATATATATATATAGTCACGGCAGGTGAATCATCACTAACTGCATTGACTGTGTGTCAAA
>JAFBJS010054573.1:114657-126806 GCA_016785265.1 Paraplagusia blochii | reverse complement strand
ACAACTATAAAATGTAAAATATTATTTTTTTGAAAAAAGTAAAAAAAAAAAAAAAAAAAAAATGCCCACGTACATTTTTAAATGGAATATTATGGTCAGAAATTATTTGTTAATATATATATTATATATTTTATATATATATTTTATTTGCTAATATATATATATAGTCACGGCAGGTGCATCATCACTAACTGCATTGACTGTGTGTCAACATAAAGTGTGGTTGCTGTTGTTCAGAAGAATTTTCCTACATATAAAATTTTCCTACCTACAGTGGAAATTAATAGCCATATCCAAAGGTTCTTCTGTCTCATAATATCTTCCTACCCTCTGTTTTAAAGGTAGTAGCACATTTTTATAGTTGCCAAACACCCATTATATCGTTCTAACACCTTTATTGTAGGTAGATAGTATGGAAGTAAACCATTTCTGCTAATTTTTAGTCACTTGATGTCAGTAACCTGAGGTCCCCCCTGGTGGCGAGGCCCAGGGCTGCAGCCCCTTTTGGCCCATTCAGTTAATTTGGCATTGACTGTGAGTGTGGATACAAGGCCTGCTTAAACATGTAGAGTCAAGAATGAAAAACATCAATGGACAAGGGAACAACAGGAACAGGGTAAAATCTAAAGAAGAAAATATATATATTTCATTTTTAACAATAGCTTAACTTTACCTTCCAAAGAATGACAGCTATAATCATATTATCTGTACAGACAAATTTCATCTACTTTAGATTATTTCTAATCAAACCACCGTAGTTCATCTACATCAGTGGTGCCCAATAGGTAGATCTACTGGGATCTACCAGTAGATCTCAGGAGGAGTGCTGATAGATCCTGAGCATTACTGAGCACAACAACAATAATAGTAAAAAATAAAAATAGAGATACAATTCTATTTCAAGATGCTGGACTAGAGTGAAAATAATATACAGTAGGTACTGACAGTATAACATATGTTAAATGTTAATGTAGAGCGCGAGATATTCAGTTTATATGGGTAAATATATTTAGAGTTTTCACTGTAGGCAGATCATTTCAGCCTGGTCATTTAAAAAATAGCTCACAAGACAAAAAGTGTGGACACCCCTGAACTACATCATGCACCTCACCGGCCCAGAGGAGATGGGGGCGCGGGGGGCGGGTGGTGTCATTAGAGTAACGACTTTAGAACTGAGCATCACCAATAAACCCCTGCATGCTTTGAGTGTCTACTTTTACAGTGTGGAAACAACAGGTCAAAATCAGGCTGACCTCCATAGCTTCACTGCAACATAAACCTTGTAACTGCTTCTAAATCACTCCGTGTCATGGTGCTAGTGGTGCTACCCGGGGGGGCGCAGGGTTAGGGTCTCTGCTCACCTGCACCACACAAGCACATGCAGTTACGCTGACATGGCTGGCCTCCAACAGGCCGTGAGATTTATGGGTAACTGCTGCTGTGCGCGCAGCAGTGTGTTTCATGTACGTTGCTCTCTCCGCTTCTCTCCTTTCCCTACACTCCCATTACTTTCCCATGATGCACCGGTCTGCAGTATTTCTTTGATCATTAAATAGGAGCACTTTGCAGCAGACTGCGGCACGAAGTTATTTTCATACCATAACTCATGTCTTGGTTTGGTCTTATCAGGCTTATGCAGAGATTATTGCGCTTTACTTTGTATCATTGAGGCTTCCATGTACTGTATGTATTTATGGGGCTGATGGTGTTTAAGGGCAACAATGTCTCAACATCAACCAGATGGAGGGGACAGTTTAGACAAGACAGGGACAAACTAACTAATTTAAAAGGGATTTTACTATTCACAAAATGAATAACTTCTTAAGAAAATTGAAGCTCATCATATCTTTTATTGTAACTGTATTTTTTGTTTTACTAGTTCATGCAAGACACTTTATTTATTAGTTTGACGGGTTTATGGGTGAGTGCCTTAAAGTGTTTTAATCTCTAAGCCAAATTTAATAAAACACAGTTGGCCCTCGAGAAAGAATCTTAATTTTTTAGCTTGAAAAAGTGAAATAAAAACATTGGAAACTTTTGTTCTTTCCATTTTTTATTTTTTCAGGAAAAGAAAAATATCATGACATACAGACACCGACCTCTTAAAACCGTATTCTTGAAATTTTGCCAGTTACAGATATTTGGGGGTTTCTACGTTTACTATAGAAATAGTATATACCTGGTATGGGCAAACTAAGGCCCGGGGGCTAAATCCGGCTCGTTCTGTTTTGTAATCTGGCCCACCAAACGTTTAATGGCTTTGTTAAACTTATGCGTTTTTCGTTGCAATGCATGTGACTTTGACATGTACAGTTCACATGAACATTCTATCTATCAGCTCATCACCAGCTCCAGTGTCCAATTTTAGAACCTCTTGTGGCTTACAGATCAGATGATTTGCCCATAACTGGTCTATAAAACTTGCAAATTTGTTGAGAAAACCTTTTTTTATGGAGGTGAAACTTTGTTCTTCACAACTGTTGCCATTTGCATTTGTGCACATGTACAAATATCTGTGTATAAATACATAAATATGGTTTTGTTGGTGTGTACATATGTGTGGGTATATGTTTATAAATGGAAAGAAAATGAATATATATTGGACATATTTAGTTTCCCTAATGCTGCTTATTTTTATTTATTGTGCTTTACTTTATTTAATTTTAACTTGTGTATATTGTTATAAATGTATATGTAATTTGAATTTATTTTATATTTCATAATATTCTATTTTATTTCACTTGTTTATTTTTTTTAACCTAGATTTATTTTACTTGTATGGACACTTTGCACAATTGTGATCTACCGTACCTTCATTCCACTGTCTCTAATGTCATTATGACAAATAAACATTATTGAATCTTGAATCTTGACTTAAAAAAAGACAAATTCAGTAAATTAGTTTAAAACATTTAAACGTAAATTTTAATAAGTTTAAAAAAAAAACAACAAAACATTGGACTCTCTGTGTTAATAGATGGACTATGGTGTTTATATTTGTGTTAATTTTACCACCAACCTTTTGCATGCACATGTTAAAAGCAACACATGTCAGAGCGGAGACTGTGAATGTAAACACATACGACACGGCTGAGAAAGATCACAGAAACCGTGTGTGTCAGCGCTGCTGGCGTCTGCAGCAGTAGGTGCACGTTCTTACTGATAGGCCTCCCATGATTCATTAGTGTTATTGCTGAAAATACATTTGCATACCAAGGCTGGGGTTTCTAGATAGAATGAGGTGCTGGATTCCTTGCAAGGAAAACATTGCAAAACAAGTTCAATTGCAGCTTCTAAGGTTACTTTAATGACATCACATTAAAACCCGGAGACTTATCGCAGATTGACCCCAGAACCCCATATGCCAGAAGGAAATCTCTTCAGAAACAGACTTTTGCAAGGTCCAATGTGTTGTCTGTCTTTCTGAGAAAGTCCTGACTGCTGAAGCTGATAGGTTCAGGGTTAGAGGGCAGGAAAGTGTTGAAGTTCAGGTTGGAGACTCCTAAAATAAGTGGACATTTCCCACAACTGGACAGGCGAACTAAAAATGGCCAGACGGGTGGACGGGAGGAAGATGAGAGGTGATGTTTACATGGGGATTTGGGGACATTTGCTTTCTTAGGCCATGTTGTTGTGATGCAGTGTTAGCCTCGTGGATGTGATTATAAATACACCAAGAGGTGGCAGAGTGATGAAGACTGATATGCATATGACTGCATGGATCTTCATGTAAGTCACCTTACAAGTCAGTGTCAAGAAAATTATACCCTGGGTTTGTAGTTTGGCTGCTTGTATACACATACTGCACAACAGGGGGTTGTAACCTTTTTCACCTTGAGGCCCATTTTCGCCGTACAACTTGGACTGGCCCCCCCGTAAATATTAACACTGCATAGGCTGAATTACAGATATAAAAATAAATCTATAAAAAAAATCCACGTTAAATGACTGATTAATATATATTTAATCGAATTATTTTACAATCAAAAAATGTGAACCAACAGAGTGGAAATGAAACCTGCCTCTGCCCTAGTGGCCCAGAGATGCAACGCTTAAGAATATTTGCCACTTCCAAGCTAAGGCCTGAGGATCAGATGTGGCCTGTTTGGCATTTTAATCTGGCCCTCAAGACTATTTTACAATTGTACTATCCATTTGTATTATCATTATACTTATCCTATCTTATCCAATAGATAGAATTAAAAAAAGGCTAAAAGAAAAGCTTTTTACAGGCAATTTATCTTAGTTCACGACATTGCTCCACCTATCTGCCACTGTCAAGGCCTCCGTTTCAAATTTTAGGACTGATTGTGGCCTGTTGGTCAAACCACCACTGCCTCAGGTGGTACTGACAGCCCAATTATGGATCTTGACCCTATGTTTAAAAATAACTGCTGTATTGTACATTGCAAAACTGAATGTGAACATGATTTAAGTTGATACCTCAGACTATTAACAGATAAAGAAAATATAGCTGTGTCTCAGCTGGACTACATTGTAAACATTGAGTTTTTTTTTTATTTCAGCCCATTACTGGTAGATATTATTTTGCTAAGCAAATGTGAAGTGATAAAATAAAGATTTAGCTTTTTTTGGAGAAAGGTCTTTTTATCATTTATAGCAAACTGCTAATATTAAGACTAAAAATGAGGCCAAAATGTCAATAACTCAAAATATAGCAATGCACTAAAGTTAACTGTCCTCAAATATCCTTAATGCCCTTGAAATATCCCAGCGAGGAAGTGGCTGTTGTTTACTAAATCACTAATGAACCACAACGACAACACTGCAACAACAGTGCGAATGTGACAAAGTGAGAGTTGTGGTTCTGGTTTCCCTCATTTGTAAGAATAGCCAAGAAGGAATACCGTCGTGTTGGGTCCTGAGGGTTCATGTTGTTGTGTCACACACTCTGGCTGAAATTGAACTGTCCCTTGAGAGGAAGTGCTATCATCAACTACAGCAGTAGTTCTCACATGACGATGATGCCCAGGCATCTATTTGATTCAGACCCAAATAACAAAGATCTAAAAATGGTTCAATAATGCACCTAACACCAACGATGAAGACATGGTGGGATTAAATGTCCTGACAGAAAAACATGACTTCATGTTAATAAATACTTTATTTTCACATAAGTATTAAAAACGCAGTCACCTGCGGGGCACGCTGTCTTCCCTCACAGTACAGTTATCACTGAAACAGCATTATCTACAGCAGTTAGAACTGTTCAACAGAAGTATTTGTTGATGAATCGTCAATCAACGAGATCATCGACCGCCACCATTGGCTGCTCCTCCACCAGCCCCTCCTCCTGATTGGTCCTGAGCGCCTGACATCATTAAGAAAAGAACGAGAGGAACGATGTACATCCACTGCGGAAGACAAAACCATAGAAATATTTTGATAAGTTTACCCAACAATATGCTTGAATATATTCTGAAATTAAAGAGGACAGGTGTAAAGGTGGGTCAGGTAAACCTAAGAATGAAGAAGACATCTCAAGGCTAGACACCAAACACAACAAATATATTATTTTGCATGAAGTCTCCCCGCTAAACACCAAGCACCCAGGTTCTAAATATCACCCAAAGATGTATTTGGCATTAAACCTGGAGAAAACATAAAAGGGTTAAATAGAAAAACAAAAACAAATCAAGTAAAAAAAAAAAACAGGGGAAGGTTTTGAGTTAGTCTGGCTAACTATTTTTAGTTCCGTTATTAAACAGAGAATATGAGGGGACAGAAGGAGCCACAAGAAAAAAAAAAGTACTTCAGTGGGAATCAGCTCTGCTCTCTGCCACCCCCTGCTGGGGGCTGTGCCGAATTGGTGGCCATGAGGAAGATTGCACCTCCGAGAATCAAATACCACTGCAACATAGCACAGCACCAAGTCAACACGTCACTGAACATGGTAACAGACAGACATCACGGGGTCATAAAAACAGGACGGACCTCTGAGGGAATGTGTGCAGGAGGAGCAACGCAATTTTTTTGGGCAACTGTCATAATAATAATAATAATAAAAATTACCCTAATAAACTAATGTTGAGTTGCAAGTCTTCAGAAATCAGACAAACAAACCTAATAAAAAGGGACAGCTTTCATGGTCATTAATGTAAAGTCCTTACAAAAGGAAAAATGAACTTAAACCAAGGTTCATTCAAGTCACAGGAAATAGACTTAAAGCACAAGATTTCAACTGAGATTTACTTAGGAGGATAGTAACGTGCGGCGCATGAATGACGTGTAAACACACTGAGGACACAGGCACATGCAAACTGTATAGTAACAAGAAACAAACTTTGAATTAGGGTGAAATGTTTGATTCTCTAACTTTGTCTTTTGGTTTAAGGTGATAAAACAGTGATTTGACTCATCAAGAAGCATTAAAAAAAAAAACTCTGGTTGCAGGGCACTGTTATTACAAAAGACATTAACCACTACAGACTCTGGTGTGTGTACAGTGCATGCAGTATATGGGCACTGTTCAAACAGTTTACAGTAAAAAGACTTTAATTTGGTCTGCCTGGGGAAAAAATAAAAAAAAGGTGGGTTTCTTGTCGCTATTTGAAGCCTGCTGAGGAGGTTTGAGAACAACTACTTACATATTTAGCAAAGAACGATTTCTGCTCCTGTGGATTCTTGGCTTTCTTCTCCATTTCCTGTTCCATCCGTTCAAGAAACAGAGCTGTCTCTGGCCTGGAAGAAAGACGCCAATTAGTCATCAAAACAAAACCACCAAAAAAAGAGAAAAAAAAAAATAGAAACTGATGTTCTGCCAAAGGCAAGAAATCTGCGGCTTTTCAGCTAAAATTGATAGAGAATAACTCAAAAAAAAAGCACATTCAGTTTTACATAACAGTGTCTTTGCCGACTAGAAAGACTGACCCTGGTGCATTAGTAGGACCCATGACACGGAGTGTTGTGTTGAAAACTTCAAGATCAACCTCATCTTCGACCTCAGTGCCTCTACAGGCCCCCGGTAACGTCACTATCGAGACTCCGATGAGATAACCAGAGACATCGGTTGTGAGAGTGATAGCATCACTCAGATGAGACTCCACCATGGCACACTGGAAATCAGGAGAATACAGGTTAATATTGTCCAGTTTGACCAGGAAACATTTTACTATATTTACTGGGTACTGCGATTTCTATATTACGACTGTATATTATGGAAACCCTTGCAACTAATTTCAATTTAACACTGATATTATAAGTTAGTAGGTGGAAAATAATCTACATACAAATCAACATATTTCTGTACAGTCCAAAATGCAGCACTTTGTTCTAGACAATTTCTATATCCTTCTGCCTCGTTGTACCTTAAAACAGCATCAATCGCCAACCTAAAAGTAAATATAATATATTTAAGAAATAAAAACACATACAGCTCTGACAAATGATGTGAGATATCCCTCCATCTGCTGCTCTGTCTGTCTGTCTCCTTGGAGAAAGACACGAGGAACTCTGATTCTGTAAAGACCATCCACGGCAGCCACTTCCTGTGAAATGGGAGAGAAAAAAAAAAACGTAACTCGAAGACTGTTAGTATATGTTGAACATTTGTTTTTTCTAACCCAATAATCATAAGGGTTTCCCAAATCAAATGTGGATCCTTCGTTTTTGTTGCCTTATTTAGGGGTTTTCACATCAAGTCAACATTTTCCATCTCCCCCTGTTCTCTACACCTTCTTCTCTGACTCCAACTACCTCCATGTCCTCCCTCACTGCATCCATCAATCTCCTCTTTGTCTCCTACCTGGTAGCTCCATTTCTAGGATGATTCTTCTACCAATGTATCCACTGTCCCTCCTCTGAACATGTCCAAACCATTTCAATCCGGCTTTTCTAGCTTTTTCTCCGAAACCTCCCTGTCTGTGTTGGATTAGCTCCAGTGCTGTGCCATCAACTTAATATGTTGAATACTAAATATCAAATTAATATTGTATTAAAACATTTATGCAATTGACGTACAATTGAGTAGTTATGCATTTATGTGTGTTGTTTTGCGGCAACTTATTGAGCTGCAAAAGTATAATGTCTTCTACAATTAAAAACATTAAACTTAAATGAATTTGAACGATCTTGAGATAAAGTTTATTGATGTCATAAATCAGTTAATTTAAACGTTCTTTTAGCAACAAGAAAAACTACTTTGGTTAAAGACAAGTGGACATATCTAGTTCTTTTGCAGTCTTTTAAGGAGACTCCATAAAATAAAACTAGCCCAGAAAGCAGCCCGTATCATCATAAAGCCCGCTTCCCACCATCACATTACACATCACCCCAATCCTACAGCATCTCCACTGGCTCCTCACCTTCAGAACCTCAAACCTCAAAATACACCTGTTATGGTCTGCATACTCCCTCTAACCTCCACCCTCCCTACCTCTGTTCTTTTTTTATTTCCACGTGTTTCTATGCCCTGTTTTATAATTATCTGTGCTTATATTATTCTTCTGTAAAGTGTCCTTGAGTGACCTGAAAGGTGCTTATAAATAAAATGTTTTATTACGGACATTATTTGCCACATACACAGTAACACAATGACTTAAGTTCTGGACCTTTCGCAGCCCAAGGAGGAGAGACATACCTTGAGTTTTATTCTGTCTTCCTCTGACAGTTGATTCTGACTGAGTGAGACACTGGGCTCCCTTCCACCTTTCAACAGAAGTGCTCCACGTACACTGAACTTTGCAACATCGTCTGGTACATGGAGAGAATATAGACAATAATTGGTTAACACACTAGTAACATTATTTACCTATTAAGCTACATCATGGAGAAGTCAAACAATAACACTCTTACTAAGTACTGTAATTATCATGAATGTCTTTGGTGTAGACATATTTAATTATTTTTATTATTCCATAGGACATGAAAATTACCATGTGGGGTCACATCAATGTCAACATTATCTTCTGAATCTCTGAAACGTCTTTTACGTTAAACATTTAATCTATAAAATTAGATATCTGTCCAAGAGATTCTGTGTGAAGGTACATTAAGGTGCATAGGGGGAAGTGTAGCTCGGTTAGCTAGTGTCGTTAACAATAGCAATGAATTAATGTCGCCCTGATTATAAGACCACGACAAAATCTTACCAACTTCGAACGAGTGTTCGAGAGGCACCGAGAAACCACTCAACTCAGAGTCCAACGAGTCACCGAGCTGGGGAGAAAAGTAAAGCATCTGTCGTTAGCCGTTAGCCGGTCACGCTGAGCTTCTCTTATTTAGAGGGAGGAATCAGTTCAAATATTTTTTTTTTTGCTAAATTGACACATTCAAATAAAGACTTACCCTCCTACCGTTATTACAGTAAGCGACATCGATGAAGACGACGAAGGAAACAATAAAAACACCTAAACATTTGAATAGAAATATAGGAGCAGCCATTTTTGATTGCGAAAGGTAGCGGAAGACGGCATGTACAACAACATAAGCATTTCCGGTAAACTTCAAAACAAATGTCTTAAAATTGGCTTTATGTTTTACTTTCTATATTAAGAACAGGTTAACTTAAATACAAAACTTCTCATATATATGCTTTACATTACAGTTAAAAGTTTTATGTTGCTAATACTTGTATTTGGATAATGAAATCTTTATCATTAGTCTATGTCCGACATTAATCTTTTGACAATTTTTTTTTCTTTCTCTGCTTTGACACAAGTTCGAAATCGATGGCATTTATTCGTAAATATGGTATATTTACTTGGGCAGGAAGTCGCGTAAAGTTGTTTCTTTTTCGGCCAAAATATTAGATTAATGTTGAATATTCTTTTGATCAAGGTCTTATAAAATCACATTGTGTTTATGCATATGCTTGTAATAGTTTGCCCTTTTTTGGCCAGTTACAAATCAAGCAAATTGACATAACATTTATGTTCTTCCACTTTGCACAGTAGACATTCACTTTGACTCCAAATGCACTTACACAAGTCAGGCCAACAGAGGCTGCTAACAGATCAGATTTATCTGTTCCGTCAGTTTCACCTCCCTCCTCCCTGAAGCAGCTCCAAGTGCAGTTTGATCAATTAAACATTAAGGATTTGGAGTCGAGGAAGAATACAGGTCACCCTTCTTCATCTGTCTTCTATTTCTATACATCCTTATGAGGTGAAATTTGAGCGTCACCCTGACCTCGGGCTCATCCATCATTTGCCATAGTTTTATTGATGCAGCCAGATTGACTGGGATGAAGTGTCAAAATGCATTAAATGTATCCCCTATTAGCCCATGTCATCATCATCAGGTTTCAAACCATTGCTATTTTTTCATTTCTAAGTGAGAACCCCAGAACCACCACTAAATCGTGATAAGTGCATGATGTAAAACTGGAGAAGAGGATTCCGAGGGGCTGCTTGAAGCCTCTTGACCCCAAGTTTGGCACTGATTCATTTGCTGTCCCTTCAAGGCGTTAAAGTTGCATGCGAGCAGGGGCTGAGCAATGGCACCGGAGTTAAGGCCCAGCAGGTCTTTGCTCTCTGCAGCACTTGCAGTGACTACTTCATGAAAAAGAACCAGAAATGGAAAATGTATAGAAAAGAAACATGATTTGTACAATGCAAATCAAATGATGCAAGAAGAGAAAACTGGGGTTTTAAGGCCATGTTATTTATTTTTATTTTTAGAACTTTATTAATTGCTCGGGAGTAGCCTACAGGAAATTATGCCAGTGCATTTAACCAATCACCCTAGTGAGCAGAGGGCAGCGGTGGAGACCGAGCCAGCGCCCAGGCAGCAGTGTGTGGGGACAATACCATGCTCAGTGGTAACTTGGCGGTAGGGGGAATCGAACCAGTTTGTCCGTTTCCTTAACCACAAGGCCACCAACTGCTCTTTTTTTTTTCAATTTGATGTTGAAATTTTAAAGACATACAGAGCACATACGTGGGGATACACATTTTGCAGGAAAACAATATATTTATTTACAACTTAAACTAAAACAACTTATTATTAAATGTATTATTTAATGTATTTATTACTTGTCTGAATATTGTGATTATTTATTATTTTGTATGTATTATTATCAATTTATTTCTTTTATTTTTTACATTTTTGGTTTCACTGCAAAAATTTTTAAAGTGTGGTTTAATACAAATGGTGATTTTGTTGTTTACTATGCACAAATATAGTATAAATTGTTGTCCAATCATATAAGTTACTTTATCTCGACTTATGTGATGTTTATAGTATTAATTGGTTTCTAAATTTGCACAAATACACTTATATTTAGAAATTTCAGATGTACTCTCTTGGTCTTATTTTAAAGGATCAGGTCCAGTACACACCATAGACTCACTGAAGAATATCAATATTGTTGTACAACGCATTTCTAGAGTGTGCTTGCACGCGGTAATCTACAGAGTGGACCTCCCCTGTTGAAGCTGATGTCACCAGGTTTGACATTTTGACAACAAACCATCCAACCATGGGGAAACCAATGGTCAGATTGTATTTTATTACAATAAGTCACATTGTGACAAGAATATCTCTAAACTCAAAGCGCATCAAACCGAGAAAAGAGACAGAGGCTGCTTCGGGTTCCTGCCACAGGTGATTGATGTAAGTAATTTTTAAATTCTTATTCCTGGCTGAAGAGTTCTGCTGACATGCAACACAGCCTCTGTGGATAGGAGAAAAATGCATCAATCTCCCGCAATCAGATTGCTGAAGGAGAGAATTCAGAGATAATGTTTCTTAAAATATATGAGAGTTAGGACTTTCGTGTCCTCCTGGGCACAAATGGTATTTTTGTTTTGTATCCTGGTGTTTCAAAAAGAGCTTTGACATAGTCAGAGACAACTTCTTATTGCTATTGGATGTGTGTTTTTTTATTAAAACCAAATGATATTTTAAGGTATACACTTTTATCTTGCAAAGAATTCTTCTTCTTCTGCTTTCGGCTTGTCCCTTTTTAGGGGTTGCCACAGCGGCTCAACGTTTTCCATCTCCCTCTGTCCTCTGTATCCTCAACTCTGACTCCAACTACCTCAATGTCCTCCCTCATTGCATCCATTGATCTCCATTTAGTCTCCTACCTGGTAGCTCCATCCCTAGGATCATTCTTCTACCAATGTCCCTCCTCTGAACATGTCCAAACCATCTCAATCTGTCTTCTCTAGCTTTTTCTCCAAACC
>JAFBJS010054573.1:87777-114609 GCA_016785265.1 Paraplagusia blochii | reverse complement strand
ATCACCTCATTCTTGATCCTGTCCATCCTTGTCTCTCCTAAAGAGAATCTCAGCATCTTTAACTCCTCCACCTCCAGCTCTGTTTCCTGTCTTCTGTCTATTCCTAGTGTCCCCAATTCATTTATCATGGCTGGTCTCACAACTGTCCTGTAAACTTTTCCCTTCACCTTGACTCTCTTCTATCACAAATCACCCCTAACACCTTTCTCCAGTTTGTCCCAAATTGGCTGTTATGCGGATGATAAAAACAGAGGTTAATTTAAATCAATCAGATTAACGATGAAAATTTTTATTTCTGATTTTTTTTTTACTTGACACTGAGGTGCTCTGATCATATCACTGTTCCAATCCACATACAGTAGCTTTCGGTGGGCTCACCACCCGCAGGAAGGTCGACAGTATGGAGCAGTGTGATTTGGGTGGTGCTGGCTGCCCCTGTGACCACGTAACAAACAAGCACATGATGAAGATGAATGAATAAATGATTAATTTCTGACTCTCTTTCCATCTCCCTAAATGATGATTATTCCATTCACCTTCAACCCCCAGAGGCATTTAAACCGAACCACTAAGTAAAGACATATAAAACCTGTCAACTACATTAAATAAACAGGCTAAGTGTGGGCTCCCTCATATGAAAACCTCCTAAAGCCTCCATTAAATCAACAGTCGAGTCCATTAAAAGCGTAAAAAAAAAAAAAAAAACGCTTCTCTTTTTGTCCTTCATATTGGATACATGGACATTATATCTATAGATGATCAATTATTTAATCTGGGAAACATTTCTCTTGCAATGCACTGTATTATAGTTGGATCGTAGTTTGTAATGGTCTTTAGTTTGTAATGTTATCATCTCACATTGGCACATCGTTATCGCAAACAGTCTCTCTCAGTTTGGGGAGACTTCTACACCGAGCATATGGTAAGAGAGGCAGGTGATTCCCTCACGTCTCCGCCTCTGAAACTATTCACCATTCCTACAGTTTCTATTTCCCCTTCACAGAGCAGGCCATTAGTCTTTGTCACCCCAGTAAACAATGGCGTCACATTACTATTTTTACTAAAATATGAAGGCACGTGCATCCGCGCTAAACAAGTTGACAAGTTGAGTTAGATTTTGAATAAAGACGCTGCCAACCTTCTGTCTCTGTGCATGTTGTTAAAACTGGAGCATCGTGAAAAATGACAACGAAAGTTACGAGAACGCGATGAGGCACGTTACAAGTTTTGGAGCAAAATGGCAAATGATGCCGTCAGCAGCTCAGAATAATCCATGGCAATGGTTTTCTCTTGGGCGCGAGCTGCACGCCGGACAAGACATATTGTTTTTGTCGTTATTAGTCTTACAACGATTCGCAAACATCGGTAATGACTTAATATTCGTTTTCACCCCGGTGACGTCAAAAATATAGCTGTTAGTACAAAGGTCCTGTGACTCAAATATTTATATATTCAATGTGTGCAGGGAAACATAGATTATATATAAGAAATAGACGCAGCTGTCGGGCAGTAAATTATGGTTGCAGCCGCGGATGTTGATGGGAAATAGGTCTACCCAACCTCAAGTACACAAGAATGGAACTTTCTGGATAAATGAAGCTACTTCACCCCTGATTTATAACATCAACACATTTTCTTTAATAATTTATGGTCCACATTCGTGGTTTTAGGTCCAGGAATTGAACAGTAGTTGAAACAAACTTTTGGTCATCACGAATACTCATCCAGTCCAATGTTATCATCTCAAATATACGCACTAACTAAATTAACATTACAGGCTACAAAAATGTAAAGCTTATACTGTGAATTTTTTATATTTTCTATATTTCAATAGGTATCTATTTATACCAGAACATTTTAAGAATTACTGCAGCACTTTATGTAAGTCCTTCAGTTTGGAACTTACTTTTTACTCATGTGTTTCCTTGAAAAAAGGTAACATTTATTATTTAGTTATTAGTAGGCAGTAGTTGTGGCCTAGCGGTTAAGGATGCAGCCTTGGGTCTACAGGGCTTCAGGGTCAAATCCACTTCCTGCCAGGTTGCCATGTCCTCTGAGAATAGCACCGTACAGACCAGACATGTGCAAACTAAGGTCCGAGGTGTGGACGCAGCTCTTTCGTGGCCTACCAAACCTGTCCGTTTTGTATAATTGGTTTATATTGTGATTATTTTTTATGCCTTTTCCGTGCAATAACCATGTTTTCCCTATAGATGGGGTAGAGGAGGCAAAAGAGATTAGCAATTTAACCTTTAGGCATGACTTTTAAGCTCCATCTATCTGCTCCTGCATGTCCAATTTTAGGACGATGGTGGCCTACAAGACAAAAAAAAAAAAGTTGCCCACATCTGGTCCAGACCCACATAACTTCCAGTGGGCTCACCACTCACAGGAAGGCTCAAAGTATGGTGCAGTGTCATTTGGGTGGCAGTGGTGGAAACTTCTGCTCCTGAGTCCAAGCAATGGAGAAGTGGAAAAATCCAAATGAATAAACATTTAGTTGTTTTTAATACAAAGAACCACAAAACCATTTTTTTTTTTGCATTTTTGTAGAAAACTTTAAGCTGTCTTTCCAGGCTTCACAGCGTTTCAAGGTTTTGATGCTCAGGTCTGCCCTCTGACAGCTTCAGCTGCTACCAACCATGAGAAAGTGGCTATAAAATGGACAAGACCTGCTTCAGTTGGCTCAGCGTTCACCTCAGCGAGGCTTAAGTAAAGTAAGTGTTAAATAACCCCGGTCTTATCCACTACAGTGGCTCACTGGATCATGTAGGACACTTAAATCTCCCATTGCCATTTAAAATCAGTCGTACGTGAAAAATATTCAACCCGTTCAAAGAGATTAGTCAGAGTATAAATCATTTCTGATGATAGGAATGCATCAAAAAGCGTCTAAAGCCAAGAAATATACACTTGGAATATACTCATACGTAGAGAATTCTATGTCCTGTTTGAGGATTCTTCTATAACCATCAATATAACCATATTTGGAGAAATCCAAATATCAAACTTCCCCTGTTTTTTTTTATTCATTTTATTCAGTTTTGTTTTTGAATTATGTGTCTTACATTCATATCAGATCCCAATCATCTTTTGTATTAACGTTTCTAGGGGATTTTTTTTTTTTCACAAGCCAAACAACACCTAACAAAGTACATTAAATCCACAAAAAAAAAAAAAAATAGACTATTTATTTGTATTTGTCTTGAGAATCATATATTTTCTAGATAAAGAAGCTGTTTCCACAGTCTCTGACCTTGTTACATCCCTGTGGCACTTCCAGTCTCGTAAAATATGCCATGACGACATTTCTGGCAACAGCGCTTTAGAAAAGTTACAGTAGTTTGTGGACAGTGTTGCCACAGATATTTTATGACTTTGCCATAATGAGGGATTGTAAATTCATCACAAAAATGTCTTCGGGCCTAGTGGCAGCCTAGTGGGTAATGCATTGGACTTGAGAGTTGTAGGTTTGACACTACCAGGTTACCACTGAGCATGGCATCATCCACACTCACTGCTCCCTGGGCCCAGAAAGCTGCCCACTGTTCACTTTGGTGATGGTTTGAATCCAGATTTCGCATTTCATTGTGGGCAGTGGTATGGATCACGATCTATACCAGTGCTTTTCAATCTTTTTCTGTTACGCCCCCTCAGCAAGAAGAAAACAAATCGCGCCCCCCCACCCCACCACCCACCCTCTGTCGCAAAACAGCATTTGTCTATAAAATAGTTCTAGCTACACCTCTGCATAACATTGTATCCTTGTTAACATAAAGAAACAAAAGAAAGAGATATAGTTCAACTTACAAAGATGTGCAATTACACTTTATTGTAGTATGGCCGAAAAAAAAACATGTTACCTCAGCATCGCACTGCGCCCCCCCAGGGGGGCCCGCCCCACACTTTGAAAACCCCTGATCTATACAATGGAAATTACCTCCTGGGAACTTTTAAGGGATTGAAGTTCCATCCCTCCATCCACCTACCAATCTACCTACATACATACCCACCCATCATCCATCCATCCATCTACTAATCTATCTATCTATCTATCTATCTATCTATCTATCTATCTATCTATCTATCTATCTATCTATCTATCTATCTATCTATCTATCTACCTATCTATCTATCTATCTACCTGTCTGTCTGTCTATCTGTCTGTCTGTCTGTCTGTCTCTTGCTTAACATATGGGATCCAGTCAAGTCATGTTAATTAAACCGAGTTTCTGTTCGTCTCATCGAAAGCCAAAAGAACATACTGCAGAGTTTTTGTTGTTGTTTGTTTGTTTATAGGTGTATCTGAATTTCAAGATGTGACGTTCATAAAATATCAGCGTACTTTTCACCTACTGCCATCGCCTTTATCAAGTGTCCTTGGCCTTAAATGATCTTAATACGAACCGGCCTCTTAACATTACTCAGTCTAACCATCCTTCAGAGCCGATAATCATCAGTCATTTTTAAAATTCCATTTCCGAGTCCTGCATGAGACGAACAGCTGGCGAGTTTTTCCAAAGGGCTGGACTTTTCTTTATTAATGGATTCTAAACTACCTTCAACACTTTTTTTGGGTTCTTCTGTCTTCTCCTCAAAGCTCTGTGGTTCCTGCCAAGGTTTCAAGTGACAACCATACCGTCACTCTACCCCTTCCTTGTTCCACTTCTGGGGAGGGAGGATAAAATGGCTGTCAGGGGTACTGATTCTCTGTGTGTGTGTGTGCGTGTGTGTGTATGAGAGAGGGAGACAGAGATAGGGTGGGCGTACGAGGTTTAGAGGTGATAAAAAGGGTGAAGGAAGTAATACAGGCAGATCCACGGACAAAAAGGGAGGAAGAGGGTTTTGGAGGGATCGCTGTAAACAAACAAAGCCATGCCTGAGCCCCAGAAGCCAGGTAAGATGGTCCCACCTGTAGGATTATAGAAGAATGTGTGCCGATCTGAACAACACGTGGATTGCATTGCATGGTTGTTAAATACCATAACAAATGTATCATGCACATTATAAAAGCATAGGTTCACTTTAAAACAGCTGCTAAACATTAACCATAATGTTGTCTCCGATTTCTTTCAACTATATATAGTAAATATACTTTTTTGGAATAGACTGTGTTTTTTAAAAATAAGAATTAAAGGCACTGGTACATGGGTGTGCACTTTAGGTTCAGAAATAATGCACTTATGTTATAAATGAACCAGGGCAACTGCACTGGATAAAGTTGATAAATGGTTTTTAGAGTACAGAGCTCATAATCTCACCTCAACACTCCCTGTGTCGCCTGCTGTCTCACTAACAATCTCCTCCAACCACACGGGGACATTGTTAGGGACGATCTACAGGAAAGACTCATTTCTCTCAGCAGCACATGCAGCCAAATGTTACACCGTATAAATCTCGCCTCACTTCTCGGTCTAACTTCTTCATTTCAGCGGCGCATATCGAGCGATAGCTCTGTTAAGTGGCGACGAATAACGTGGCTGATTCATTGTTCACCTGACTTCTGTGTTACTGTGATGAATGTAGAATGAGTCCAAAGTATTGAAAATGCTGGGATGTGCAGTCTGCAGTGACAGTGATAATGGATGCTGTAATCAGTCACATGGTCCCATGTGTTACGACAAATCCTCCAAAGATCCATGCAGGATTGTTTAAATGGTAAATCCACTCTTTTTTTTTTATCCAAATAATGTTAAATATTCCAACATAGTGTAAGAGAGAACTGTTTAAATGGATCATGGGAGTTAAATTACAACTTAAATTGAATGCGCACCGAAATAAATTTGTGTTTTCCGCTCTAAGGTGGGTGATTTAAATCAGATTAAAGATTAAACTGGGATCTTAAGTGACAGTAAATATCATCTTTCATGACAGACATTTAAACTTGTCACTGCTTCATAAACTATCAAACTACACTTATCATGTTTTATCAGTGCAGCAAAAACCTGTTATGCTGTATACATGGTATTGCGTTTCATAACCCAGAGCCTGACAGATTACAGCGGCCCGTAACATGAGACATTAAACTCTACACACAGGCCGCATCGTATGTCATAATGTTTTTCATCAGTCATGAAACCTAAAATATTCCCTGACGCCTTTGTCAGCAGCGACCTGAATGCGTTGTAAATCAGTAGGTCGCTTGAAAGCCGGAGCGTAAATGCACGTATGAGGAGGGGAAGGGGGAGGAAGGAGGGAGGGTCGAGGGTGGAGGAAGGAGGAATAGGAGATAAAAGCAGGGAAATGAAGTGGATGATTTGTTGGAGGGGCCTCTGCCAAGTCCGGTGTTACTACTTTGTGCCATATCTTTGAACCTCAGACACCTAATCCATCTGACCCTGATTGCCTCCTTCATTCGGTGACACTGTGTTTTCCTCTGTCATCCGTCTTCTATGGACATGACATTCCACATGGAACTAGTAGAACCCAGTTTAGGACTTTACTAGAAAGCAGAAGAATGTGTTTTTCGTTCTGCTATTTAAAATGCAGCCCCAAACCGTTACAGAGATTAATCCAGAGCCTTAAATCCTTTTTTCATAATTCCATGTCACTTTAACAACATGGACAAGTCACTTTAATAATTTTTCCTTTGGTTCTTTTGTTGTTTGAAGCGATCATCTCGGTAACAATGGGTATTGTAAAGGATAAGTTACCTCATTCCTCAGATGTCCACGTTTGAAGATACATGCTTTGGTTCATGTGGAGAAATGACCTACATTGATTTACCCTTTCTCCTCCTGCAGTGATGCCATCCCTACATTGCATTGTATCAACATGTCTCTGATTCAGTGTCCTGACATCACACACGCAGTATCGTATTCTCAACACCACATTACTACCTCCCCTTTGACTCCTCTCAGACCATGTGTTTCTACGCATCCCAAATTGTTCAACCATCTCTTGAACTTAGTGACACTTAGTGGAGCAGATTTGAAACCGCCCTCTAGTCCCTTCCCCGGTCAAGCAGCTCGTATGACTTTCTCTTTTGCCGTCCTGCTCTCAATGTATACTGCTATGCTGAGACAGGAAATCCTCGGGGACACAGCAGGTATCTCCATAAACAGCCACTTGAATAGATCTCAAGTGCGGGTACCAACCCCGTCCAACAGGCGCCGTTTACTTTACGGACCGGCAAGGCCACACCCGTGAGTGGGTGTGGCCTTGCCGGCGCCTGTTGGACGGGGTTGGTGCGGCCGACGGATTGACCTGCATAATAAACACAACAGTTAGACGGCGAGTGTTTCTTCAACAGCTGTGTGTTCTCGTTGATAAGTTAATTTGCTTCTGAAAATAACGCGTCGCAGCGCTGCAGTGTTTGGGTGTAGTCAGATGTACTGAAATGCTGCTAAGAGTGTGTTTAAATCAAGGAGGAGCAGCGGTCACTCTCACTCAGAGGTGTTGGAGGTGCTTGGTCGATGGCGACCAACCAATGTACATAGAAACCAAACAACATAAAATATTATTAAAACAGCTGATGAAATGATGTCAACTGATCGTCTACTTTCAGCTGCTGGCTTATTCGGGTTTCGCCAAAGTGAATAAACCTCAGGTGTGACTTGGCGAAGGTCGTTATGATCTCGCCCATCCTGGTAAATCCCTTCTCACTTACCCAGGCTTGGACATTGAAGACATTTCCTATGTCTGGACACGATTATAAAACAGAACCTAGAAGGTCTCACTCGGGTGAAGTAAGACAAATGACTGGAATCAAACCCCTTAATGTCCCCTTTGAGATGACATTATTATACAATGTTATCTTTTAGACGTATTTTGGGGCAGTCGGTGGCCTAGTGGTTAAGGAAGCGGATGTGGGTTCGCAAGGTCCCCTGTTTGAATCCCCCTACCGCCATATAGAGCTGAGGTGCCCAGAGCAATGGTATTGTCCCTATACACTACTCCCTGGGCGCTCATTAGCTGTCCACTCCTTACTTTGGTGTTGGGTTAAATGCAGAGACCAAATTTCGTTGTGGGCTGTGATGTGAATCATAACGTCACAATGACAAAAGAAGAAATTCAATCTTTATCCTCCCTACTAAACAGTCTTTCTTTATGGATGAGCAGTAAAATGTACTTTGTCAAATGTCATATTCAGATGTAACAACATCATTACCATCCTGTACATTTCTTCTCTGGAGTCCAAACAGCTCATGATGGAACTCTAAATAAACCCGTAATATGAACTTGTTCAAGAAATAAAGAACAAAATCAGAAACAATTTTGTTCCACAACAGTAATGCATATTTTTAAAATAGTTACCAGTGAACAACGGTTTTATTTTGTTATTTAACAAATCTTTGTATTCCAAAGGACTTTGATTGTAGAATATACAGGGTATTCAAAAAACAAAATACAACCGGTATTAACCAGTTACTGGATTTGTCTCTGTTCCAAGCAAAATGCCAAACATTTTGTTCCTTAAACTGGTTAAAAACCCATAAAAAAACACTAAATTTCCATTTCTGATGTCCACCTATACCAATATACTGTAGCCCTTGTACTTATCTTATACTTATACTTTCTACCTGCCTGTTTTTAGAGTGTAACATTGGTCCAGTAGTAGGAAAACATTCTGACACCCCTGTTGACTCGGAGGTTGTAAAGGGCCCATATCATGTCTGGCCTCCTCCTGTCTCATGGAGTCCAGTGTAGTATTACCTCATACCAAGGCAATCAACAACTTCTCCCAGATATGTGTCTGTGCATGATGGATCATAGACAGATGCAGATGACACAAGTGACCAAGGTTTAATGTGACAGAGTTCGAAAAGTCAACTGAGGCCAGATCAGTCCTCAACAAAACAATCAGACCTTTATTCTAGAACAGAGATGGGCACATTTTTTTTGACTCGCCACAATGGGTTCCAGAATTGACCCGAATTTAGGGGGAAGATAAATGGCATGTTAAAACTTATATACAAAACCAAGATGCTAAGCTTCTTATTGTTTTTATGACGTGATCTTTTTAAGAAATGCAGGAATTTCAGGGAAAGGGCAGAAATATAAAGTAAAACAAATAAATTATGTAATTTCGAAAAAAGCTAGTGGGCCGCAATAAACAGCTCAACGAGACACATCTGGCCCCTGCACCTTAGTTTGCCTTTTCTAGAACTTTCTTCTGGGATCAAGAGGCATTAGTTATGTGATGCAGGAGATGGAGGCAAATGGAAAGCTGATGTAGAGGACTTTATATGAAACTGTCTCGGGTTAGCAGTGGTGGCGAAGAGGTTAAGGAAGGAGACATAACTTCCTGTGTACTCACCACCCGCAGGAAGGCTCACGGTATGGTGCTGTGTGATTTGTGTGGCAGTTGTAGAGACTGTTGCCCCTGCGACCCAGTAACAGAGGATGAAGATGATGTGATGATGCATGAATTCATCCATGGTTTAACCAGTATCTCAGGGGGTTGCCTGAAGAAGTGGGATTTCCCAATGTTGAGTCCACTGCACTGACAATATAACAGTTCATTCACGTCACAAAGAATGTTTACGACAGAGCTATAAAATCTCATCTCCAATTTCACACCTTTTATTCCTTCTCCTCTAAGCCCTTTACTAAATCCGTCCCCCTTTCCTGCCTTGTTCATCCATAAATCTACATCCTCACTAGTTGCAAAGAGGAGAGGGACGGGGAGGGGAGGGACGGGAAGGGGAGGTTGGCAGAATCCAAACAAGTCATAATTCTTATCCTCGTAACTCTGATCCAGTCCTCTATCCATTGAACCTCAAAATCCCGTTCCCGTTTTCCAAGTTTCCAAGAATTACATGGTAAAAGAAAATAATAATAATAAATTGTCTTTATCTGGAGACACCCAAATCACACTGCTCCATACTGTGAGCCTTCCTGTGGGTGGCTGCGGGTTGGAATGGTGTTTGGATCAGAACCTCTCAGAGGCAACCTGGAGCCTTGGGACACAGGGCCGTTCCGTCAATCGCTTGCCCACCACTGTCCCCCGTGGTAAAAAAAAAAATTTTGGTCTTATTTAGACTCTATTTGTACATGCACATTAATAGAGCTTTCGTGACTTGAAACTTGGAAAAAATCCATGGAAATAATTCAAGAAGACAACATCACTGTTGTGTGATGTAAAATTTCTGTGTGTTGTTGTTGTAAGGCGGATGCAGTAGAAGACACCATGAGAACTTTAAAGGGGGAAGTGTGGGCGTGGATTGTGTATAAAACCAGCGTCCAACAATCAGATGCGCCTTATGTGTGTGTTAAATATAGTAATGGCACACATAACTGAGACTCCGCCTTTTAGAACGGTGCACTTTATGGTCGTAAAAAATTCGCTAGTTACTTTATTGTACGTAAAATTCAGAGCGTGGACCTCTACTTTATTTAATATACATGTTTACATGTTGAGATAACTGTCGTAACTTATCTCTTTGGAAGTAAAAAAAAATGCAATCACAAATCGAAGTATTTGTTTTTATCTAATCTCCAAAATTGTAAAAAAAAAAATATAAATACATGTTTAATTCTTAGGCGTGACCAATTCCTTCATCTGCACATGAGATGTGAAGAGATTATTGGTTTGCGCTTCAATAATTGATGTCAGAGTAATATCTGCCACTAGGATCAGAGCAATACTGGCAAAAGTTTTACAACATCTGTTGCTAATCTCCTGGTGGAGTGATGTCTTAATCACTAATTTATCTCCTTCCACATGGGGTGATGCTCTTTAGCACATGATTTAGTGTCGCTGCAAGTCGGAACATCAAAACTGTCACAATAACTTAGCCAGTGAGTGAGTGATTGGTGCGGCGCAGGCTTCGGTCTACCCGACGTCTGCGGGCATGACGGTGGAGCTTCATCAGTCACACTCTGCCCTTGCATGGGCATCAGGCAGTGCTACTAATAGCACCGTTGGTGCTCATCCACATATGAAGGTTTATATATAGATTGAATATTCATCTCCATATCATAATCCTTTGCCAATATTCCACCCTTTGAAGTGAACGTGAGCGACGCTCTGATACAAAACACCTCTCAACACACGGTACGGACGAGTCTAATCGTAATGATGAAATTGGTCTCTTATAAAAGGGGATTTATGTGCCTACAGTATAAGGCATCAATGAAATCCTTTCTTTGTTTGCACTGGTAAATGTAAGGGAATGGTGCCACATGGGATCTTTGTTTACTAAAACTTAACACACACACACACACACACAACCAGAGCTTCTGCAGAGAAAATGTAATATTCACTAAGGGGATAAACTAAGGTTTTTCAGCTGGAGGAAGAAAATAAAAATATCTTTAAATGCAATAATAGAATTGTAGTTTTTAATTTATGTTTACAGTAAGATTATTCTGATATGTAATAAAAGAGTGTCAGCTAAGGACCAGGACACATGTATGGATGAGAGACACCAGTGTTTGTCAGAAGACAGGAGGCAGAGCTGGAGGTGGATGAGTTAAAATGCTGAGACTTTCTTTAAAGGTGAATAGGATCAGGAATGTGAATGAAATGAAATGAATGAAGTGATAGAGGGACAACAGGGACAGGAAGGTTTGGAGATAAAGCCAGAGAAGCCAGATTGAGATGGTTTGGACATGTTCAGAGGAGGGACAGTGGAGACATTGGTGAAAGAATGATCCTAGAGATAGAGATGGATGGAGATGGAACGATCAGGTAGGAGACAAAGAGGAGATTGATGGATGCAGTGAGGGAGGACATGAAGGTAATTTAAGTTAGAGTTTAGGATACAGAGGACAGGGGGAGATGGAAATTGTTTGATGTGCTTTGGCAACCACTGAAAAAAGAGACAAGCTGAAAGGAGAAGAAGAAGGATGGACAGGATCAGGGATTAGGTCATTGCAGGGACAACACAAACAGGAAGGTTTGGAGAAAAAGCAAGAGAAGCCAGATTGAGATGGTTTGGACATGTTTAGAGGAGGGACAGCGGATATATTGGTAGAAGAATGATCCTGGAGATGGAGCTACCAGGTAGGAGACAAAGAGGAGATTGATGGATGCAGTGAGGGAGGAGATGGAGGTAGTTGGAGTTAGAGTAGAAGATACAGAGGACAGGGGGAGGTGGAAATTGTTGTCCTGCCTTGGTCCTCTTTTAACTAAATGTCATCTTAAATAGTAGTAAGAGTATTATTACACCCCTATCACTACACTTTCAGTAGTGATTCACATTGGTAGTGAGTGTGACCTCACAGTGATGTCTCCAGCTGTTGTCTGAATGATTTTTAGGGCAAAGTGTAGCTACAGTGGGAGGACAGATGGAAGGGAGGAGAGTTCACACAACCCAGAAACATTAGTCTTTGGATATGGAAGCAGCAGAATAATGAGATTAGAAAAAATAATGAGAAACCTGAAGCTGCAAAACCCGGTGTGGAGATAGTAAGTAAATATATAGAGTTAAGAGAGTTTGCTGTTGGCGTCTTAAATCTTCTCAGTCACTGCCTGCCCTACAGTCCAAGACCGTGTGCTCCAGAGAACTCTATTACACGTTTACAGCTCACCACTACTTTACAGGCTCAGTTGTACTCGCCATAATGAAAAAAAAAAAGAACCATATTGATCAACATGATTGTTGAAGAGCCACTTGTAAAATGATTGCCTCTTAAAGCTTATCTTTTGTCATTGGGAAAAGAGAGTATACGTCTTTGCATGCGGTGAATAGAAGGGACAATGTGAGACAAATAACCAAGATAAATAATCCCTGACGCTGAATGGGGAAGCACTGAAGCGTGCAGGGGCCTTCAGGAACCTGGCCACAGAGATAGAAAGCCTCCTGTCTCCCAACACTGTGCTTCAGTCTTCACATGAGCCCGAAACACATGTTCCTGTCAATAAAGCTCTATTAAATTCTACTAATGGTTGAAGAACTCCTACTAAATCACTGATAACTGACAGCATCACTTCTTCTTCTGCCTCAACATAGCCAGGAATTAGAGGAAGTTAAAAACATCAAATAGTCCTACATCTTTAAAGAGCATTATCTAAACCAGGTCTGGGCAATTACTTTGACTCGCGGGCCACAGGTGGTACTGAAATTTGAGTCACGGGCCAGGTCAGGACCAGGAAGATTGAGTACTTGCGGGAACTAAGATAAAATATGAGTAAAGTATTGAATAGAAGCAAAATGTTCAAATGCTTTTAGTGTCTCTGAGACTATATTAGGGGTAATACTGGCTTTGCAGGGAAAAGGCAGGAGGACAACGATAATATAAATCAAAAGTATAATTTGGACAAGTTGGATGGGCCGGATTGAAATGCCAAACGGGCCTCGTACGGCCCTCTGGCCTTAGTTTGCCCAGGTCTGATCTAAACCTTTAGAACGCAATCAAATGTAAGCTTCTCTCGTTTACATCTTATATTTTTTTTATCATAAGAAAGTCTGAATTGTCTGAATACAAAAGTTGAAGGAAAATGGCAGATGCAGCCTGGTAATAAAAAAAAAAAAGTTTTTCAGATATTATTTTGATCTCAAAATCTTATATTTGCAAATTTTACACTGAATTGAGTACAGAATTGAATTACAAACCTATTCCCACTGAAAAACAATGCAATTCACAAGTATCCAAAGAGTTGAATGTAACAAAAAATATAAAATTTTTAAAGGGGCAGTGGTGGCCTACTGGTTAAGGGAGCGGACTTGGGTCCCTGGTTTGAATCCCCCTTCCGCCAAGTTACTGCTGAGGTGCCCTGAGCATGGTATCGTCCCCACTCACTGCTCCCCCGGGCGCTCATTAGCTGCCCACTGCTCACTTTGATGATGGGTTAAAAGCAGAGGCCAAATTTCGTTGTGTGCTGTGGTGTGAATCACAACGTCACAATGACAAAAAAAAAGGAATTTAATCTTTTAATCTTTAAAATAAAAAAAATCCAAATCGCGGTGTCAGTGACTTAAAAACATGTTGATGATTGATCTCATGTTTTGATCCTGCCCCCTGCTGGACTGACAGATACACAGTTATAAAATAGCATCTGCTTGTGGTGAAATGAGGTCACACTGCTGTGAGTGACATGCCTGTCATTGCAGGGGGATGCAGTGGGGGTTCGAGGGGGAGGAGGGAGTGAGGTTCTGTGTGAAAGGGCAGCAGGGGCTGCATTGACTAAGCATGAACACTGGGGATACGTTCACTGCGAATGGCATCGTGTCGAGCCCGAGAGGAGGCCTTGTGGGCCCTGGTGTCTACTTAACACGGCTGTCGCTGCCATAGCTCACAGTTGTAGACAAGCCTTAGTGATCTAATGTATTCACTAATTTTCCGGCATCAAGCTCCACCAGAGACAAAACCAGTCAAATGGTACATTCCGCAGGGGCAGACTTGAATGATTCATTTGTTTTTTTTTAAAGATGCAGCGAGTTTAAGGACGACCAGGGGTAATTTCAGGGTTTGTTTCTGTTGGGCTACCAGATAGCTGCAAAGATTTGAATGTTTTTCTTGGCCTAATTCCTCAGGCTCAACATACTGAGCACCGAGAGCAGAGAAATGTCAGAAGAGATTAACAAAGTACACTCCACCGAGGTGACACTTCAAAGACAAAACAGGAGGAGAGTGACAGAGTCGGCGACACGGTGTGAGGGAAAGGCACCGCGCTGTCACTGCTGTGACAACAACGTCGGAGAGGCAACAAAAACACAATTGTCCCTGTAGTAAGAAAGAAATGCTGGACTTTGTCGTCGTGTTAACACTGTTTGTTCCATTTACTTGGTTCCGATCACTTGTCTTTTCTAACTGTGCCACCTATACATTTTCTTGCTCTTGTTGCTCTAAGATTTATTTATTTATTTATTGGTATTATTTATTATTTTTTTAATATTATTTATTAATTGTTGGTATTATTCACATCAGTGAGTACAATCACATGCAACAAACAGCAGATAAACATATCCTGTAATAGGATATGTTTATAATAGGTTAATGCAAAGGTAATATTTCCTTGTGTGTATCACAATGACTTATATGTAAAAATGAAGTTTTTTAAGAAGTAAGTGTTTTCATCCTCCACTTTTACCCGCTTATTCGTTACTGGGTCGTGGGAGCTGCATTTTTTTTTCAAAAATTATTTTAGAACTTTATTAATCTTTCGGGAGTATCCTTTGGGAAATTGTGCCTCTGCATTTAACCCATCACCGTAGTGAGCAGGGAACAGTGTGGGGCAGCCATTACTAGGGCACCTCAGGAGTAACTTTACGATAGCGGGATTTGAACTGGGGGCCTTCTCGACTACAACCCAAATCACATTGCACCGCACCATACCATCGTGCAGGTGGTGATCACACTCGAAACCAAATACCCTAGGATTCGATCTTGCCGTAAACCCTGGAGTTCTGCACCAGTAACAAAGACATAGCCAAAGCGGAGGCTAATTGTTTTCTCTATAAGTTAAAGCTGCTGTGTACTTCTAGTCAGGGGTGGGCAAATAATTTGGCTAGGGGGCCACATTGGGTCCTAAAATTTGACATAGGTCTTGGGGATTGGAGCAGATAGACGCAACATTTGTTTGAACTTGAGACTGTTGATGCAAAAAAGTAATAAAAAAAGACTGGAATGCTTTAAGCCTGATGATAATATCAATTAAAAATATAATTTGGACAAGTTTGTGGGCCCAGATTAAAAACCCAACGAGGCGTTTCTGGTCCCCGGGCCTTAGTTTGCCCATGTTTGCGTTGAGTAAAATCTCTCTTCATTTCTTGAAGACATTCCACCTCTCATCCAAGAGGCTTTTATTCCACACAAAAGCCTTCTACTACTCTTGCTGCTCCCCTGTGGTCAGTAATGCTTGGTGTACAAGCTCTTACTCATTATAACCAACCAGAATAAAACTATCAACTATTTTTAGACACTGAATACAGTTCCCTTTTTGTTCTTTTATCATTAACATTAACATTAACATAAAGTTAAAATCACCAGCTCAGCCTCCCTCCTCATCCTACAGACCTTAGAGAGTCATTACTTTACAAACTCCACTCCAGGTCTTAATATGGCTCTGCTGTTAATCAGTTTAGAGTCTGAACTGCTCTGAGATCTGTTTCAAGTGTAAAGAGGTTAAGATAATATTAGCATTTGCTGCCGAAACTGGCCTATAATTATGGCACGCAGACCGTGACTTATGCACGTATTAAAAGTTAGACGTGGCGGCGGCTCGGTCAGCAAAAAGGGAGTAAATAAGTAATGAGTAAATAATCCACTTTTAAGTGAGCATCTCACATGATATCTGTTAAATATAAACGGTGTATATCAGTTCATCTGCACCAGCCCTGAACCCAATCCTCGGGCTCTTAACGTGAGGCTTCACACCATCCCTGACCCCGTTGCCCCCCGCTCATCCATCTTTTCGTTGCCCCTCTTAGTTCCCGACTCTCCTCACACTCCGTCTTACTTAACCCCTCCTCCCCCCAACTCCCCCCTAGAAGAATGTTGAATCAGATTAAAGTAGGACAAAGAATTGTTTGGAGGGGAAGTGCTGACAGTGGGGATTTGCATTAAGTTAAAAGGAAGAAGAAACGCAGCACAAGAGACATTATCCAATTAACAGTTAGTGGGGAAGAGAGGGGTAGAGACGGCTCTTCCGTGAAATTATCTAGGCCAGACAGTTTGAGATGCGTGGAGGCCAAAGATAAACCTTTCTTACTTAACATGTTCATCAATTCATCATTACCTTGAGCATTAGAGCGGGATGGTCAAAGGTAACAGTGGACTGGGATTTACAGAAGAACCAAAAGACAGAAAGTGGCGAAAGAAAAAGTCACTTAAACAATATTAAAGATTAAAGTCATTTCTCGAGACCTCCAGGAGAAAGGACCTTTTTTTTTTTTCCTTTCAGCCTGAAAAGAGACTTATCTAATCGGCCGAAATCACCTTCTGCATTCTAATTGAGATGATATAGATTTGCCCTATCTGTGCAAATTAAATCAGTGTTTCATGCAGAGCTGATGAAACTTAAAGGTCAAATTAAGCCCTTTTTTTTTTTATTAAAGCAAGATCATAGATTGTGTTCCTGCTTGACATTCACATTTATTTGTTATTAGGTAATATGTCGACATTCACTTCTTGTGCAATGAGCCGGGGACGGAATGGACAAACCATCAGTGTTGTACAGGTGTTAATCACTGGGAGGGGTCAGTGTGGGACAGGATTAGAAATGGACATATCAGAGGAGCTGATCGTCATGCCCAAAGCGAGGAAGGAAATCAAACTCCCTCTCATTGTAACACTGTGATTCACACCACTGCCCACAATAAAATGTGACCTCTGAATTTAACCAGTCACCAGAGGGAACAGTGGGCAGCTTTGAGCGCCTAGTGACAGTGCACCTCAGTGTTAACTTTGCAGTTGGTGGATTCAAGCCTGGAACAATCTGACCAAAGTCCAGTTCCTCAACCGAAAGGCCAACACTGCCCCTAAGAGGAAAAGAAAGAAAAGCAAACTCCTTGACATTATGATTCTCACCACTGCACAAAATGAAACACTGGGCAGCTTTGAGCGTCCAGGCAGCAGTGGGTGGCAATTTGGCAGTTGTTAGATTCGAACCCAGACCCCAGTTTAGTTCCTAAACTTCTGGGCCACCACTGCCCCAAAGGGCCATTGCCTACATGAGCCAAACATAGACTCTAGGAGAGAGCAATAGAGGTGCCCACATCCAACGTACTATATAATATGACTGGTTCACATATGGCATGTGTGTCAAACTCAAGGCCCGGGGGCCAAATGTGGCCCGTCAGTCTTGCAAATTATTTTAAATGCAGCAGAGGATTTTAAACCTCATAAATACAAAAAAAGTGTTATTGCAAAAGAATAACCAATTATAGTTATGTAAATATATAATAATAATAAATTGCGATAACATGTATTAATGTGTATTGGAGTAGCCTACCGAGTACAACTGGCCCTTTTTGGTAAAAATTATTTGGTAATAGAAACATTAGAAATCTGAAGTGTCACCAATCTATTTTGTAGATTTATTTTACTACTATTGGCCACAGTGCTGCTCAGTAGAAATAAAAATATATATTTCATGTACGATTGCTATGTTTTAAGTGTGCGATGAAGAATTTCCAGGCTAAGTTACACATAATGATTTGGAAATCCCGACAACGACAACTGCTTATTTCCTCTTACGGCAGCTTTGCTTGTGAATCACTGTTTGTCATGTTAGCAACGTTAACATTTTATGGTAAGACGATGAACATGCGAGGCACTCTGGTGGCTTAAAAGCAGCACGATAACAATGGCCCTGAGCTATGCCGTTGTAAATAAAACAAACCACATGGATGACTTTTTTTTATAGCTCCGTATGAATGTTGCCTCACAGGACAGCGAGGTAAAATGGTTCAACGCTGCTGTGTGTGACGATCATTTACTTAAGTTTCCTTCTCAGGCATTAAGCAAGTCCAACATCTGTTTGACTTTTTAACGTCTTTTCTTGGAAACATCTAAAAAATTCCGATCCGTGTTATTCCCCTCTCTTATGGGGCTGCCAAGGAAAATGTGCCTCTCTGTGAGGCAATTTTTGATGTGCAATTCTTGCCTGTTGTCATCTGCATAAAACATTCCCACACAGGAGTGTACACACACACACACAGTCGACGTTCAAGGACGTCCCCCAACAACCAGCATCAAATTGTTAGTCATAAAAATAGCTGGAGAAAAAGCAATGACGATCTAAAAAGATTAGACAGAAAGTAATGGAATACTGCATTGGAAACCACACACGAAATGTATTAAAACCAGAACTGATCCTCTGAGGCACATGCAGTGACCTTGATGGTGTGAGTATTGTATTGTGTAAAATGAAGGCACCACACAAGAACAACGTCCATACAGTAGTTTACTTATCAGGGGGACAAAGATAGGTATGTCACTTCAGTTCAGCTGGGAAACTTCTTGTTATTATGATTCTAAGTTAAAATGGAAATTACCTTCAGGGAACTTTTAAGGGATTAAAATCCATCTGTCCATCCACCTACCAATCTACCTACCTACATACCCATCCATCCATCCGTCCATCCATCCATCCATCCATCTACCTACCAATCTACCTACCTACATACCCATCCATCCATCCCTTTCTCCATCCATCCATCCATCCATCCCTTAATCCATCTACCTACCTACATACCCACCCATCCATCCATCCATCCATCCATCCATCTACCAATCTACCTACCTACATACACATCCATCCATCCATGCATCCATCCATCCCTCTACCTACCAATCTACCTACCTACATACCCATCCATCCATCCTTTCTCCATTCATCCATCCCTTAATCCATCTACCTACCTACATACCCATCCATTCATCCATCCATCCATCCATCCATCCATCCATCCATCCATCCATCTACCTATCTACCTATCTATCTATCTATCTATCTATCTATCTATCTATCTATCTATCTATCTATCTATCCATCCATCCATCCATCCATCCACCCATCCATCCATCCATCCATCCATCCATCTCTCTCCCTCATTTCTACATGTTTACAGAAACATTTTACAGTCTTCTCTCTGCAGTAAGTTTTAAAAGAAGTCCCATAATGCAGTGCCTGCTTTGGAAGCAAAGAGCAGAGTGTCCTAGGTTCGCTTGATAAAGTTAATCCTCGTCTGTAAGTTGCTTTGGATAAAGGTGTCTGTTAAATTCTTAAATGTAACATGAATCATTAAAAAAAAAAAAAACAAACAAAAAAAAGATGTATTCCTTTGTCTACTTGAGGAAACATTTTTCAAGTCATGAGTCGAAGCTCACGCAGATAATCATCAGACAAAGAGGTAGAAAGAAACACCTGCAGAGGTTGAAATTCAAATTCAATTTCTCATCTGCCTTGCTGCGTAGTAGCAGGTCAGACGTCTGCATGGGAATCTAAAGAAAGTTCCTTCAGCCCGGTGCGTCACAGATCTCCTCTTAGACTTGAATGCTGAGAGTGGCATTAACAGATTGCCCCCTGAAAAGAACACTAATCTAAAATAGAAGTGTTGCCCCCTGCGTCGGTGTATTCCAGACATGCTCTGCCAGCCTTGAGCATCAAGCAGAGCGCCAAGGCCCAGCCTTGATATCTTATATCTCTGTTAAGTAGACTCATGGGACTCTTGCTCTCCAGTGCCAGCTGTGGCTTGCTGTAGGTAGTTTGGAGAGATGATAGCTGTTAAAAGGATACCCTCCTTCATTTCTGGAACTCGGTACTTTATTTGCTTTGCTGTGTCAACTGTAGCTGCTAGGTGAAGTGGTGCAATGAAACCTTTTTTTAAACATTTAAACAGGTCCCGTAAGGCGGTAACCGTTATGGAGAACTGATGATATCGATGTGCGGCTGCCTCAGTTGAGCGATGACTGTGGCTTCGCTCGTGAGAGGGATGGAAACTCACTCCTTATCCACCTCATCAGACACCACAGAGATTTAAGAGTAACATAATTCCACGATCCTGAGACTATGATGTAAACGAACTACACTGCTAATGCGATGTCTGGTGCCAGTACTGATGCAGCAACTTCGAGTATCTGCAGATAAAAATACTAATCCAACGATGATTTTCACTCCTATCACGTGTTTTTAATACATACGCTCTACTAAAGATAGAGATCCTAAAAAAAAAACATGATTGAATTGTGCAGCATTTTTTTTTCTTACTAAAGTAAAACTGCCCCTACTTTATATTAAACACACGTACAACATTCCCAATTGGGCTAGGGGATTAACTAGTGAGTTGAGACTTAGAAAGTTTATCAAATAATAAAAGATAGATGCAGGATTGCAACATTTTCAGCATTAGCAAAATGAATAATATATATTTGGATTCCCCAACCTTTTTTGCATCACAGACCGAATAAATGTCTCGTACCATTTCATAAATATCCCTTAATAAAATTACATTTCTGGTGTTCTGAAATATTTTCCTACCTATAAAATCTTCCTACCCGAATTAACTCTTCATGGGCACAACAAGGATTTTTTTAAGTGCACACAGCCTATAACTTTATGCTACCAGACCAGTATAAAAAGTTAGAATCTTGTATCAATGGCTTGAGTTTATTGTTGTTGTCTTCACTGAGAAAATATTTCCTAATCAAATATAGTTGCATTATTGATGATGGAATCCTAGCCATTCTATTGGTCATTTCTTTTGTTGATATGGGTATGGATCAAGTGGAAGTAATAGTCAGACGGGACGAAAAGGAAACATTATTTCTCTGCGGACCAGCATCAATTCACACACGGACCGATACTGGTCCCTGACCCAGTGTTTGGGGACCACTGATCAAATGACACACAATATGGGCTGGCAAAATAGCAGAGAAAAAAAAAACAAGAATTTAGATTATAATAATAATAATAATTTATTAGAAAAGTACTTCAAGAGTAGACTAGTATTAATTTTAATAGGACTTGGATGACAAAAATGCCAACAAAAGTAATAGTAAATCTTAAAGGTTATACAAAGGATCTTGAACCCCAAATGTTTATATACGATCCCTGACATAGTAATGCACTGAATTCAGCGCGGACTCATTTGTTTGGTTAATTATGTCAACAACACTTTAGGATCGTATTAATCTGCCTGGAGACCATGAAGAAATCAAAGGGATGTGTTTAAAGAGACGTCTTTACAGAAGCTGACAAGTGTTTCCAGTGAAGAATGCGTATCTATTTAAATAAAAGCTGTTGTGTTTTCCCTTAAAGTGCATTTGCTGCAGTTTTGCACCTTGTCATAGGTTTTATATTCCCCCTATTCAGAAGAAGGCATCCAGAGTCTGCCTCCTCTAAAAACACATTTTTACGACAAACGGGGAAAAAAAAAAAAAATGCACATACTCTAAAAATGGTAGCGCTGCAGATAAATCAACCGATGCGCCCCCAGATATATATATAGAGATGATCATTAATTTCTTTTTGTGCCTCCTGAGGATTCACATCACAAGCTGCAGCTCTTTAAACACCAGTCCCCACACTAAAAGGCCCGAGTCGCCTCTGTGCCCCTGGAGTTGTGTGATATGACGGAACGCAAAAAAAAAAAATTAATTTATAATAATTGTTGTTTAATTACAGCAGCCAAAGGTGATAAGGCTGCAGCAGCCCCTGCTGGTAAGCGTTGAGATGTTATCCGATCCCAGCCCACAAGCGGCACTCGAATAAAATCCAAATCGACTCTTTAGTTATTCATACAGTAATGAGCTACGATACAGTTAAACTGCATTGACTAATGAAAAGCAAATATCTTAATTGGAACTCTTCACAGTGACTATTTCCTGTTTCTGTCTCTCTCATTTCAGACGAGAAGGGTAAGAAAATCCCGCAGCATGTGCTGTCTGTGTGTCTCATCTGTGAGGTTTAAACACAGGCATCATCATCATCATCATCATGAGCATCATCATCATTTAGAAACATCCTCTTCACTGTCATCATTATCATCCACAAAATATGGTGTATTTTCCTCATTTAGAGATGCCTGAAGAGGAGGAGGGTAAGAGTTGGGACTGAAATAGCAAACAAAAACACAAACACAGAAAGTTTCAACTTCTGTGGTGAAGGAACACAGTGTGAAGTTGCATGATCCTCGCCCCTGCACGCACACAAACATATTTTTTCCATTAGCGCCGCATACGTGTTATGTGATTCTTTCAGTCTGGGTTGGGAAAGAACGGGCGCGATGAGCATAAATGAAGGTGTGCAATTTATGGGTTGGTATCACGTTGCGCCCTTTGCATCCGTGCATTTGCTCCATTTGTGTGTTTATTTAAAGTCGTCTGTCAAGCAGAAGCTGAGAGGCAGGTGTCAGCAGAAGCGTTGCAGAAATACAGTTTATAATATCTTCTTAAGCGGAATATTACAACAAAGGGTAGGTTGTATCCCAATTGAAAAAAACTGAAAGATGCATGGGTTCTTACAGCATGCTGTACAATACTTTTGTTTTGTTGGTTATAAATAGACGACAAGACATAAACAGACTCTTCAAGAAATATATCACCTCTGTAGTAAAGGGAGAAATACTTCAGTTTTCCCGACAAACCTCAACTTCAACATTTATTAATTTATAGTGCCATATCATAAAAACCGTTATCCAAAGGCCAAAGAAATACACAAAGACACATAAAGGCATAAAGACAGGATACAGTACCAGGTAAATACTCCCTGCCCTTACAGACCCTCACACAAACGACTCCCAAATAATAAAAAAAATAAATAAAACACGACAGAAACCTCAAGGTGACCAACAGAGGAGGGGGAGGAACCTTATCCACGATGGACAGGTGGGCAGTAAGGAGACAAACACGTTCTATTTGTCTCCAAAGGTTTATAAAAGACACTTTAAAGTTCTTGAAGAGCCAATATAAATGATTATCTAATCCATTGGCAAAGTCTTGGGTCCAATTCACTCTTATAGGATCGTAGGGGAGTTGGTTAGGGTTAGGTTTTGAGTCCAGTTCACGTCTATGTGGTTCTCGAAGAAGGAACAAAGACTCCAGAGACGTGATGTTCTTGGCCGAATGTCTTAGTCTTCCACAATAAAGGCAGGAAGAGAGAGATCGGGGAGAGCAAGAGAAGACCTAACATACCATGGGATTCCAGCGTTCCAGCGTATCTAGGACCCAAGGTCCAGCTGCAGGCCTCACAGGAGGTTCTAGGCTACTACTGGCATTGTCAAAGAGGAAGGTCCTAAGTCTTAGAGACTGTCGTTTGTGTGTAATTTCCATTCATACTCTGCTTTGGAAAACTTTTGATGTATTACTCGAGTCCCACATTCCCCATATGTCAGCATTAATTGTGCGTGGGTTTAGTTAGCCCACAGCAAAGTGGCTACATTATACAGAGTTCCATGTGCTTCAGTTTCATGTGTTTCCACTGTAAAACAGTTGGGTTAGTCGGGTGTAACGAGGGTAGCGCTGCAGCAATGTGCACGTTTTGAAATGTATGCCAGGCACGAGAATACGTACAGTAACATAGTGTATACTGCGTGTTCATTTATGGAAATTTCCACCATTAAATTGCTCCCATAACGATAAGCACGTAGAATAAAACATTATCCTATAAACAGGCAGCAGTGCGTATCGTTATGAACTCTTAGGCAATTTTACACCGGTTTACTGGACTAAAAAAAATACCAATATATTAATAATAATGTTGCTACAACCTTTAATTTGCGAAAGCGAGTGTTTTTCGCTGACAATCCAAATACCACAAACAGCTTTACAACAGCACTTTGTCGCAATCATCAGTCAGTAAGTTGAACAAAAAAAAAAAATACACTTTACGGCTGAGGAGGCCTGCCTGCAGTCCAGATACAGAATGTCTGCTACTTTAGAAGTCTGAAGCATTAAAGCATAAAGAGAGTGAGTAGGAAATTCCACTTGTAAGAAAAAGAGAAATGTTTACGTTGTTTAAATACGTTCTGTTGAATCAACGGACAAAGGTGAGTCAATAAAAACACTAAATAGATTTTTTTTTTTTTCTTCCCCTTCTGCTTGCTAAGTAAATATAAATGTATTTAATAGTTGCACAGATTTCAGTCTCGGTGCATTTGCAAAAAAAAAAAAAAGATTTGAATGTAAATAAACATCCATCTGGTTTTTCTTTAAGCAGAACCAAAAAGATCCATATTGCTGCCTTGGTGCCATCTGGCTGAAATTAATAAGAGGCTAATAAAACCTGCAGATGTTACAGAGCACACTGTTCCCTCTGTTTCTCTCACTGGCTCACTTACTCCACCGCTATTGCCATCTATCTACTTTGGGCTTAATCAGGCCTCCTGTACCTTAACAACATACAGGAACGGAGTCGTCGGCATACCCGTCTAGGCACCAGGAACCTTAACTTCTATTAACATTTGAGATGTAGATTTTAAAGAGAAGTGACGGGAGCTACAACACCACCAACCATCTCCCATCTTCCTGGGAGACCAAATAAACATTCTAATTTAGCCTTATGTGAAGCCAGATAACCTAAAGCCACACGACACTGCACAGGCGCCATGAAACTTAAGGAGACTCCAGCAGCTCTAACGACTGTCGTTAACGGTCTGCAGCGAGAGGAGCAGGTTTTTTCGCTGACAGTTCCTGTCGAATCTGGGAATAGCTAAGCAGCTGTCAATTAGGCACACTTTAGCAGGGACATGTAAGAACCACATGTGTTAATGTGGATTAAGGCAAGGTTTGAGTGTAGGACCCCAATGACCCAAACTTAGATTGTGTGTTAGTTGGAATACAAGGTAATTAAATGTGATTTGATAAATCATGGCAGTAGTGGTGTAGTGGTTATTACATATTGTTCTTTCATTTGTTGATATATTATATTTTTATTTACATAGTGCTGTTAAATGAATATACAGTCATGGAAAAAAAATGATTAGACCACTCTGCCGTTTTCTTCAATTCCTTGTTCATCTTAATGCCTTGTTCCACTAAAGGTTTATCACCTGGGGGAAACAATGAACACAAAACCATGCAATGACTAAAAGCACTGTATTTGTCAGTTCAATGTTATTGCTAGTGATGTAGGAGCAGAAGTGATTTTTGTCACTGTCAATAAAACCATGCAAAATGGACAGAAATCAGCTCTGAAATTAAACTTAATTATGAGCCTTTTTTTGTTGTTAACTGAATTATGAGCCTTTTTTGTTGTTATTATATTTGTCCAGATTAATGTAGATTAAGTGGAAGCAGACTTTTAAATGGACAAGAAATTAAAGAAAGACTGGTCTAATAATTTTTTTCCATGACTGTATATGTCCCTATATGGAGAAATCGTACAGTTGGTTCATATTCAGGCTAGGTTTATATCGAGGCGTGTGTGTTTGTTTGTGCTAACGGTGGGTGAACTCATGGGTTAAGCTCTAACACGTGGGTATATCTCTAAAATAATCAATATGACTCACGGAGCACTCTCTCTGGCTCATGAAACTAAGTGCTACTCAGTCACAGCGCTGTGGGTTTATGTGTGCGGAGCATATATCAGTGGGATATGTTAAATATTAAATCTACACCTCGCTTATGTAGTCAGGTCAGTTCCCTCTCTGTCTCCGCTGAGTGTTTTTAGCAGCCGTCCAGCTACACATGGGGTAAATAGATTGTGTCAAGCCCTGGTGGTTGTTTGTGTTTTGTGTAACTCTGTGTGTACTGGTATTTATACTTGATGGATGGGAACTTTGGGCTGTTAGGAAGACCAATCACCAATCACATTCTTAAAAGACTATGTGAGTACGATATGAGAATTTGTGATTATGAGAACTCCTCATAAGGACAAGGATGGACAGGATCAGGAATGAGGTGATTAGAGGGACAACACAGACAGGTTTGGAGAAAAAGCTAGAGAAGACAGATTGAGATGCTTTGGACATGTTCACAGGAGGGACAGTGTATACATTGGTAGGAGAATGATCCTAGAGATGGAGCTACCAGGTAGGAGACAAAGAGGAGATTGATGGATGCAGTAAGAAAGGACATGGAGGTAGTTGGAGTCAGAGTAGAAGATACAGAGAACAAGGTGAGATGGTAATTGTTTACTCGCTGTGGCAACCCCTGAAAAAGGGGGGTTGAAAGGAGATGGGGGAGAAGACTGAAAGTAAATGAAGTGGAACTATTTATTGGCAACAGATTTTGCAGCGTTAGCCTTGTGGTTAAGGAACCGGACTTGGTTCAGGAGGGTTCTAACCCAGCTGCCAGGTTACCACTGAGGTCCACTGAGCATGGCACCGTCCCCAATCGCTTCACCATGAGGGTTCAAAGTTGCCCACTGTTCACTTTGGTGATGGGTTAAATACAGAGGTCACAGTTTGTTATGTACAATGGTGTGAATCACATGACAAGGAGTTTGCTTTCCTTCCTTAAACTTAATAGGCTAAATAATATTAATAATTAAAAAACAAT
>JAFBJS010054573.1:71732-87414 GCA_016785265.1 Paraplagusia blochii | reverse complement strand
GAATGATCCTAGAGATGGAGCTACCAGGTAGGAGACAAAGAGGAGATTGATGGATGCAGTAAGAGAGGACATGGAGGTAGTTGGAGTCAGAGTAGAAGATACAGAGAACAAGGTGAGATGGTAATTGTTTACTCGCTGTGGCAACCCCTGAAAAAGGAGAGTGGAAAGGAGAAGAAGGAGAAGACTGAAAATAAATGAAGTGGAACTATTTATTTGCAACAGATTTTCCAGTGTTAGCCTTGTGGTTAAGGAACCGGACTTGGTTCAGGAGGGTTCTAACCCAGCTGCCAGGTTACCACTGAGGTCCACTGAGCATGGCACCGTCCCCAATCACTGCTCCATAAGAGTTCAAAGTTGCCCACTGTTCACTTTGGTGATGGGTTAAATACAGAGGTCAGAGTTTGTTATGTGCAGTGGTGTGAATCACATGACAAGGAGTTTGCTTTCCTTCCTTAAACTTAATAGGCTAAATAATAATAATAATTCTAAAGAAATATATTTATATAAAAGGAAAAATAAAGATGTAATTTGGAATATTTTGGAATAGAATATAGTTCCTATTGTGTAACAAAGTTTCTCAATGTTAGTGTTTCCACAATCGGTAAAATAATACACAAGAAAGGACATTTATGAATGGCACAGGTCAAAAACTACAGACTGGGCTGTTTTATTTTTTTTTTGTGCTATTCCCACTTGCAGAAGGGCTGAGGAAATGATGTGGACATTGCGAAAAATGATGTACCCATAAAAGAAGCATTAACAATCTATTTTTAACTTGGTTGATTTAAATCACCGGAGCGTGAACAGGGGTTAGACAGGGATTTTACTCAATTAGTCCCAGTAGGCTGTCATCCAACCTCCAAACATGCCCTGAATCAAGGACGGGGTGTAGTAAATTTCACCCAGCAACTCTCATTCCAAAACACAACAAGTGTCTTGTGCGGTATCAATAATCACAAGTACAGATGCTCCAAAGTGTCCCCTGGATACCGTTCCAGAATCGCCTTAAACCACTTTGCATTCCATCCAAAACCTTTTAAATCATCTGGAACATCTGAACTCGGATCTGTCCTCAGGGGCACTTTTGATTAAAAGATCAAATGAACTGAGCCCATAAAATCAGAGAGAGAAAGGAAGAGACTCTGATGCTGTGTCTCCCCTGGATTTATGGAGGTGCATGACCTGAGCTGACACAGGACTCCGGTTTCATTCTCCTCCAAAAGATTCAATGGATGTTGAATTGCTGTGCTGTTAATTGTATTGGAGTCTTGCTGCAATATGTCTGGATTGTACGTGTTGACTGCCTGCACATATCATATTCATCATGATAATATGTCTGACTCAAACTATTGAAAATGGGGGGTTTTTGACAATACATATCAATGTTGAGTTCACAGCCGAAAGCAAAAGGTTGGTATAGTAAAAGTTCCAGTTTTTAGATTTCTCAAATTGGACAAATGATAGTGACTTACATTGTCGTACAGTTTCATGGAGTTACAAATTTTGTAAAAACAGCGTAAAACACAATTCGCAATCAATCATGAGCGATTCACAATAAGATTTACGGCTGAGAGCAGGACAACTGATAGAGCGTGCCACTCCACCCAGCTGCCAACATCCACAGCGTCCGTCAGGATAGCTCCCCGTGATCTTTTAATGGTTATTACTCTGCGTTGTGGCTCGTATCTCAAATATTTACTCGTATCTCAATACCCAGTTTGTTTCCTTTGCTATGCCTTGTCTCGGTATTTTCCCACTCGTAATATTTTCCTACGTATGGTAAAAATGTATAGCCATATCTTAGGTTTTTCCCTACCCATAATATCTTCCTACCCTCTGTTTTAATGACGGTAGCATATTTTTATAGATGTTAACATCCCATAAGATCTATTTAACACATTTAAAATAGAGGACAGGTATGAGTATTTTAAAGTAGATTAAACTTGGTATAGGTAGAACAATTTCACAAATTTTCATCTCTTAACATTAACAACCTGAGCCCCCTCCTGGTGGTGAGGCTCATTTTTGTTAAACCTGCCTTGCTTACAATACGTTTCTGCGTTGGTTCTCAGGCACCAAGTCATCCAAAGGTTAGAAACAACAGAACTGTCTCAGCTCCTAAAGGAATTTTCAGTATTAGTTGCCAGTAGTTTTCACTCTGCTGATCTGTAGGATTAGCTTGGTCCCCTCGTCTCAAACCATTTTATACAGTTTGTTTTCCTCGTCCCATATGGATGTTGAACCATATGGTAATCTCCCGTGTTGTTTTGCTCACCGTGATTCTTCTTCCATCCAATACATAACAGAACAGGCACCAGGGGATGAAGCCCAGTCGACCGAGGGGTCTGGCCTGTTTGTGCTGAAACCGGAGAGTGCCACAGCAATTAAAGGTGATCTGCTGTATGACTTTTAAATCACTCACATCTGAAACGTTTGTTGCTTCAAATACCGAGGAGCAGCAGGAATGTGGGCAGTTGTTTATGTATTTCTATTGACCACCATAGTATTACATCACCACTCTTGGCAGGCAAGAACGTCTCATTTGTGGCTAAAGTGGACTCTACGACTTTACCAAGGAAGCCGACGTTGAAATGGCTGAAGGGGAAGTGGCTCGACCTTGGCAGCAAAGCAGGAAAACATCTGCAGTTTAAGGAGACATATGACAGGAACACCAAGGTACAACCGATAGCGCTGTATTCAATGTTAAGAACGTGTTCCTTTTACAGGCCCTTTGAGGTCGTCCTTCATGTCAACCTTGAGACACTTTACACATTTTTAATTTTATTGATTTTTATAGACGCGTTTTGCCCAAATCCTTGAAATCTTAATAGAGCAGCAATTTTTTGTTCATATTACCAGTGAAAACCTGAAAAAAATCCAATCCAGTCAGGTTTATTTTGGAAGGGGATCTGCAGAAGTGAAGTCAAAACTGAAGTCAGCAGGATGGCAAAATTATACATGTAGAGAAAGAAGGTAGAAAAGCTCTGACTAAGTTTGATGTACCACGTTATAATGCCGTTACGTAACAAAACTACTTTTAACTACTAATTACTAATAACGTAATGTGTTACTCTTCAATTTCAATTGATTAGAATTTCTATAGCGCCAAATCACAACATAAGTTGTCTCAAGGCGTTGTCTCAGTGCTTCTTCATTCAGTGTTGAAAAGGAGCTATGATTTGTTGACATAGGTTAACGTTTCAGGCTAAGCCAATCAAAAAGAGACGTGGGCGGGTCTTCTTGCCTTATAGAGAATTGAACAGTCTCATACACACAGGCGATGCGGTACAGCAGCACACACCCACAAGCGAGACGACAAGTTGAGGCAAGTGGCAAGTTGAAGTTACAATAAAGTTGCTACAGAACACAAGACTTAACTCTTAAATGTGTTTTCATTATTATTATTTAAATTAAAGTAACCAGTTATTAGTTACTTTTATAATTTTGTAACTAGTAACGTAACTATTTACTTTTTCAGAGCAGTAACTAGTAAAGTAATAAGTTACTTTTTTTAAAGTAACTTGCCCAACACTGTTCAATAGTATATATAGTATAGTAGTACAAATTGTTCATGTTGATCGCTCACTTGACTCGTTGGCATAGTTGAGGTCACGCCATTATCTGTGCATTTCCTGGTGAGTATTGTCGGCTTGTCACTCCTCCATCAGATCTACACCTACGAGATGAGCATCATCAAAGTAGTGGATGGAGACGCAGGTGGCTACCGCTGCGAGGTCACCTCCAAGGACAAGTGCGACAGCTGCACGTTCGACGTCTCAGTGGAGGGTAAGTCCTGAGACAGACTCTTAATCACATTATTGTCATCTTCCATCCTGCATTTCTACCTTTCCTCTATAACCAGCTTTGTCAGCCAATAACTCTGTGAGTGTGATGCACATTAGGGCCTATCATTTAGCGGCCCAGTGAGGTCATCAGTCTGTGATTCCTCTGCCGCTGCAGCCTGCTGCTTAATGAATTAGACCAGGCCCACGTCTCACCAGTCGGTGCCCTTCTGTGTGGTTTCAGCTTTACAAGAGGAGCAGCAGGACAACATCTTGGAGGCCTTTAAGCGATCGTAAGTGTCAGTTTTGGCAAGGGTAAACTCAACATGTCACTCGCCACACTGTCTGCCATATGCTGCTCTGTAGATCACTGCCTTTGGGCAACTGTCAGTCTCCACCAGTGTCCCTGCCTCGTGTTTGTCCGTCACTGAATTGTAGCTGACTTTGTTCGACTCAGAATGTCTGCCATATTTCTCTCACTGTCACGTCTCACTGCATCTGCCTCCTCGCTGGTTTGCCTCACCTGGCGTCCCTCGTGGTCGCACATCTTTCCAATTGTGTCGCGATTTTGCTGGAGAAATTCTTGTTCAGAGTAGCAATTGGTAAATGTTGTACAACACAGACAGGAAGGATTGGAGAAAAAGCTAGAGAAGCAAGATTGAGATGGTTTGGATGGACATGTTCAGAGGAGGGACATTGGTAGAAGGATGATCCTAGAGATGGAGCTACCAGGTAGGAGATTGATGGATGCAGTGAGGGAGGACATGGAGCTAGTTGGAGTTTGGGTAGAGCAGTGCTTCCCAATCTTTTTCTGTTACGCCGCCCCTAGCAAGAGGAAAACAATTTGCGCCCCCCCACTCTCCGCCGCAACTATAAATAACAGCATTTGTCTATAAAATAGTTCTAGCTACACCTCTGCATAACATTGTATCCTTGTTGATATAAAGAAAACAAAAAAAGAGATATAGTTCAACTTACAAGGATGTGCAATTACACTTTATTGTAGTACGGCGCAAAAAAACTATTTCCCCAGGGTCACACGCGCCCCCCTCAGCATCCCACCACGGCCCCCCAGGGGGTCCGCCCCACACTTTGAAAACCCCTGGGGTAGAGGATACAGAGGACAAGGGGAGATGGTAAAAACACAGATTTGCGCCGGCAACCGTAAACCCTAAACAAAGGGCAAGGCAACCTTTTTTTTAAATATTTTTTTTTACTTTTTTCTTTTACAACCAGTGTAAAATTCTGGGTATATTCTACGGTTATTGTCTGAAATCGTTTCATGATATTGTATCTTGTAGATTTAGATCTACGTTAAACAGGCTAACTTTTCAATTTCGGTTTTCACAATGAAAAGGGAAAAAAATACAATTTCCATTTCTAATTAGCACTCATTCAGAAAGGCACAGGTCAATGAACCGAGCAAGGAGACAGAAGTATATTGGGTTTGACACAAAGGGCCAGAGCGTTGGTTTTAAAGGATGCTGATGCCAGACAGGGAGGATGAGGGAGAGAGATTAGTGTGAAAAATCAAAAGTGAAATGTTGGTTAAAACTCAAATTCGTTGCTAAAGAGAAAAAAATCCGGATCCATTATAGCACCTTTATATGTGAAGGTCATTCAGAAGAATCAAAAGATGGTGTTTATGTAACAGCTGCCTGCAACTAATTCTTTACGACAGCAAATTCCATCTGTTATCCTAGAAGGGTTTCGGGGCAACACGTTGTGGAAAAAGAATATCGAAAGATCTGAAATAAACAATTGGCTCAAAGTGGCAGGTTAAATCTGAGGAGAAACTGTGATGTTTACTAAACATCGGTGGTTTTTGGGTGTAGGGCGGGTTCTACTGCAGGCACAAATTTTAATTTTCTTTACTATTACCTTTGTTTAATTGCTGGGTGATGTAGCATAGTTGGTTAAAGCGGCTGCTTGATAGATGCCATTTGTCATTTGTCATCCCAGAGCAGTGGTGGCATGGTGGTTAAGGAACCACCTTGGTTCAGATTCATGTGGAGCTACCAAGTTGCCTCTGAGGTGCTCTAAGTTTGGCACTGTTCATGGGCACTGCTCAATTTTCTGTTGTGAAAAATAGAAATATGAATCACGTTTGGAGGTGCTAGTAGGTGAACTTTTTTTACATGAACTTTTTGGGGAAAAAACCCAAATTTATTTACTTTTTGAATCCGAAGGTACTGGAAAACAGGAAAAAAAATTACAAGATTACTAAAACATTCATTCATCTTCTTCTGCTTGTCCATTGCCAGGTCGCAGGGGTAATCCAGGGGCAGGTGGTGCCACCCAAATCACATTGCACCATATTGTGAGCCTTCCTGTGGGTGGTGAGTCCACAAGAAGTGATGTGGGTCGGGACAGTGCTATGTTTAGAGCACCTCAGTGGCAACCTGGCAGCTCGTGGATTCGAACCGGGGACCTTGCGGACCCAAGTGCGCTTCCTTAACCACTAGGCCACCACTGCCACTTACTAAAACAATTTGGATAAATGAAGAGCTGAAGGTGATAAGACAAGTTTATTCAACCTAAAAATTAGGGCTAGGGGCTAAGGAAGTGGACTTGAGTACACAAGACTTCAGGTTCGAATCCACCAGCTGCCAGGTTGCCACGGAGGTGCTCTGAACAAAGCACCGTCCCGACCCACATATCTTCCAGTGTCCTCACCACCCACAGGAAGGGTAACAGTATGATGGAGTGTGCTTTGGGTGTCCGCCGTGGAGAGTGCTCCCCCTGAGATTTGGTTACAGACGAGCACATGAAGCTGAATAAATGAATAGCATCCCCTTGTGGATTGGCCAGTCATTACAGGACACATACACATACAAAAAGAATGTTCAGTGCCGACCCCACTGATTTTTCTCTGGGAGTTGGAGCTAACATCTGGCATCTGCAGCTGAACCCTTCCTACTCAGTAGTGTGTGGGTGATGGGTGGGTGAGAGCTCGATGTAGACGATCTATGTTAGAGAATTTGGTTTAGCCGTGAAGACATGTCAGCGGCCCCTGGTTCATTAAACTGCACTCTTTTATTATCCTGGATTCCTTGTGATCAAGGGCAAAATCCCCTGGAGAGGATTTACTGCCCCCAGAACGGCAAGGATGACAGGGATGGATGTTACCGTTAATTGAACAAGTCACCCGGAAGATAAACATGAACACTGTGAATAGCATCAAACCTGCAGCTCAGTGAGTCTCGGATTTATAAAACCACCACACTCACAAAGTGCACCTCGAAATGGTTACACAATAATATAAATATATTTATATATTAATACGGTACTTCAGCCTGTAGCCATTTGCTGGTCTTTGCAATGCAGTAGCAGAGAGTGAGCGATGAGCGAAGACCACATTCATTTTCGTATCACTTGCAATGGCATGAGAGGAGCAATAAACGTCGCATGCAGTGAAGTTATTTCTCCATTTACTGTATGTATTTTTATACAAACGTTCTTTCCCCTACAAATCTCAGAAAAAAAAAAAAGGTTATTTTTATTCACCGTTACGGACGACATGACAGACTGATATCAGCGTAGATCAGATGAAAATAAATCTTATGAAATTTTTATAGAAGTACTATACAGAACTGTAGTAGCTAGATACTGGGAGGCAACATAGTATATCAGCTACCTGAGTGAATAAGTTGCGCGATAGGGTTAAAAAGAGAGAAAAATATATATTTTTTTTGTCTACAAACAGAGATTATTATTAATGTAAGCTTTATGGACCAAAACTATTGATTATGATTTTTTTTTTTTTTTTTTGGAGGATCTGGATGATGTTTTCATGATAAGGACATAAAGCTGCAGTGGTGTTGGAGATATCTCAAATCTGGCTACAAATATACTTTTACCAAATTTTAAGAAATATACTTTTCCCTGCAACACGGTTACAGTGCTTTTTTTAATACCCTTTCCCATTAAATATGTGACTTTGCATTTTAATAGACTCCGCTTATTAGGTAGAATAATTTTGTCTGACTAACAAACAAATGGAATGAAAGGTAATGAACGATTTTCTTGCTGTTCTTTCAAAATAACAACTCTTCAAATCCTTTTCCATTTTTAGTGGTGATGGTGATGAGGACGCCGGAGATCTGGACTTCAGTGCACTGCTGAAGAAAAGGTAAGAAAGTTCTTCCTCAGCTTCATCCTCAGCTGCCTTGCATTGGATTTGAACTATGATAACACACTAAACAGGGAGAAGAAAAAGCAAGAACCTCAAGAACCTGAGGTGGACGTATGGGAGATCTTGAAAAACGCCAAGCCATGTGACTATGAGAAGATTGCCTTTCAGTATGGTATCACAGACTTTACAGGAATGTTGAAGAGGCTGAAGATGATGAAAAAGCCCAAGGAGCCCGAGAAGAGTGACGGTAAGATACGTTATGTTCCTGGTGTTGTCAGTGCATGGATGCTGCAGTATCAGTAGTTAGGAAAACTGGATCAGGATGCTTCACTTTCACCATCAGCTTTCATCCGGAAGCTGGACCCGGCCTATACGGTTGACAAGGGCAAGAGAATGCAGCTCTCTGTGGAAGTCGCTGATCCCGATGCTCAAGTCCGTTGGTTCAAAAACGGACAGGAAATTAAACCATCGGCCAAGTGAGTCAAACTTCCCCGATCCTGTGAAAATGATGGATTTCTAATGTCATCATCGGGCTCTTGGTGAGATGCTACAGCACATACGTAAGGTTGTGGTGGTTTTTGGTGTCTGATCTTTCTCGTCAGATTCTGCCCTCCCTCTTCCTTCAAAGTTTTTTTTTATTCTGTTTTATTAATGATAATACAGCTGTTGCAGCTGGTATTTTTAATGACTTCACCATCTGCCATTTTAAGGCGCTTCATGCAGCTTGTTGAGAGTATGACAGCTCTCTTCCTGTTTTGATGAAGACCTCAGGGAGAAGGGACTTGTCTTGCCCTAAATGGAACCTCCCAGGAGGAGCTCTCAGGCTGTGCACTCTCTCCGTCCAGTGTCAGGAAACCAGACTTGGAGCCATCTTTTTCTAAAATGAGTAAAGAGACAGTCTGAACCCAGGGCTTTGATTGATATTGGAGTTGATTAGTGCATCATTTTTTAGGATTGTTGACCGTCCACATGCAAGACAAGTAGACAAACTGACTGATGATTTTTAAAATGTGGCCTTTTTTTTCATGACCAAAATATCATGTGCAACACCAAAACAAATTCTGCTCCACTAGAGCTCCAATAAGAACCCCATAATAATTCTTTATAAAAAGAACTTTTTTTTCAATCATTTTTACATCTAACTTGTTTTATTCTCAGATTTTGTTGAATTGTGTTTTTCTTAACTATAGTTAACAAAAGTTTGAGTTCTTTTAACATTCAAGGCTACTGTTTTATCTCTATATATTGTTTTTTAATTTGTGTCATGAAGTCGAATTTATTTACCTTTAATGTTACATTATGCCTCTGTCCCCGCCCCCTTTTTTTCTGGGGGTCCATATTTAAGTCACAAACCGTCCAAAATTATTGACCATTACTGAGGAGATTTATTGTTGACTGTGTGATACCTACTTTTTATCCTTCAACATATCTGGGTCTTATCTAAATATCTAATCGATGCAATCACTCAAATCACACTGCTCCACACTGTGAGACTTCCTGTAGGTAGTAGTAGTTTATATGCAGTTTCCTGTAGTGTGTTAATAAAAACTCAATCTAAAGGAAGTGAAACTGAACCACATGGCCACCACTGCGGCAATTAGTGTTACTCAACTTTTGAACCAAAAAAAACAAAAAAAAAGGTAAATTAACCAGAAAAAATGCCAAAAAAAAAAAATCATTTTATCAAATATTTACACAGTGAATCTCCATTGTATGGCTCTACTGTTCTACACAAAAATTTCTGTTTGCTCACTATATTGTCATCATAACGTTTCACTATGTGAGACAGTTAATTTTTCTCTCTCCGTCTCACCGTCTCTCTTTGCTCTTCATCCTCCACAAATATTTCCACCCCTTTTTTTCTTTTCTGCCTAGGTATGTGTTCGAGAGCGTAGGCCATAAGCGGACGCTCACCATCAACAAGTGCAATCTGGCGGATGACGCAGCATATGAGTGCGTGGTCGGGGATGATAAGTGCTTCACTGAAGTTTTTGTCAAAGGTATATGAGTCACTGCCTTATGAGGAACACGTCTTTCAGGCGGTTTCTCCTTTCCCGCCTTAAGAACACGCCGCTGGGCTGCTCGGGTTCCCTTTCCTTGTGTCTGTGTTTATCATGTGTTTATTTTAATTGCTTTCATACCAAACAGCAGCACACTGCGCTCTAATGTCTCTCCATGCATTTTTAATGGCAACGTGGTGGGTTGAACGTTTCTGGTTTGATTATCACCATGTATCTTTGTCACTTCGCTGTGTATAATTTTGAGCCGGCGGAATTTTCTAGTAGTTTCTGTGAAATGTGCGGCGTCGAAGATGAAACGCAGCTTTAAATAATTTGCCGCCGTGTTTCGTTTATTTCTGGAATATCGCTTTTTTTTTTTTAAATAGGCACAAACTTTTTTTAAAATTTTATTTTGTTTTCTATTTTCTTTTTTTTTTTTACTTTTACACTTTAATTACCTGCTTTGAAGTCACTGAGTTACAATCCTGGCACAAAAAATAAATAAATCAGGTTTTCTGCTTGACACTGCAGAGGTTCTATTTCTGTTACTTTTCCTCGAGGTTAGTTGCTTTTCACACGCAGAAGGCCAAGACTCGAGGAAGGCACAGAACCCAAGCAGGGGAAAAAAAAAAAAAATGATAAAAATACCAAGATGTTGGTAGACACTTGAAACAAATTTGTTTGAACCCAGCCAGCTGTTACCACATTAGTCTCTGGTCTTTAATCACACATGTGATATTAATATTCTAAGCAACTGCCTGGCAAAGGAAAAAGGTGAGCATATACCATGCATAACAATGTAATGATTTCTTTTACCAAAAATTACATTCCACAAAGAAAAAAAGAAAAAAAAAACATATGCCAGTACAGTATTTGGGTCAGGGCAGGGCTACAGTGAGTGAACTTATTCTCCATTCTTACTTTTTCTTTATAACCGCTATTTCTTTTACGGGTCTCAGCCTCTCATTCCCTGGGGATGTTTTTTTTTTTTTTTTTAAGCACAGACCTGATTGACTTCGAAGACACCAGGCTCAATTCACAAAACCCCAGTGAAGCTGCTGCTTTTTTTTTTTTTTTTTTTACGATGCCCTGTTTAGACGCATCTGTAGATTTAATGTGCTGCTCCATCACTGCTGCAGGTCTGAGGGTACTCTAATATCAGAAGAAAACTTGAGGTCTTTCACTGTTAACCATGATTCAATGCCTGTCTCTTATACACATCTAGATGTGTATAAGAGACAGGAATAGAAGGTTCAGCCGGATCCTGGCTGGAAGAAAAATAACATAAAATATATACAAACATAGACATAAAAAAATACAACATTTTTCAATTGGTTTTGTTCTTTGTTATTTTTTCTTTCAAATTGCTGATTCATTTGCCCTGAGAATAAAAGTGATGACGGTGGAGCAGACTAGGTTGTACAGAACTGAGACATCCGTACGGGGACAGGATGCTGATGGTGACAAATAGCTGAGCCTTGCAGAGCATCAGGCATCACACCTTGTGGTTACATAATAATGTGACTTCCACCACCCTGAGGGACTTTATGTGCTTTACAAGACAGGTGCTTCTGCTGGATTTCTTATGGACCTCGGTGGCGTATTGTGCTGTGATTTAATGCAAACGCAGTTAGCATATGTTGTGTGTATAGAGGACATCAATTCACATGCCCTGAACCACACAGCTGCAGAGGGGAGAAGACACCTGAAGTGCTGGTGACACCAAAAGGAAAACTTACAAAGGAAAACTTTGGAAGTTAATCAGGGTGTCAACATCTCAATGGATATATAAATATCCTTTATACATATATAAATAACCATCTTTTACTTCAACTCCAACCACCTCCATGTCCTCCCTCACTGCATCCATCAATCGTTTCTTTGTCCCCTGCCTGGTAGATTCATCTCTAGGATCATTCTTCTACCAATGTATCCACTGTCCCTCCTCTGAACATGTCCAAACCATCTCAATCTGGCTTCCCTAGCTTTTTCTCCAAACCTTCCTGTCTGCGTTGTCCCTTTTAATGACCTTCCTGCAATAGTAAACAACATATACAGTCTGAGAAATTATTGTCTGCCTTCGTCAGCTTTTATTTGTTTAGTAAATCCCAATTCAATGATGACAAATACCGGGATTTTATTTTGAAAAAAATAGAAAAAATAGAAAATACTAATGATATCTATACTGTAACACTACTTCTTGTTGTATTGTCTAGTTTTGTCATATAAAAATAAACATAGGTGTTGAACTATCCATGCTGGCTCTTACTATATATATCGTCTAAGAACTTTTATTATTTCTAACAATTTTCACATTTTCTTTCCTCTCCACAGAGCCTCCAATCACCATCACCAAGCTGTTAGATGATGTCCTTACTGTTGTGGGCGAGAAGGTTGAGTTTGAGGTGGAAGTGTCAGAGGAAGGAGCCCATGTCAAATGGTGAGATATTGAGTTCTTCAACGTAGCAGTTTATGGAAACCCTATAAAGAGAAGTTAAAAGACAAAAAATATAATTATATAAATACTTGACTCAGTCACGAAGGACAAAGCGATGCCTCATGACTCAAATAAATAATTCCCCCCAATAACGTTCACAGCAGAACCAACCTTTGATATGAGTCCATGTCCTCCTTCTGCACTGTCGTGTAATTGTGCCATGGCTTCATAATCCTCGGAGACTGCAGTCAAGTAGAACTTTGCAGACATGTCAGTCGGCTCAGTGTGGTGAAAGGTCACTAGAACTTGCTTGTCCCGGTTCTCCTCAGGATGAAAGACGGAGTGGAGCTGACCAGGGAAACTGCTGGTTCAAAGTACAGGTTTAAAAAAGATGGGAAGAGACACATGTTGATCATAAACGAAGCCACTAAGGAGGATATCGGAATGTACTACGCAGTCACCAACGGTGGAGAGTCAAAGGCTGAGCTTGACGTGGCAGGTAAGTCCAGTCAGTTCTTATAGATCATATAAAAATCTATATATTTTGTATAGATTATATAAAATCAGTTGAGTTTTGCAAAGAAAAGTACAAAAGAAGTTATAGTTTATGGTAAACATACACAAAAACAAAGGTCGGAAAGTGAAGAATACTTGCCAAGCATATGATATCTACGCACATTCATCTAACAAATGTATTAAGATTGTCTACCAAGCTTGGAAAAGCTAAGGCCCGGGGAACAGATGCGGCCGGATTAGCTTGTTTATCCGGCCTACAAAATTAAAGCAATTTTTATAATATTATTATATTGCTGCTCGGCAAAAACTACTTTTTCCCAGTAGATAACACAGAGTCTTTATGCATGACTTTTAAATGCCATTTATTTTGGTTAACATGGCACCACTGTCAACTTTTAGGACATATAGTGGCCCGCATGTCTAAAAGTTCGCTTTGTGGTTGTTCTTTACTGAAAACTTTTATTTTTTGATCAAACATTCACACGTTAGTCTATGGTGGACCACATAGAGTGATGTCGCGGGCCGTGTCCTGCCCATAAAGGAATCCCATAGAGCATAGAGTTCCACAGGTGGTACAAAAATTTGAGTAACAGCCCAGGTTAGGATCAGAAAAATTTAGTATTTGCGGGAACTAAGATAAATGATGAGTAAAGTATTGAATAAAGGTGAAATGCTTTACGCCTTTTCAGACCATCTATTGGTTTGCAGGGACAAGGTAGTTGGAACACAATAATATAAATTAAATTTATAATTTGGACAAGTTGGACGAGCCAGATCAAAATGCCAAACGGGCTGCATCCGGCCCCCCGGGCCTTAGTTTGCCCAGATCTGCCGTAGAGGAATACAGCCAGTTAACTGTGGATCTCTGCATCAGTTACAGTACAGTGACAACATCTACTCCTGGAGGTGACCTTAACTGTCGGTGGGAACAGTGGAGATAGTAATTCTTTGTGCTTTTCGGTTGGAATTAAATCACTCATTACTAACATTGTTACGCAGACACAATTGAAGATTTAAGTTGGGCCCTGGGACAAATTATGGCAGTTATACTATAGAGAAAACACATCATCATTAGGTTAGGACTGACCTGTATAATGAGGTCTAACTTTGGCGAGATCAGTGAGTAAACAGTCGGTATAAACACTTGGCTGCAACACGCCTGGGACTCTGGGGCTCCGTTCCTGACAACCTCTGCTTTAAACTACTTGGATTACATTCTGTGTTAATGCCAAAAATACACGAGCATGCAGCTGCTACAGTGTAGACTTTTTTTTTATTTTTTTTTTTTTGCTACAGACAAGGAGCTGGAGGTCCTGCAGAGCCTTGCTGACCTGACAGTGAAGTCTGCTGAGCAGGCTGTATTCAGGTGTGAGGTGTCAGACGAAAAAGTGACAGGAAAGTGGTTCAAGGATGGCGTGGAAGTGCAGCCCAGCGATCGGATTAAAATGACACATGTCGGAAGGTAAATGTGGCGCATTCTCACAACTTTATTTCACTTTACGATTAAAATTATCATATATTGTGATAACAATCAAAAACCTAGATTCTGGGGAACTTTGCCTTTTGTCCCATCTGCTAAACAAATATGCAGCACAAAGCAGTGTCTGTCCATTATTTCTGAACACTATTTAGAGTTATTTCAAGTTTCGGATAAAGTAAAGCCCTAAACACCAAAAAAAAAAAGTACCCTGCATAGACATTACATCTGCAAAGTCAGGGTTTTCTTTCCCACCGTCCCTCCGTCACAGCAGACTACAGTGTAAGGCAACAGCTGTTGTGCAAGGTTAAAGCAGTTTTCTTGGTATTTCACTCGGCAATAATGCCTGGTGTTACCATAGCAACGTGACTTTTTGCATTAATCGTGGGGCCACAACAAATGTTGTCTCCTTGGTAACATCTGGCCACGTATCCCCAGGATCCATAAGCTGACCATAGATGATGTGAAGTCCTCAGACGCCGGCGATTACACCTTCGTCCCTGACGGCCATGCCATTTCTCTCTCCGCAAAACTGAACTTCCTGGGTGAGAGCTGCATAAAATCCATAGTAAAAAGTCGTAGTCATAGCCATAGTACTCTTACCACACCCACAAAAAAGTAACAAAACTCCCTGTGACATTTCTATTTTCAGAGATCAAGATTGAATATGTTCCAAGACAGGGTAAGTGCTGCAACTGTTACAGTCTGTACTGTTTTTTTCTTTATTTATTGCTTTTTTTTGCTTTTTCTTTATTTTTTGGGCCTGAGGAAAGATCCAAACCTGAAAGCTGACTTTACATTCTGTTGCTTGGTTGGTGTAGACAACGTTGAGGTTTTAATTTTTGCTGATGATGAAAAAAAAAAAAAATACAGGACTATATTCAACAGAATTGTTCTATATCTGTGCAACTCCAAAGGAGTAAAGTAAAGAAGTGAAGTCTCTGATTTTCAAGATCCACTAGAAATAACTGTAAGAAATCTTTTATACACAAAAGTTCCAACCCTAAAATCCCTGAAGACATTGTTTGTAACTAGATTTCAAAGCCAGTGTCGAGCAAAAAAACTACAGTTTTACTTTGTGGAACAGAGTTTAAATGTGAATTTAATCACAGTTTAATCCTGTACCTGCAGGAGTTCTCTACGGGAACTGGTGAGAGCCTTAAAATATAAAGGTCCATGATTTGAGTCCTCTGGGTAAAAAAGAGAGGCGTGGATGGATGGATGGATGGTGGGGTGGGTGGATAGATGGATGGATGGATGGATGGATGGATGGATGGATGGATAGATAGATAGATAGATAGATAGATAGATAGATAGATAGATAGATAGATAGAT
>JAFBJS010054573.1:51261-69025 GCA_016785265.1 Paraplagusia blochii | reverse complement strand
GTTTATGAGTCCACCACGTACGAGGCTAAGAAGATGATCGAAGGCGTGGCTTACGAGATGAGAGTGTTCGCGGTCAACGGCATCGGCGTCTCTCAGCCCAGTTCCAACTCAAAGCCCTTCATGCCCATTGGTGCGTCGTCATTTGCCATTTAACCGAATGCTTCATTAAAGGAGGTTTTCCACACAATGCTCACCAAAGCTGCTTAACCTGCCGTTCCAGCCAATTTCATCAGACCATTAATGCAATAATAAACAGCTTTCTCCCTCTGTCTCTCTAATGTAGCGCCCACTAGTGAGCCCACTCGTCTAATGGTGGATGATGTGACAGACACCACCTGCGCGCTGAAGTGGCTCCCTCCAGAGAAAATTGGAGCAGGAGGCATCGACGGCTACATCATTGAGTACTGCAAGGAAGGAAGTAAATATAAGCAATACACAAAATCGATTTATCTCTGATTAAAGCCAAATGAACCCTCGGGATCTACCAGTAGATCTACGACGTCAACTTTTATTTGTTTATAGTGCCAGATCATAACAACTGTTATCTCAAGGCACTTTACAAACAAGCATGCATAAAAACAAAGAATATATAGAGATAGACCCTGCCCTTATAGACCCTCAAACCGGCTGAGGAACAACTCCCAAAAACCCAGAAAGGGAAAAAAAAAGTTAGAAACCTCAGGGTGATGGACAGTGGAGGGGATCCTCACCCAGGACGTAAAAAGAAGCAAAAAAATTTCTATTTTACAAATAAAAGAAGGGCACTATAAAGTCCATTCATGGTCCAATCAAGTTCATATGCTCCATAAGGCGAAGTCCAGGGTCCAGATCAGACAAATAATAGATAGTGGAATAGTTGAAAAAGGAATAGAAGGGAGAAAGAGATAGAGGGCAGCAATGGGGCCCACATGGGGTCTACAGCTGGACCAGTACGCCACCATGGGTGCAGTCAAAAAGAAAAGTCTACTTTTGAAAGTGGAGACTTTATCTACCTCCCTGTTGGTAGTTCCTGAGCAATAACATAAAAAAATAATAGAAATAAAAACTAGAGATGTAATTATATTTCAAAATGCTAATCACTGGGATAAAGTGGGAATCATATAGGTATTGAGTCTGACAGTAAAACATGTATTAAATGTTAATGATAAGGGTAAGTTTATATGGGTAAATATATTTGGAGTTTTTAATCTAGGTAGGTATCACTTCAGCCTGGTCATTTGAAAAGTAGCTCACAAGACAAAAAGGTGTGGACACCCCTGATATACATGTTAGGATATGTCATAAAGATTTTTCAAAATGCAAGTCTAACATAAAAATTAAAAATCAAAAAATTAAAATGAAACAAAACCTGACCAAGCACATTATGCATAAAATGTATTTCAGTATAGATTGGGCTGTTTCTTTAAATATTAGCAGTAATATTCATTCATCTCATGCAATGGGTGGATAAATCGCAAGGACAGCTGTCTCCACAACAGACACCCAAATACCATTGTACTGCACCACACCTTCTTGCAGGTAGTAAGTCCACCTGACATTACCTCTGCGCCAAAGTGAAGACCAGTAAAAATACTCTTTTTACCAAAAGAAGTATAGAGATCAGTCAAACAAAATTGGCAAACTTTTGCTCATGGCATCGGTGGCCTAGTGGTTATGGAACCTGACTTATGTCAGGAGGGTTCCAGGTTCATACGCACCATTTGCCAGGTTACCACTGAGGTGCACTGAACATGGCCTCGCCCCCCACTCACTGCTCCCCTGTTCTCTTTGGTGATGGATTATAGCAGAGGCCACCTTTGTTCCTTTTTTCTTTCCCTCTGATACAAAAATTTCAGATGATAAAGTATCTTGATATGTTCTCAGTCAGTCTAACCAAACATGAAGATGTAGGATGTATCAATCTCTGTCCTCTTCAAGTCAGGAATTCAACTTTTTTATTAATTTCCTCCATCAGTCTTTCAACAATAAAACCCAAATATGGAATCATTGTATTTCTACGTATGTGACGTGTCTCATTCCTCAGGTGACCAGTGGACACAGGCTAACGCAGACCTGGTGTCAAAGACCCAGTACAGGGTCAAGGAACTCCCAGTGGGAGAGAAGATGCTGTTCCGTGTCACTGCGGTCAACATTGCTGGTCGAAGCCCACCGGCCGTGACCTCCCAGGCTGTCACCATGAGAGAGATAGTGGGTGAGGAATGTTTTTTGTTTATATTTACAGTGGAGTTTAATGACTCTAGAATATTCAAAATGTATTTTATGAAATAATAATGTTTTCATATCTTCCGTTGCATGTATTTATGTGTCAAAGCTCTAAGGGAATCTTAGGTTATAGTGGGAAATTAGGAGCCATTTATAACCTTAATGAGAGCCGCCTGGTGCAAATAAACAAACTCAATTATTAAGCCTTTGGTGGGTTTAATTAATAGCCGTAAAACCCTCTCCAAGGTATATTTGCTACGTTCAATATTAAACAAATATATTAAGTCATGGATAAAAATGCGCAGTGAAAAACAATCAATATCTCTCTGTGTGGTGTCAACCGCCCAGAAAACCCCAAGATCCGCCTTCCTCGCCAGCTGAGGACCAAAGTCATCAGGGTGGTGGGGGACAAAGTCAACCTCGTCATCCCGTTCCAGGTCAGTTCAGCTCTGACAGGACCTTCTATTTTTGAACTGGGTCTAATTAAAGTTGTGAACACAGCCACGGAAAAATGACTCTGGCTACGACAAACACTATCTCATTAATGACATATTAATTTGGGTCTAGCTCGAAATGAAACATTAATATAATGAAGCAGCTTTTAGTTGCAATACTTGGCTGAAGATCAGACATGGAATAGCAGTTAGTAAATCCGGGGATGGAAAAATGACAGTGGGGAAATGTAAAAGAAAAAAAAAAACATTGTTAAAAGAGAAAATAATAAAAGTACTTTAATTTAATTTACTTTACGACTGTAATTTTATGTATGATCTGTGATAGAAGAGAGTCACCTATGATGAAGTGGAAGGTCTAAAGGACAGTTGTGAGACCAGCCATGAGACATTAGGAACATGTAGAAGACAGGAGGCTGAGCTGGAGGTGGAGGAGATAAAGATGCTGAGATTCTCTTTAGGAGAGACAAGGATGGACAGGATCAGGAATGAGGTGATTAGAGGGACAACACAGACAGGAAGGTTTGGAGAAAAAGCTGGAGAAGACAGATTGAGATGGTTTGGACATGTTCAGAGGAGGGACAGTGGGGACAGTGGTAGAGGAATGATCCTTGAGATGGAGCTACCAGGTAGGAGACAAAGAAGACATTTATGGATGCAGTGAGCCAAACTCTGCCAAACCCCTCAATGAGGGTCGCCCTAAAGAAGACTGTAATGAAACTGTAATAAAATGATAAATCTTTTATTATTATTATCATTATTATTATTATTATTATTATTGTTATTATTATTATTATTATTGACTGGCAGACTTGATTCAATGCAAAACATTTGATATATTTTCGTTTTTCCTGACAATAAATCCCAGGGTAAACCTCGTCCCATTGTGACCTGGCTCAAAGATGGCGTCCCCCTGGACGACAAGAGCGTGGGCACCCGCACCAGTGAAGTGGACACTATTCTGTTCATCCGCTCATCCGAGAGAAGACACTCTGGAATCTACACCCTGTCTGTGCAGATCGAGAACATGTCAGACAGCGCTGACATCCACATTCAGGTTGTAGGTACGTTCTGCACCACAGAGATACAGAGGGACGCAGAGACACTCAGACCTTCTCAGCTCTATCTGAGGAGATGAACAGTCCTGCTTCATGCTCCCTCATTAGCAGCAGATTGGTTCATACTTCACACCATCCTCTGCTAATAACCTGTGTCAAAGAAGATGATGTGGTTCTCGCCCTAATCTCTGACATGTCATGAGTTTTTTTTTTTTTTTTTTCTCTCTCCCGGATTCACAATAATTCCTAATTCCTCCCTCCCACAGATCTGTGACTTAAAGTAGCAAATCATCAAAGTGCTGATTCCTCTGTCTTCCATAATCCTTGTTCCAGCTCTGCCACAGTGGCCACCACTTTCCCTGGGTCAGGTTACTGGATGGATTATTTGGCAGGATTCCTCTGGGATTATTTGTATGTAGCCCGGGATTAGGTTTGGATTTAACTAATCTATCGCTTGCTCCGCGGCGATGGATGGAGCTAATGAAAAACTTTGACTCCTCTGATCTCGGGGGCCACCCACCTCGCTGATCTGTCAGCCTACTGTTTGAGCGCAGGACACCTCGTGAAGGATTAACTGGAAGAGGGAGAAAACAGTTGTGCTGCTCACTGTACTCCATGGAGGAGACTGCACCCAGCTGAAGATTAATGACAAATACATTACTGTGTTGTGCAGTATTTCTGCACTGCACTGGGTATGGAACAGGCCACACAGACAGGCCGATGATAAACACACTGCATCCTCCTGCTTTGTGATTCAGGCGGGCGAAGCGCACTCTCTCATTGTGTCACTTCTGTGTCAACTGTGTTTCTTCCGTTATTAAATGCAGCTATCAACGCCTCTCATCTCCGTCTTTGCTCAGCTGATCTGTCAATCCGCAGTAGATCTCTTCGTGCGCTGACTTTTGGTGTTACTGTCTGTCACTGGGACTTCCCTGCTCCGACGGTGTTCATCACCGCTCCAGACTGCTTTGCTGTTTTATACACACAGGGAAATACGATTAAGTTTTCCCTCAGTGTCATCCTTTCCTGCCTAATGAACGTGACTCGGACGTGCAGGCTGCTTTGGCTCATTTGTGTCTTTTGTCACATCCCCAACAGAGAAACCCGGGCCCCCGATCAACGTGCGCGTCACAGACGTGTGGGGTTTCAACGCCGCGCTGGAGTGGAAGCCTCCCAGCGACGATGGCAACTGCGAGATTATCGGCTACACCATTCAGAAGGCTGACAAGAAGACTAAGGTATGCATGAATGGAGGTGGAAAGCAGGATAGATGTGAGGTTGAATGGAGGTATAACTCTGCTATTGTAGTCGCCTACAACAATGACTGTGACTCATTGTTTCTGTTTGGGTGAAAAAAAAAAAACTACCTCAGGGTTGATGCCTTTGTTTCATTACAGCAGGTCTTTAGTTCTGTTACGAATCACTTTAGCTTCTGTACGTTGTGGTTCTACTTCCCTTATAAGTGTCTGTAGTCTTGACATTAATCACTGCACAGAAGTGATTCCCAAACTTTTTTTTTTTTTTTTCTGGGGACCCATATGTTCAGTCATTATTCATTATAAATCATTCTGCACAGTTGAGCATTAATAAAGATATTATATTGTTGACTTAGCGATATCTGAAAATTGAGTAAAACTCCTTTTTTAAAAAAAGGAAAATGTTAAGCAGCAAAAATAATCATGAACCCCGAGAAAGCAGGACACAGGACAATCCCCCCAAAAAATTATGTTGCAACCCACTTGTGCTGCAAGTTGTCTTTGGGAAAATGTTGTGTTTAATAATAAGTAACATATTTTTTATTTAAAATAATTATGAAATTTAAGTAATTATGTGGGCAATAATTCAAGTTAAGTGTTTCAAGAAAATGCATTTCTTAAGTTTTTTTTAGAAATGTGACAATATATGTTATGTACTTTACTGATTGTTTTATTTTTTATAATTTAAAAACATGTATTATTATTTAAAAATGTTAAAATGTTAATTTTTAAAATACAGAAATATTAGGAGAAAAATATTTTTAATCAATTTACATTTGAATGATTTACAAAAATAATTTGTTTTAGCTGCTTAAAGAAATTGTAAAAAAAAAATGTGTGTTAAATATTTTATAATATTTTCAACATACCTAACCAAAATATTGCCATAGATCTTATTAAGCTTTGCAGAAAACACATTTGTTATTTATATATAATGATTTTACAGCTAAGGCAAAGGTGAAGGTTTACAGGACAGTTGTGAGACCAGTCATGATGGATGGATTAGAGACACTAGGATTAGACAGGAGACAGAGCTGTAGGTGGAGGAGTTAAAGATGCTGAGGTTTTCTTTAGGAGAGACAAGGATGGACAAGATCAGGAATGAGGACATTAGAGGGTACATCACAGACAGGAAGGTTTGGAGAAAAAGCTAGAGAAGACAGATGGAGATGGTTTTGGACATGTTCAGAGGAGGGACAGTGGATACATTGGTAGAAGAATGATCCTAGAGATGGAGCTACCAGGTAGGAGACAAAGAGGAGATTGATGGATGCAGTGAGGGAGGACATGGACGACAGGGTAAGAATGAAAACAGCGATCCTCTTTGGCAACCAACAAGCTGAAAAGAAGAAAAGTAGAAGAAATAACAACATCACTGTGTGTAACTTGGTCATCATTCCTTTCTTTAGTTTAAGTCGGAGGTGGATCTGAAGATGCTTTAGTTAATATGGATCTGAAACTCATTGTTTAACCAGAAGTCCTACATCTCCGTCTACCTGTTTCTGTTTGTGTCCCCGTCTCTTTCGTTCTTCAGGAATGGTTCAATGTCTACGAGCACAACCGCAGGCCCAGCTGCACTGTGTCTGACCTGGTCATGGGAAATGAATACTCCTTCCGAGTGTTCAGCGAAAACATCTGTGGCCTCAGCGAAGATCCGGGCCTCAGCAAGAACACCGCCGTCATTAGCAAAGCAGGTAATGAAATCCCTGCAGAGCGCTGAGCAACGTGAAATAATAATCCTGCGTTCGGTGCCAGGGAGCAGCTACCGCCGAGATGAGTTTCTGCGGGTGCATTGTGCAACGTAAACTGAGCCTGGTGGTATATAATGGGTATGACAGTGAAAAAAGGAAGTTATCAGGAATGTGATTAACTCTGGACATGCGGCGGCTAAAAATACAGCCTTTAATGTGGCGTTTAACTACAGAACATAGTAATATTATTAGAGCGACTTGAGATTACTGGCTGCTCGTGATTAAATGCTCGAATCTAATTTAAAAGAAAATTAATTTACAGTGATTATGTTGGACCGAAATCTTCCTCGGCCGAGTGTTAAATAACATTAAACACAGGGCGTGGATTATGGAAACAGCTAGGCTGGGAAATTAACACCTGCCACCAGCCAAATGCTCCGACTGTTGTTGTGTTTATTCCATCAGAACATTTTGGCAGCAGACCAGCCAATCCTGTCTGTTGGGATTGTTGATCACAGTGCCCACCTGACCCCAGGATATCAAAGGTCTAGATGAAAACAATAGTAATAAATGGTTATTTATTTGGTTAAGTTCTTCCTCTCATACCTAAGAAAGTGGCAAAATACAAGTAATTTTGCACTTTTTGCAAAAAAAAAAAAGGAATTGAACAAAATACAAAGAGAATTCTGCCTTTTTCTGAAAAAAAAAAAAAAAATGTTGAATAAAACACAATTTAGCTACAACGTAACCAGGATTTTGGTAAATAGAGGAAAAAGGGGACATGGCTGGCTTCAGCTGGCCATCCACCAATCAGCTTGCAGCTTGTCACCCATGTGGTAATGCAAATCAGAATGACACACAAAAAAAAAAAAAAACTAAAAAAAAAAAAAAATCAATCCCCAAATCACAATTTACCACTCAAATCAAATTGCACCAAACCATACCTTCCTGCAGGGGGTGCACTGGAAGTCAACGGACTTAAGTAGGACTGGCAAAAGAGAGAGAACCAATACATACACGCACTACGCCTTAAACATAAGTATACGACCAAAGACCAGGGTGGTAAAGCTGACCAAACAACAGGAGCGGTCAACTCCTGGTGTGACTTAAATTATACTCCTAACTTAGGGTTAGGCTACGGTATGGTTTAATTAACCTAGTGTTATTTTTTTTTTTTCTTTTCTTTCTGGTATTCTTCAGAAAACGGTGGAATTTTAATCAATTCTTTACAGGAGTCCGAGACTCTGAGGAAATATATCCTTATGTTATAGAAATTATGGAAATAAGGAGGTCTAGGTGACAACTACATCACCTGGTAATTCTTATTACTGTGAATGTCTATATACAGTGACAACTTTAGTCGGAGAATCAGTCAATCGTTTGAGATTTGAGGTTATATTTAAGACTGTCTCTGTGTCACCAGGCCTGAACTTCAACCCTCCGCCCTACAAAGAACAAGACCTGAGCAAATCCCCCAAATTTACCAAACCCTTGATGGATAGAAGCGTGATTGCAGGTTACTCAGCCGCCATCAGCTGTGCTGTCCGTGGCCACCCAAAGGTATTTCAATATATAAATATACACACATATAAATATGAACGTCTGGGTTAAAGCTGTGCTACTTCGAACACCAGTTCCAGCTGCATCCTAGAAATGAAAAATCACCCTCAACTGTTTATTTTCCATAGCAGTATTACCACCTCCTCTAGCTGTGCTGCAGGGTATGACACACATTTCATGCTTTGTCATTTACAAAGCAAGCCCCCAAGTTTTGCGTGTCGAGCAGAGTGTACTGCAGATCTGTGTGTTAGTGGATTTGATTCAGCCAGTGTGTATTTGATGGTCTTAAGATAAAAGAAAGGAGCAAACAAAGAAGCTCTTGTTACATGTTTGATTTTTGGATCTGGTTGAATTGACAAATATTTGTCAACTTGATATTTTGACCTAATTTCCCTGCTTCTCGTCTTCTCTCCTTATTTCTTCTTCTTCCAACTTCTCAAACCCTTTCCAACACACAGCCAAAGATCATATGGATGAAAAACAACATGATTATCGGTGAAGACCCCAAGTACATCATGCAGAACAACCAGGGCGTTCTGACCTTGAATATCCGCAAGCCAAGTCTGTTTGACGGGGGCAGGTACAGCTGCAGGGCCATCAATGAATTGGGTCAGGACGAGGTGGAGTGCAAGCTGGAAGTCCGAGGTATGTTATCAAAGATCACAAACATTGGGCAAGAATTGGAAGAATTGCCAATATGTCAAATACATAAAAACAAAAAAAAAAATATTGAAGCCATATTGAGATGGTTTGGACATGTTCAGAGGAGGGACAGTGGATACATTGGTAGAAGAATGATCCTAGAGATGGAGCTACCAGGTAGGAGACAGGGACAAAAAGGAGGGTCAAAGAGATGTATGGGTGCAGTGATGGAGGTAGTTGGAGTTAGAATAAAAGATACTTCTTCCTAAATCTTGTCTTCAAAAGTCATCCAGAATTCTCCAAAAGTGCATCCTATGTCAAATTACCTAGAAACAATTCAGACATTAATTGATTTGGCCCCAGGGGGGCAGTAAAACTCCCCTTGAAGGACCAGTTGTAACTGGAAGACTTAATTAATCAAACTATTTATGTATTTAAAGGTGTTTTTTTAATGCTTATTAAGTTGCATTATTCATTAATCAGGTTAAAAAGGCTCAGCAGCACTTGCTACTTAAGGCAAATGCCCATTAAGCTCCCGTGGACCACACAAAATGACTTGGCGGTCCACATTTGGCCCACGGGCCTTAAGTTTGAAAATCATTTTCAGTTGCTTTACTAATTTTTTTTTAAGTTTGAAATTTTTTTAGCTTGAACCTAGTGATGGCCATATTTAAAACGTGGTAGGGAGTCATTTTTTTTGCCAAAGGTCGGCGCAAACAGTTTGCTTTCGTCAATCTACGATAAATTAGATTAGATTAGATATTGGTTTGAACTTTATTGACCCTTGGGTTTGTTGGTCAATATCTCACTGTCACCAACGCCTGACTCCGGATTTATCTGTTGCCGTGCGAAGCTCATGTTAGTGTTTCTCCTTCTCCGCAGTTGTGCAAGAAAAACCCGAAGAGGCCAAGAAATGAGCGACGAAGGAAACGTCAGAAGAAACAGTTGAACTTCAACAGTGATGGACGATGTGTAACAGGGTCGTCATGAATAAAAATAATTAGACTAGATCATCGATGAGTCCTCCCATATGCCGGTCTCTTTCAGCTCCTTAAATCCTCATCCCTCGCAGCAAGCTGTCAGATTGTCACCTCCTGACTGAGCACCGCCCCCTCCTGGAGTAGTGTAGTAGCTGTGACCACCCTTGCCCTGGATCCTTCTTATCTGTGAACCAGACCTGTTTCTTAGCACTCCTATAAAACACCCTTTACATCTCCATGTGTGTGTGAACATGTGTTTTCTGTTTTGTGATCAGGATATTTTTATAGGTCGAGGTGAATATATGATGGTGATGCGTAGGCCTTCAGTGACGTCATCATTTTGTGACGTCAAATGAATACGCCTCATAATAAACATCAGTGACACCAGGACTTGAGAATCCACACATATACATTACATCACCCTTAATATAGGCTCATCAAGTAACACTTAATTTCCAGAGCATTTAAAATCAATTATTCTTAGTACTTGACATTTGACTGTGCCCGTGGCCAAGTAGTTGGCGATTTGTTTCGTCTCCTTTAGGTTTTAAGGTTTGATTCCCTGTCCGGTCGTATTTCTGTCACACGTTTTCAGACGCTACAATGCCAAGAATGAGCGATCAACAGAGGCAGTGGACACAGGGATGGTTACAGCCAAACATGGCAATGTCTAAAGTTGCCCCCATAGTCTCACACAGATTTTGGATCTGAAAAAAATCAAGAAGATCTGCAGGATTTTTCCCTTTAAAATCAGCCATGCTATACATAACAGTCAGTTCTGTTTTCAGTCCGGGGAAAATCTAACAAGATGACGTTGTTAGACTCCCGGGAGATCTTATCCAATCACGGGACACTTGTGTGTTGCCTTCTAAGCAGTGGTTCTTAACTTCGATCGTCCCTAGGGGTTCGGTGAGTCGGCCTCAGGGGTTCGGTGGAGCCTCTACCGCTGAGGTCAAGACACCACTGAGGTCAAGACACACCAACTCACCCAACTAAAGCAAGGTTCGGTGAAAGCGCATATAAAACTGGTGGGGTTTGGTAGCTCCAACAAGGTTAAGAACCACTGCTTCTACGTAACGCCAGCTAGAAGGCCATGAGATCTTGCGAGATGATTGGTCTGACCGCTGTAAACTCAATGTGCTGTGTCCATCACTTACAGGTGGCAGAGCCCTCACTTTTGATTCTGAAGGCTCTGGCTCAACACTAGCACAACACTAGCTAGCTGAAATATGATTGGATAAAAGATTTGTATCCAACTCTTTGGCCGCTCCTCCTTCACAGATACTACTGTAGAGTTCCGGTAGCATGACCTACAGCAGGGTAGGCCTTCTACGTATATGAAATACACTTATCCGCATGCATATACAAACACACACTCCACATCAGGGTCTCATTAGCATCACTCTCTAGAGACTAATTAATGCACCCATCAACACTGCCCTAATTAGGTCTCCCACGTCATTACTGAGCAAACGAATTACCGCTAATTTACACACCCGCAAAACAAACACAGCACCATCTCTGTTGGGAGAGTCGTCCGCATCTCGCCTCACACCAAATCTCAGCCTGGCTGAAGGGTTTGAACTCCTGAACACCGTCCCGTGTAATTTTGCTTTGGCCCAACAAACAGGAAAAAGTAACTGACAATTGAGTATTAACAAAATAAAAGTCAAACACAGGATTCCGGGAAATATGGATTCCTCAGCTCGAATCTAAGGCTGTCCATTAGAGGTCTTTGTCTCTTGTCTCTCCAGCAGAGGGGGTTAGAACACAATAACAAAGACTACAAATGACCGTCATCAAGGCCTGTGGTGTAATTGTGAGTGGCAGGTTGTGAAGTAATAAGACATTGGTAATGCATAACTGACTGAGGTTCCCTAACGTCTCTCTCAGGCCCTGATTCTTGACTGTCAGTTTGAGACCGGCTACCGTTTCCTCCTTTGCATTGTATGTTAGAGATTAGTTGAGACGAGGCGAGAGCAGCGAAAGTCCCCGTCAAAGTGTGGAAATTCTCCAGGTACTGAAACTAGGCCATGCTTGGTTGCACCGTGGACCTGTAGTGCAGCACAAAGCCTAAATGGTCAACCTTGTGGAGCAGGCAATATTGTGGTGATCTGGATTATGTGTTGTGTCTACATAATCTGTAAATTAATCTGTGACAGTGCGCTGCAGCGTTCCGCTGACTGGCACGTGGAACTCGTGGTGCTTCAAGTGAAAAGTCCAGGATTTCACACCAGCACCTGAGCTTTACCCCGAGATCGCACTCCCTCAAAACTCCTGCTCAGTTGCTAAGCAATCACGTTAATTGTATCTGCTGCTCACATCCCTCAGAAACTTTTACAACGTGAGAAACTGTAAAGATTTACATTCTGTTTGTGTGTATCTGGGTGTGTGTGTGTGTTCGCCTTGTTCGGGACGTTCCTGGCATTGTTACAGATTTTTTTTTCTACAATGAAAGTACTAATGGGGATCAAAGCCTGGTCCTAATGAGGCAGAACCTCATTTACGAGGCTGGGGGAAAAATTAGGATGTCGTGAAATATAAATTAGGGTTAGGATTGTTAGATAATGTACATCTCAATAAATTACCTAAATTTGCACCAACATTAGCTGCGAAGTCAAAGCTACCGAGGCCACATCTTACACCACAGTCTTTAAAGTTGCTCCCTTAACAATTAGGAGACGGACTTAAAGCCGAATCGCAGTGGATTTTACTGTGGGCGCAGACAAGTGGGATAAAGAAAGTGTTTTTTTTTTTCGGATCAGGAAGACAATCAACAGAAGCTGTTGAAGACGGTCCAACAGCAGCAGTTATTGGACTGTGACTTTTCTAATTCAATGCCAAAGAGCTTCTGAATAAGACAGTTCTTAACTTCCCAACTGCAGGATCTGAATACAACTTCTAAGTTGTTAATATTGTGTAAAATTTGTACAAATTGTTATATGTTATTGATTTATTTCATAGTAATGAAAACCCAGTAACGCAATGCATGGGTTTCACCACTTGGTGTGTGCTCCAAAATGTGTTTTTGGGGATTGACTGTTGTATATCGGAGTGAAAGTCACTAGATGGCAGCATTGCAGCTCATTCATTTAACCGGATACTCCTAACAGGGTTTGCACTAAGGATGTACGATATTCAGTTTTGCCAATATTGTCCAAACACTTAACTTTTCCGATACAGATATCGACCGATACTGATATATGTAGCTGTAAACGTCTTAAAACACAATGTGCGAGTCCTGTAAAATGTAGCAAAACTCGACGTTGTGTTATCAGATTTTCATTGTTAGAGGACAAACTTATATGGATCTTAGCATTATCAGGTAATTCTGGGGCAGTGGTGGCCAAGTGGTTCGGAGGGTTCTAGGTTCGAATCCACCAGCTGCTTCTTCGTATCACAGTGACAGAGTTTGCTTTCCTTAATATATTGTCTTCCAGTATTATTGGACATCCCTAGTTTGTATGAATATGACACTTCTGCCCCATAACCTAGTAGCAGTCGCATTATTTATTTATGTATTTACATTGACTGCAAAAGAAGTTGTGACTTTTTAATCACAGGAATAAAACACCATGGTGGTTGAAGGCCCAACTGATGCAGTCTTTGCTGGTGTTGTGTGTCGCGTCGCCTCAGTGGTTAAAGATTAATCACGCTGAATCTAAGGCGCAATAAAATAAAAATAAAAAAATCTTACCTAGGGACTTGAAACAAAAGTCCCTTTCAAACACCGGAGCTTTAAAAGGAACTGAGGTTCTCTGTGAATTCAACGTATCAAATCAGATTATGTTCAAAATAAATATTTAAGGCAAATTTTGTATCCCCGCCAACAAATACTACACTCCAAAGGTACGCTACATAGCACTTTACTCGTCTCTATGAATAATAAAACACCTGGTACATTTATACCAGGGTTAAGTGTTCCGCCCGGGGAGCGATCCTGAGATTGAACACCTACCCCTTCGGCTAAAAGACTATTTTACCCACTGAACTACAGAGCAGCCGGGGCAGACAGTAGCTGGTTATGGTTCCCTAACATTCAAAGCGGTCGTAGCAAAGGAACGTAAGTCAAAGCCGGTCCTTTCAGAAAATAGCTGCACAAAACACTGTGTGTGCTCACACGACTTCAAAATGCTTAATGTGAAAAGGCAAGGGGGGAAAAAAAAAAAAAAGAGCATTTTGTTTTTCCCATCATTCCTTGTGACACACCTTGAGGCTCTTTAAGTTTGTGATGCCTCTATGAATTATTAATGAGGGAGCATGGCAACCGAGGAGTGAAGCACCAGCTTCCTCATGCACAGTGTTTCTGCTGTCGTTCCAATATTAGAACAGGCCCTGCCGCAGACAAAGACGAGACAAAAAGAGAGTGACAGGACGAGTCTCTCCGGCAGACGAATGGGAGGCCAAATCAGTGGGGTGCGAGCGCTCTTAAGACTTTGGCAGATTTTGTGCATATGTGTGTGTGTGTGTGTGTGTGTTAAGGAAACAAAAGGGAAGAGATACCAGAGAGACAGACACAGACCTCCCCAAACAGTAGGACGGAAGGAACTATAATTATGCAAGTAATTATACATGAAATCACAGACGTGGAGTGAGAGAGGGAGAGAAGAAGAGCACTGGAGGGAACAGAGTTTCATCCGTGTAATTACAGTATAAGGTTCACATTTAACGGAAGCAGAGGCAGAGAGAGAGAGAAAAGTATTCTAATAAAATCATGCATCATTTTTCACAGTAATAATAATAATGTCGACACATAAGTGGAAGAATCGTTTCGAAGTTAATCACTTAATCAGAGGTAACCGCGGCGGAGACGTCTGCAGAGATTTGATGGAGTTTGTGTGTTCACGCTGACACAGCTCTTCCTGGGAATGGGGGAATCGAACCTTCAACACTTGATGGTAGGGATCACTCTTGGCCACCTATCCACTGATGCATAAACTTAAAAAATGAATTAAAATGATCAGTCGCTGATGGATTTGACTACAGAACTGTTCTTCAGAGTGAGTCCAGAACTGTAAACAGAGTCCTGTCCTCTTCTCTGGACAGACTACAGAACTGTTCTTCAGAGTGAGTCCAGAACTGTAAACAGAGTCCTGTCCTCTTCTCTGGACAGACTGCAGAACTGTTCTTCAGAGTGAGTCCAGAACTGTAAACAGAGTCCTGTCCTCTTCTCTGGACAGACTACAGAACTGTTCTTCAGAGTGAGTCCAGAACTGTAAACAGAGTCCAGTCCTTTTCTCTGGAGAGACTACAGAACTGTTCTTCAGAGTGAGTGCAGAACCGTTCTCTAAACAGAGTCCTGTCCTCTTCTCTGGAGAGACTACAGAACTGTTCTTCAGAGTGAGTCCAGAACTGTTCTCTAAACAGAGTCCTGAACTCTTCTCTGGACAGACTACAGAACTGTTCTTCAGAGTGAACCCAGAACCGTTCTCTAAACAGAGTCCTGAACTCTTCTCTGGACAGACTACAGAACTGTTCTTCAGAGTGAACCCAGAACCGTTCTCTAAACAGAGTCCTGAACACTTCTCTGGACAGACTACAGAACTGTTCTTCAGAGTGAGCCCAGAACTGTTCTCTAAACAGAGTCCTGAACTCTTCTCTGGACAGACTGCAGAACTGTTCTTCAGAGTGAGTCCAGAACCATTCTCTAAACAGAGTCCTGAACTCTTCTCTGGACAGACTATAGAACTGTTCTTCAGAGTGAGCCCAGAACTGTTCTTCAGACAGAGTCCTGTCCTCTTCTCTGGACAGACTACAGAACTGTTCTTCAGAGTGAGCCCAGAATAACCAAGAAAGTAATGCCTGAGTTTTGCGAACTGATGTCATGTGAATTAGTTTTGGGGGAAAACAGCAACACATTAAAGTGAAAGTCACTAGATGGCAGCGTTGCCATGTAATTGGCAGTTAATTAACTGCCATTTAGTTATTTAATATCAGACTCATTCAGGAGTTTATAGAAGTAAATAAATTTCAGTAAAGGACATGAAATGTTTTGACAATATTGGCAAAAAAAGTAGATGCATTTTGGGAAATGTACCAGATCTACTGAAAATGTCAGTATTTTTACTATATTTTTCCATTGTTATTGGAAACATTTAGAAGAATTTCCTCATTCTTACCAACTGCTGCTCTTCTCTTCCAATCCAAGGTGTCTTGTTATTATTATACCAGGACGCCTTGTTTTAAAATAACAACTTTCTGTCCGACTTTCTCCAATAAACACAACTCCAGTAGGATTGAAGTTCACGCAAAGTTCCAGCCTGAATTCTAAGTCGCAGGTATTTTATGGTAACGGCTGAGAGAGTTTTTGTAAATGGGGTAAACTGCTAATGACAGTACGTACGGAGTAGACGGATATGGCAACCGAGGCGCGGTTGGTTTCAGTTAAAAAGACTATGAACCCATCCTCCCTACACCCCCCCGACCCCACCCTCCGTCCAAAAATAATTTCATCACATCCACAAGTTTCTGCGCATATCCGTAAGAAGTAAGTGTTTGACTCAGTTTGGTCGCTTCCATCCACGGTTTTGCTGGAAGGAGATTAAACGCTGGAATCAACATCTCCACAGTAATTCCATGGGTGCGCTTCAGGATCAGTCACTCTTCATCATGCCAATCCAATTTAGCATATTTACGGCTGCTGAGTGAACAACAACCGCACTCCGAAACACACTCTCCACAAAGGTGAGTCTTCCCTTCGTTTCTTCCACGGCGTAAAAACAAGTAGATGAGCTGAACATCATCCATTATGGCTTCAGACTCTGACAGCTGCTGGTTGGGTAAAATCGGACTCTTCATGACACAAGTCCTATAACATAAATCCTTTGGGTTTTTTATCGTTGAGTCAAAAATAACAGCACAATTCAGATTTCCAATTTTTTTTTTTTTTTTTTTTTCAAAGTCTTATCGTTTTTCTCACTCACTCAATGTTGAACTTGTCTGCTGCTGTAACATCTCACTTCCTATTAAATAACGCAAAAAATTAAAAGGTAGAAGAGAACAAAAGATGTGTAAGAAGTGCTTTATAGACGTCAAAGTCAACCGTTTGTTGTCGTGTCGAGGTGGGAACGGTGATTTAGAATAAACATTAAGGACACAGAAGGTTCTTGTACGCGTGGGGGTGCACACATGCGTGCATTTCTGAGTAGGAGTATGTTTTGGCACACACAGTTGAGTCACATATTGCGTATGCAAATCCGTCTGCGTAGTGCGAAGGGGATGGCGGTTTGAGAATCACTAAAGCATATGCAAATACCAATAAAATGCAGTGATGGAGATGAAGAATAATTTAGACGCATGTATCAGAACGGCAGCCTTCGACGGCGGTGACACATTCACCTCCAAGACAACATTTTCAGCCTCATTTAAAGAGTAGAACGACCTTCAAGAATGAATGAGGAGCCCAGGAGTTGTTAACAGGAAAAACACTGTAATTTTGGTCTGGATTTTGGAGCTGCTTCTGAGGAAATTCTTCATAATCCAGCAATAATAATAATAAAAATCTATCTATCTATCTATCTATCTATCTATCTATCTATCTATCTATCTATCTATCTATCTATCTATCTATCTATCTATCTATCTATCTATCCATCCATCTATTAGGGTTGTGCAAATTAATCGTTTCGGATCGGTTTGGATCGAACTGAACCAAATCGGATCAAACTGGATCGAACGTTTAATATTTTTTTATGAATCGGAAAACAATCGGAAATTGTAAATCAGATCGTAGCCTGTGAATCGAGATATGAATCGGATCGTTATGTAAGTGAACCGTCACACCCCTACTGTCTGTCTATCTATCTATCTATCTAAGTATGTGGCAGCTCCTTCCGACAGCAGTGATGGTGATGGTGAGGCTGTGGATTCGAAGGGAGGTCGACCCCCCCCAGGTACGGAGTCCAGGGAGGCGGGTCTGGACAT
>JAFBJS010054573.1:33479-50947 GCA_016785265.1 Paraplagusia blochii | reverse complement strand
CCCTGACAGACCAAGAGGTCTTCAGGCTGCCTAAACTGGCCGCTAAATCAAAGAAGATGCTCCGTGTTAAACTCATCTCTGACACCTGAACATCGGTAGTGCCGGAGCGAAAGAGGGCAGTTCATTATGATATGGCCATTAAATGATTTCCAAAGTTTTAGTGGAGTGTAACAGCTACACTGCGGTTGTTTGTTTTGTACTGATGTTGGATCACATCTGTTGTGTACCATGTTTAATAAAGTTCCATTGCAAAACTCTAAAACTCTATCTATCTATCTATCTATCTATCTATCCATCCATCCATCCATCCATCCATCCACCCACCCACCCATCCATCCATATCTAGTTAAGGGAAGACTAGGAAGCTCCTAAGTTATATAGAGATAAAGGTGTAGTTATCAGACCAAGGTGGGTAAGGGAAAGTAATCACAATTTAGGAAGGAAGTGGAGTGCCTGGAAGAAAAGACAATAAATTGAGGCAGAAAGCTCGAGCCCAGGGAACGGAAGAAACAGATGAAAAGGAAAAGGCAGGAACTGGGTAGTCAGGAACCGAACGTCAGAGTTTAGGACGTCATGGAAGTAGAGTCGATCTGTCACCGCGGGCCATCGGGAGTGTTGATACTCCCCTGCCAAACATTCTAGACAACAAAGCTCCATGTTCATTTTCAAGGCCTACACTGCCTCCGAAAATAGAGAGAAATTAAAGGCTTGGAATTACTTATTAGAACTAAACGTATAAGAAAAGGAGAACCTCCCTCTCTCCATCCAACCTGTTAACCCACTGTTTGTGTCGGGGACTTGAACACAATAGGTCCTGAGAAGCTGTTTGTGCAGGACGTGGTATTTTGTTACAGCAGGATGAGCACTTGCACTGGTGGAGAAGATAAGGCTCCTGGTCTGACCATCCTTCATTAGAACAACAACAAGTAGACGTGGTCAAGTTACCATGACCATGACAATTGAACCACATTAAACAAACATCCTGTTGTTTGGGACCTGATTTGGCAACAGTACAGGGTTTTATACAGAATGGTAAATGTTTTGGGGAATTATTATTGAGTGTATAAAAAGAACACGCCTGTATCAGTATTCGGGATTTGTCCTTGTCTGCTTATTTGTAGACAAAGTTTTCTACAATATTTGTAATCTGAATTGTTTGTAAGTCAGTTTATACAGTAAATTTCAATGAGCCAGATGCGCACAGAGCCAGATGCTTATAAGAAAGTAAATCAGATTAGAAGTTGGTCCCGATGACATTTTAGTGGAGGTTTGGAAGTGCTTAGGGGAAGTAGCGATGGATTTTCTGGCTAGGTTGTTTAACAGAATTTTAGAGAGTGGCAAGATGCCTGATGAGTGGAGGAAAAGTGTTCCGGTGCCAAATTATGGGAATGGTGAAGTGCAGAGTTGTAGCAACTACAGGAGGATAAAGTTGGTTACAATTAAGATTTGGGAAAGATCAGTTCAGGAAAGAGGTTGCAATCTGTCAGCGATCTTTAGGTTTTATGCCGAGAAATATCCAATATTTGCCATGTGGATGTTGATGGAGAAGTACAGAAAAGGTTTAGAAAGAGTTCCAATGTGATTTTGTAGATTTTGAAAAGGCCTACGACAGGGTACCAAGGGAATAATTGTGATTTTGTATAAGAAAGTCAGGAGTGGCAGATAAGTATGTTAGATTGGTGCAGGATATATATGAAAACAGTACAACAGTGGTGAGGTGTGCTGTTGGAAGGACAGAAGACTTTAAGGGTGGAGGTGGGACTGCATCAAGGATCAGCCCTGAGTCCCTCCTTGTTTGCTTTGTGATGGACAGATTGACAGATGAGGCCAGACAGGAGTCTCCATGGACGATGATGTTTGCAGATGACATTCTGATCTGCAGTGAGAGTACGCAACAGCGTAAAAGAGAACATAGAGAGGTGGAGGTTTGGACTAGAGAGAAGAGGAATGAAGGACAACTGTGGCAAAACAGACGGGAGAACAGTGGAATGGTGAGGTTACAAGGAGCAGAGGTGGAGAATGTGGAGGAGTTTAGATACTGAGGATCAACTGTTTAGAGCAGAGCAGCTAGAGAAGCCAGATTGAGATGGTTTGGACATGTTCAGAGGAGGGACAATGGATACATTGGTAGAAGAATGATCCTAGAGATGGAGCTACCAGGTTGGAGACAAAGAGGAGATTGATGGATGCAGTGATGGAGGACATGGAGGTAGTTGGAGTTAGAGTTGATACAGAGGACAGGGTGAAATGGGAAATGTTGACTCGCTGTGGGAACCCCTGAAAAAGGGACAAGCTGAATGAAGAAGAAGATTGTTTATAAACATTGTTCAGCTGTTGTTCATATCTGAGAATATTTGTAAGTGGAACGCTGTTCAAAACACCATTTGCAAAGACAATAGGACATTTTCTTATATTTCGTGGACATTAGTCAGTTCGTATCTACAAATGTTTGTAAGTTGTTGGGTACTTGGGAAGGCAAGACAGCATTTGACAATTATTTATGGACATCTGTCTGCAGATGTCTTTATCTATGAATATTTTAGTCTAGCAACTGTTGTCTAGCCTTAAAATTTGTCTTTTTTTTTTTTTTCTTGCTATGCACAGACTAAGTTGTGACACATGACACCCAGATCATGGACGTTCCATAGGGAACTCAAGGCTTTTGCATGATTTTCACCGATCATCAAGGAGAATTTGTCTCCGCGACCAGTTGGGATTATCTTGTTTGATCGTAACGTCTTCACTTCCTGTCAAGAACCAGGAAAAGTCCAAGTCATGAGGTTTTCACAAGGCGTTCGCAGACATACTCATGCACCAACATCTTTAGCTAGCACTCTCAGCTCATGGGGCTCATGTGAAGCAGAAAGCTCTCAGTGTTAAATTAGATTTAGTTACTCATCCTCCTCTTCTTCAAAGAAGTCTTCTTAAATGAATTTACCTTTTATTCATTTCATGGCAGAGCAATTGTTTTTCCCCCCACTAAGCAAATCCTTGGCAGGAAAATAATTATGTGTAAAGCCCTTCTTTTATCTGCATTTTGTTAAATTAATAAATTATTATTTCAGTGTATTGTTTGTGATTCTCTTTAGAAGAATAGTTTAATTCTACAGTATTTGTTCTATTTTTTTTTTTCCGAATTTATTCTGCTTTCATGTCTGGTTCCTCTCCTGATTTCCAGAACAGTCTCGCACTTCGTTTAAAATAAACTCATTTGCAGTCACATGGTGGAGGGAGAGATGCCTTGAGGTCTTCGCCATTAAAATAATTAGGCTAATTTAACTTCACTTGCAAAAGACAGAAATCGGAATTGCTTTATTTTAAGCAAGCCCGCGATGGAAAACCGCAAGTTACGGAAAGAAAAAAAAAAAAAAAGTACAGTAGATTAATGTGTTAGAGGATCGTCATGGTTGAAGGGAATGCTGGGAATGCTAACTGTGTTCATGCCTTCTTTGATGAAGACAATAAAGACTGATCCGCATTAAGAGGAAGCGGAGGATTCTCTCCACATATCCGCTCTTCCTCCTCCAGGGTGTGAATTATTTTACTGGCCCACTTCCCTGTTGAGAGTGATGTTATTAGGTTCCCTCTGCTTGTATGACCACGTCCTCACAATGAGATCTCACAGATAAAATCAAAAGCTTTCGTCACATCACAGTTACGGCCAGACGTCGGTTATTGCTGATGGATTCAACGCAGGGCAGATTAGGTTTCACTGTCACGGCACTGTTCCCTCCCCTACCCTCCCCTACCCTCCCCCCTCTGTCTGCTCCACAGGTGCAGTATCATATACAGCTTTATCAGGTGAATTAACTAAAAATTGGGAAATAAAAAAAAGCAATCTTGTCTCACCGATTTAGCAACCAAATTTCTTTTTCGTTAATATTTACATGTTTTGCTTTACAGCATGTTTCATTCCAACTGGCTGTCAACATCGTTGCATTAAAAAAAAGGATTTTTTTTTACATATGGAACTGCACTGAAGTAGTGAAAAGAACACTGTTGACTGGAAGAATTTATGCCGTTGCTAATTTTACCAAATACTTTTTTTTTCTTCCTGACCAATTCCTGATCGATTTGTTTATACCTGCTAAATACCTTATAAGATTCCATTGATCAAACCTACTTTGAAATGAATTATAGCGTCAATAATGTACTACTTTAGTCGCACTGTGGACAGTGATAGTAATGATAAACCTAAATTAAGGCATTTTTTTCTTGAGTAAAAAAGTGGAAGGTGAAGGTGGTATTGACAGAGATGAGTTCTTGCATATATATATATATATATATGCAAGAACTCAGTTATGTATATAACTATAGGTTAACTGTAGTTATATACATAACTATATAGGGAGATAATATATATTTTTGTTTATATATAAACATATATAGTTAAATGGTATTGGCAGAATTGAGTTCTTGCAAACATATATATATATTTGCAAGAACTCAATTCTGTCAATAGTATTTAACTACATATATAGACATATATATTTGTCGCTCTTTATCTATATAGTTATATATACTGTATATATGTATATATTCATATATAGTGGTATGGTATTGATAAAATTGAATTTTGATATTGAGATATTGAGTTGATTTTCTTCAGTAAAAGTGGAAGCTAAATGGTATTGACAGAATTGAGCTCTCGCATATATATATATATATATATATATATATACCTTAAGTCATACCAGACATTAAGATGAACAACAAATTGTAGAAAAGATATGATATACTGTATATTCATAACAAACAGTATCTATTGATCTCAACATTGACACTTGTTTAAGGCCCATTTCTACAAAGACTAGTAATGGATTGAACCTCAGAGACTGTTGACTGTCCACCGGACATGAGACATGGCTTTTATGGCGTTTTTCCATCTGAGCCAGTGGTTTATCACCTCAGACAGGCACACGTGGATGCTTCACACTCTGGGCACCGAGCCTGGAGCGTCTGTTGATCCGTGCAGCTGTAGCAGCAAGTTAGGCAGCAGCTTTGCATGGGATTTAAAACACTTTGCGCGCTGAAGACCCACATGCCAGTCACACTGCGGTGCTGCCTGCGCACTCCTGTGGAGATAATGGTCAGAAGTAGCAGCGTCAGTGCCTGCAGTGGCTGTTGGGTTGTCGGTTATCCTGCAGGTGCTCGTTTTTTTTTCACCGCCCCAGCCTGTGTTTTAAGACTGATTTGTTGGATGTAGGTGCTGACATTGCTGCTCATCCCTCCTGTAGCAATGCACATATGGAATATAAGAACCCAACATCGCATTTTGATTTTTTTTTTCCCACACATTTAGCAGATGCTTCCATCCAAAGCCACTTACAGAGGAGGATCATCATCAAACTTTTGCTTCCTCTGGGAATCAAACACACGCATCTCTGCACTCTGTTTCCACACTTTGGCACAATGCAAAATCAATTGTTGATAGAAAAGTCAGAAGTTGTGGTTCTGTAGTGTAGTGTTTAGCACACCTGCCTTGTCAACAGAGTTCTGCGTTCAATTCCCTGCAGAACCACAAGCATGATCATGTCAAGCTTCCTCCTCGAGTCGCTGTGGATAAAAGAGTCTAAATGCATAAAATGTAATTTAAACTTGCAATATTTTTCAAATCTGTAGAAGTTGTTTTATTATTTGAGGCCTTACCATGTGACCCTCTATAACTACTGTATGTTGGTCTATTATTTATAAATGTCCCACCGAGGGACGCAGAGATTCTTAGCTCTATTGACACTAAACCTCCGACACACTCCACCTCTGCACCTGCAACTTTACAGATAAAAACTTTTTTTTATTACATACGTCTGCAGTTTATTTGTCTCCTAAATCTTTTCAGCTATTGGAGGAGGAAGGATGTATCACAATATATTCAATATCTATTGAAGATGAATATACATTACATGGTCACACTTTATTAGCAGGTTGTTTTTTTTTTTTGTTTTTTTTTTCAGCTGTCACTGTCAAAAAAGTGTCAGTTTAACACGGATGCAGCTCTGACAGTTTCATTTCAACATTTTGAATTAACGCAGGATTCAAACCCGGTGATTTGTCAGAGAGCCAGACTCAGTCAACAGCTGTGACTATACTTCAAGCCAGCCAATTAGTTCAAGTCTTACATCAGTCCAGATCATCAGACCAAATCCTGAGGGAGGAGCCGAGGATTTGACAGACAGGCCTGGTGCTAAAAAAAAAAAAACACTTGAGATAAAGGACGAGCTCAAGGTAAGTAGTGCAGGAGGAGGACAGTAGCTTAGACGTGAGGAACTCTGCCATAATCAGGTTTGGGGGTTTTGCAGAGAGAGCACAAAGGAAAACAGGAATGCAAACAGGCGTGATGGAGAAAATCAGCTCACAAAACCAAATCCTTGCAGGTCGTTCACAGCACCTTCTGCATGGATTGCAAAGAAGTGCTGACGGAGTGCGCGTGCGACACACTGTACACATACAGATTCAAAAGTGAGGGACAGACAAGTTGTTGTCTCTGTCCTGACGGAGACGAACGTCGTCGGCAAAGGGAAAGAAAAGAAAAGAGAGCCAGGACGGCACCAGGGATGAAGGAGGAACGTGGTGGAGTGAGGAGACGAGTGCAGCAGTTTCAAAAGCGTTTGGCTCAGTTTTCGTAGTTGCCATGGTTTCAAGATGTTTCCATGGAAATGCTAGCTGCCAATAAAATGAATTTGAGAAGGATCTTTGCAGCAGGTTGACAGGAAGGTGAGGGCAATGCAGGGAAAAGGGGGCGACACTGGTGACAACGGGGAAGAAAAGGGAGCAGAAGGGAAGACAGGGAGAAACAGGGAGGAAGAAGGAGGGGGCGCTTGTTTTCTTCATGCAGCAGGTACTTCCTGTAAGGGAAGGGGATCAGGGAAAACAGGGTGAAGGGCAGGAGAGAAAGCAAAAGGCACAGAGACTATTTAAGTCTGGAGAGGTTGCCATAGCAGCCATAGGCAGGTAAATACAAGTGCGCTCGCTGATTAATGTGTGCATGTGTGTGTCCGCACACTCGGGCACACAAACACTTTCCAATAACTGCCTTTCACGGAATCCGAGTCGCTGAAGGCAGATGAATGCATTAGCCGGGCGAGGACTCTGACGCACATTTGTTTACGCGAATGCGCATGGATCACAACGTATGAAACGTTGTGATCTTCCGTTGCTCCTTCAAGGGCTAAACACTGCTCCTCATGTGCATTCAGCCAGAGACAGCTTGATGTTGTTGTGTTTTTTTTTTTGCTCAGTTTCTCTGCTGCGTCCTCCGTCCCCACACTTCACGCTCCAATCATTTGTTGCTTCCTTCCTTTTTTTTTATGCCCTTTTGTCTCATTCCATATCGTTTCTCATTTTTAATCTCTCTCCTGCTCTGGCTCTCTCTCTCTCTCTTTCCCTCTCTCTCTGAAGGACAGAGGTATTCCCACAATTCTCCGTCACCATGGCAACGCTGCAGCAAGAAAGAAAGAGGCCGCAAGAGGAAGGGGAGTGGTGGAGACGAGGAGGTGGAGGGCGGCAGGGTGTAGCGGTGGGGGTGAGGGTGGGAATGTGTGAATAATGATGATGCTGTTTCACCTGATCAATGATTGATCAACATCCTAAACGCAGACAAACAAAGTCCTTACAGGACTCACGGCCTCTTCTCTCAAAAAAAAAAAAAAAATTGGCACATTTTTTTTTTTTTTGTCATAGCATCATTACTATCACTCTCCAGTTTGGTGTATTTTCTTTCTTTTTCATTTGTTTTCCCAGTGGTTTTCAAACTAAACTCCCTCTGCTCATAATGCTGTCATTGTTATCAATATCCCTGGATCATTTAGCTGGCAGCTTTGGTAACCACGGCAACCCAAGGAAGGGTCACTGGCTCCTCAGTGAATACCAATATAGATGAGCATCCATCAATATCCCAATGACTCATTATCAGTCTAATGGTGAGCCTGCTGCTGTCACAGTGGACTATAAATAATGCCGTCTCATTAGGCACCTCTGCCTGCACCACTACTCCATGTGTAAATAGTCCTGATGTGCACGGTGTGGGCGCTGAGCCCAGGCTCCTCTGCTCTCTGTTCGTTGGTCAGTGACCGCTCTGGAGCATGAATGGAGACCGGGCCTGGAGGTGACTTCACCCTGCCTTACACTGAAATGAATCCGTGAACCCAGTGTTTATCAACCGGAGTGAACCTGCTGCAAATGACACATAACTCGCAATGTCCGCTCAGGCCTGTGTTTCTTCTTCCTCTTTTTTTTTCCTTTTTTTTCCCTTTAGTTAGCCCTTGAGAGTTGACGTCAGAAGCACTGGAGACACAGCAGAAGGAAAATAAGGTTACTGCCTCCTGTCTTTTACTTATTTCTCTCCTTTCAGTGAAAAGAAATACATACATATAGTGTACATATACACGCACATATACTATATGTGTTTATACATACAGTATATATTTTAATTTATACTGTATGTATATAAATATATATACATATTATATATACATATATATATATTCGTTCAGTCGTTCATCATCATATATCTGTATCTTCACATTCATCATCTTTATATATTCAGACCTTTTCTATATACATATATAACATATACGGATTTTGGTATATATATTAAGACTGGTTTTATGCATGTCCAGACTTTGGCATGAATATATATATATATATATACATATCCTTTTTCTACATACATATATTCAGATTTTGGTATATATACAGACCCTGGTATACTTGTTTTATATATATTCAGACTTTGGTATGTATGTTTAGACTATTTGCATTTTACACTTACTTATTACATACTTATTATGGTAACACACATATAACACACGTAACATACATATTCATATATACTTAAATTATGTTTCATATATACTGTATGTGTGTATGTTTATATATATTAACATATATATATAATGCACCATAAATGTTACGACAACTTGGATATTCGATCTCAGACAATGCACGACAACTTTACTTGTACCATAGACCACCATATACACAGCCGATGGTTCGCAGTAGTGTCACTTTAAGGACACAGAGAAAGTAGTGAGAAGAATTATTGAAGCAGAAGACACTGAAGAAGTTTACTGGACAAGATTGACCAAATTTTGGAGAAGACAGTTTACAAAGTGTTTCTACGAACAAACGAATTTGATAGAAGAGAAACACTTTAGAAGCCCAGTTGCCTATGTATCCCTGACTTCCATTCCCTTCACATCCACGTCCACTCATGACTTATTGGACAGAAGAACCAGTTGTAGCAACCTGTCTAGGACTGGAGGAGCAGACAGTGAGCTGTGTTAGAGCCTGCCTGCAGGAGTCCACTCGATAACCAGGTAGTCAATTGAAAAGCGCTGCCACAACTCCCACTCCTAACACAGGTGTGCACGGTCCTGTCTCTCTGCCCGTCCCCCAGCAGCTACAGCTACTGTCGCTGTTCACACGTATAACTCGGGTAACACACACATACACACTTGCTCAGGCAGCTCCGCAGGACTGCAGTGGCTGCTGCCTGTCAGTACTCCCCTGGAGCTAATCGATGGATTGAAGTCGCTGATGAGACTGAAAGAGAAAGAGAGATTCACCCCCGACCATTGTCTCCTTGCCTCAAGTCATTACTACTCCTTACAAGCACTGCAGCATGAGGATGGGGGTGGAGGTGGTGGGGGCGAGTGGTGACAGCACAGTACTGTCACCACCGTGCACAAGTTGAGGTTGCATACCACAGATTACATGAATTTTAAAAATGTAACATCATGTGCAGAATCATGGCTGCGACGCAGACCAGGCTGTCAAATCACATTGGTGAGAGGAACACAGCCCCTCTGTGTTACCCACAGACATACACACACTGCAGTTTGCATGTCAATCATCCCTAATGTGATAGGCAAAAAAAAAAAAACACACACACACAGAGGACTTCACACTCTCCGAGGCTGCATGAGGCGCTATTGCATGTTGATTGCGTGTGCACTAGATGCTAATGCATTCGGAAGCACTTTGTTCTTTTTCGTATGGGGGGACTGTCTCGTCTCGGAATGCAAAAAAAAAATAGAGATAATTATCCGAGATTGCGTGCTGAAAGTCAACCTGGCTGAAGCTCGCCCAGTTTTCTTTTGTCACAGTGCTGTGGGATGTGTAAAAAGCTCTATGGAAACAGAAACAGATGCGTGGATGAGAGGCTGCCATGGCATCGTATCGCAAATCAGCATATGTAGTGTACAGCAGCAGGTGTTCTGGAAAGAGAAGCAGGGATCGTTCTAGACACGCTCTGGATGGTGACATGTTAACACCACTGCCAAGTGTCTAACAGAATGTATGTTTGCACTCGGAGAGAGATGAAAAAGTGCTTCATGGACAACGGTGCATGAAAGTGTCTCTGGGTGAATCCTTGTTATAAATTGCATCTTTCGTTGTGTGCTGATTTTTTTTTTTTTTTTTTTTTACCTCGACCTGCTACGGTGATGGCTTCTCTCAGTCTAACTGTCAACCGTTAGTATCATATCCAGTAGGGGTGTGAATCTTTGACTCACATAACGATCCGATTCATATCTCGATTCACAGGCGAGACTCATGAAATAAATATTAAACCATCGATCTTGTTCGATCCAATTCGATTCAGTTTGATTCAATAAAATCTGCAACTCCGCTTTCAACTACACTGTACAGCTGCCAGTTTTTTTTTGTTGTTGTTGTTTTTTAGTTTAGTTTATTTAAAAGGGGAAAATGCAATTTTATAAACATATGATTACATATGGTTAAATAAGAAAGAATTAGCCAAAAGCTTAGCATCAGCAACAGAGTCTAAATGAAGAACACAATGTGTAAGCAAAACAGTCAAACAGTCGGTCTAAAGGAGAAACCAATTTCTTTAAAAAGAAAAAGCACAGAATAAAGAAAATTGTCTTTAACTCAATCCACGCACTGGGCTCAAAGAATGGGTTTACAAGGCAGCAACCAATCAGGCAACAATATTTAAGACTGGCCTTCATACTGGTTAATAGAGGACACGGAGGAAGCGGTGAAAACCAGGATGTTGGACGTGTCCCTGCTTCTGTATTTATGGCTGAATAGTCCATAGTCATAGTATAGTCCTACTATAACAGCATAGTTATATATTATAACAATGACATGAGGCTGAGGGCAGCAGTGGTGACCAAGCAGTTAAGGAAGGTTTCAGGTTCTAATCCACCAGGTTGCTACTGATGTGCGTATGGAACAGTGTGATTTGGGTGGCAGTTGTGGAGACTGCTCCTGAGACCCAGTCACGTAAGAGGATGGAAATGAATTATTCAACATGAGGGTGATCTTAGATCCACACTCTTTGCAATAAAATAATAATGGTCTCCTTCTTTCCTTCCGTTTGTAACTAATTAGAGGTTGCCATAGTGAAGAATCATTGTCCATCTCCCTCTCTGTATCTTCTACACTGACTCCAACTATCTCCATGTCCTCCCTCACTGCATCCATCAATCTCCTCTTTGTCTCTTCATCTCTAGGATAATTCCTCTACCAATGTATCCACTGTCCCTCCTCTGAACATGTCCAAACCATCTCAATCTGTCTTCTGTAGCTTTTTTCCAAACCTTCCTGTCCCTTCCTGTGTTGTCCCTTTAATCACCTCATTCCTGATCCTGTCCATCCTTGTCTCTCCTAAAGAGAATATCATCATCTTTAACCTCCTGCCTATTTCTAGGATTGAAAATATTGACGGTGAATATTTTAATTTGTAAAATGCAGTCTGGGCATCATAAAATGGGTGAACTCATCGGTAAGATCTAGCGCCTTCCACTGGTGGGGTGTCAAAACAGCCCTGGTTATACACCTTTGTGATGGTACCTTCACTTACACAATTTAGGCAAAAAAGACCAAGATATCAGGATTTTATTCACAGTTTTCATTTTCAATTCACCCTTTTTCCTAACCGTGATTATCACTATTTACTAAATACGAAAAATTGGATGAAAGTTTTCCACCAATTAAAAGCCTCCGCCGAATTAAGATCATGCCGCGTCAACACTCTGAATAAATCAGCCAACAATGTTGTGATAACAACTGCACACCTTACAAACACGTATCTTACCTGTCAAGGTGTAAAGATTGGAGACAGAACAAAAAGTACAAAAAAAAAGATTCTTTCTTACTTCCGTGTCTGCTCAAACACATCCGCTCTACGCTAATTGTGATAATCTTAAATGCACCCCAAAACTGTGACACCTTGAATTCACTGCTTTTCATTGGAGACAGCCAGAGGGACACATACAGAGGCAAAAATGTCCATTCCAACTTATAATCTTTATACAAAACAACAGGCGACCCAACAGTGAGCCGCTGATCTTTCTGCTGAGGCGCCAAAATGTGCTGCAGCCCGTGGGGCTGTCAGACCGAGCTGACCATGGTTCTGATTTCGCCTCTGCTGCTTTTGTCTCCGTCCTCAAGTGTCTGATGAACTCCATTGTAAGTTTGCAATGACTTATTTAGAAGAAAAGAAGAGCGATGATTGTGGGCACAGGACTGCTTCAGACACATGGTGTGAGCAGCACTGGAGCGAAGCTTGAGGGCAAAATTGGACGGTGCTCGCTGCTTTATTAATAAACTCCCTCCGTCCAGAAACCGCAGGAGGTGACAGAGTTGAAAATGCTTGGATTTTAATTGCAGAGGGGGGGCTGACCAGGATGGACAGGGTTAGAAACACCATTATGTGAGGGAGATGAAGATGTCCTGGCAAGGTTAGGATGTTCAGGACGTGCTTCCAGAAGACGGGACCGATTGGACAAAGGGTTGAGAGGGTTTGAAGGTAAAGGATGGTGTGAGGAGGAGGAAGAAAGACGGTAGAAGATGACAAATATGAAGAAGATTCATCCAGCATGTCACATTCAGAGCCAGCTCTGCTGTCACGTAGGGTGCCATCTGCTGGAGAGGATGATGGTGTATGGGGCATTAATTTCCTGACTTACAGGCCACAATATTTCCTAAAACTGGACAAGGGGGACAGGATAGAAGAAAAATGTCATGCAAAAAACATGTCAAATTTCTCCAAAAGGCAGAAATATAATCAAAATACAAACGAATTATAGACAAGTCTAGGGCCAGATAACAAATCTAAATGGGCCACGTCTGGGACCCTGAGCCTTAGTTTGCCCAGCCCTTGTGTAACCCTAGGTGTGAGCTAACTATTGCGTCGCAAACTCAAAATTGATCGCAGTCACTGAATGAGGAGCAAATAAATGGAGAGTCCATGCAGGATAAGGAACATGTCAAATTCATGCACAAAGTAACACTAATTGCTTTTAGCCATCTCTAAGCCACCTACAGACAAAATATGGGCATAGCAGGAAAAAAGCAATAGGACAATCACAATACAAACCAAATACCTTTCAGACAAGTTTGGAGGGCACTGTTTAAGATGAAAATGATCAATTTAATTTTTTTGCCCTTTTATATTACAGGAAATAGTGTGTTTTTAATAGTATTTTATCATCTGACAGGACCTAACATATTTGCTCAAAACCTGGACAAACGCCACAAATTAACATTTTTTTTTTTTTTAATTCTCCTCTTTCCTTCCTAAAAAATAGATACAGGAAGTTCTGGACACATAGGTTTCCGGGCCATGGGAATAAGTTTTAATTAGAGTGTCTGATGGCTTTGTTTTCATCAACTGATCAAATCATGTGGTGAAAACGAAGCAACCGAGGTCCTCTATCGCTTTGTTTCCCAAAGACTGGGTCGCAACCCTCATGTCGGTCGCAAGAGATTTTGTTTTTGTGTGTCTTGCTAGGTTTCACAGTCTCTGTAGTGGGTTAAATTATTGTTTAAGGTCTCTTAAAACTTGATAGTTAGGCGGCAGTGGCAACCCAAGGAAGCAGACCTGGTTTTGCATGCTTCAAGTTCGAGTCCAAGAGTTGCCAGGTTGCCACTGAGGTGCTTTGAGGATTGCACGGATAAGCAGATGAAGATGAATGAATGAATGAGAAATAATAATTGTTCAGATATCACTTGGTCAACAAATTAGTACCATGGCATGATTTAAGAATAATGTGTGTGGGGTCATCAGAAAAAAAAAAAGTTTGGAAACACTGATCTCTGACCAAACAGCCAATACTTCCTTTCAGCGTTGATTAATTCTCCTGTAAACATCCACCATCACGCCACGGCTGGTACTTCCTGTGTGCGTGGACGTGCTAACATATACACATCACATTTCACATATGTTCCTTGGGCGCTCTGCCTCCGTACACTATGTGGGATGTGTGACACATTAGTGTGATCTGCTTCTCACTCTGTCTCCCCCCCTTCCCTTTCTTCCTGAGGTGCATTACCTCTCCCCTTCAACCAGCTCCCTGATCAATAACTCATCTCTGAACGTCGATTCTCCTCTCTACCCCTACAGGAAAACAAACGTCCTTCCACAGGACAAACATGGAGAGGACGCAGGGAAAAAAACGGAAGGGTCTGCGGGTAAAAATGTAGAGACGAAAACCCAACGAAATACCCCCGGCAGCCTGTTGCAATAAAGCAAAGGTGAAAGATGGGGAGAAGATGGGGAGGAAAAGGTGAGGAGTAGGTGAAGGGAGAAGGATTGAAAGGGTAGGTACGGGATGGATGATTAGCCTCTGTCTCCAAGGTTACACTTTACGACTGTATCACTGCAGAGCGGGAGAGTGGTGATGCGGAGGAAGAGTGAGCAGGTGGGGGTGTGTGTGGGGGGGGCTGTGGAAGGGTGACTCGGCCTATTCATCATGGCAGACTGAATTAAAGAAGACAGAGGCTCCCTTTTCTGCCTCTGACCTTCACATTTGGGACTAATGCCATTCTTGACCAGACGATGTTCACTCACCGGCCAGAGTCAGCGCACTAACGATGACTCCGCCGTGCGCGGCGCTGCACGAGCCACCAAAGCAGAAAGCAGAGACAAATGGCGTCCGGGGAGAAGACTGACGTGTGACAGGTCTCTGAGGGAGTCAAGCAGGAGGTCAAATCACGACAAGAAGAAGTGACTGCTCCTGTCTTTCGAGCAGAGACTGGAATGTGAGGCTGAAGTCTGGAAATTTTATCACAAGATTTTTGTTTTTTTTTAGTTTCCAGATCCTGCTGTACATATTATGTAATGGACTAATGAATTTTACCTGGGCATTGGTGGTGACCTAGACCAGTGGTCTCACTCTGGGACCCACATTTCCCTGTGGTCATTAAGTCGCAACCCACTCTCATAGAAATCAAACTAAGCAAATTAATTTTCTTAAAAAAAAAGAAAATTAATTTTCTAAAAAAAAAAAAAAAAAAAAAAACCTTTGAAAAATCACTTTTTTTTAACATTTTTTTCAGCAGAGTTTGCCTTTCAAAATAAGAGATTTTCCAACAGTTTGCAACCCATTAACAACCAAAACTTGAGATTTGAGTTTCTGCTCTGGGCCAGTTGAGAACCACTGGCCACCAGTAGTATTTTAGTTGACTTTTACATGCCATTTATCTTGGTTCAAAAAACAATCAATCGTTCTTCTCTGGACTTGGCCACATTGCCTAATTTCAGGACCAATTGTGGCCAAAAAGTTTTCCCGTGCCTGGCCTAGAGGCAAAGGAACCAGACTTGTGTCCTGAGGGTTCCAGGTTTGTATCCACCAGCTGCCAGGTTACCACTGGGGCCCACTGAGCATGGCACCGTTCCCACTCACTGATCCAAAGCTGCTAAAAGGTGCCCACTGTTCACTTTGGTGATGGGTTAAATGCAGAGGTTACAGTTTGCTGCATGCAGTGGAGTCGATCACAATGTCACAATGACGAGGAGTTTTACTTCCTTCCTTCCCTCCTTCTTTCTTTCCAGTTTTATAATTTGTGAAGTTATACACACATTGTTATGTGCACATTTTGAAGGAAAACTCATTTTGCTTCACCTAACATCTCAAGGTTATAAGCACATTTCAGATGTACTGGTATATCTGATGTTTGGTACCAATGTGCAAAAGATCTCATGTTAGTCCATGGTCACTGTAGAGGAAGCAACTCCGGACAGATGAAATATCTTGGGATATGAATTGATTTAAAGCAACTCTTGACAAGTTATTCCGTCCAACAAATCTACCAGAGCTATATTTTTCTATATTTCCATATTTTCTTGACATTTTTCTATGTAATGTTTCCATATTAATAACCCATTCATCTGGAAGGAACAGGTGTGGAGGATATTTAACCCTACACTGCTATTTATCATGTTGATTAGTAATCTCCAGTAATCCCAATTAATCTTGACAAGTCGGGAGCAATTATGATGGCGATTAATCTCGATTAATCACGATTAATCAGCTGCCCTGCGATTAATCAAATATATTGTTTACATTATACAACATGAGCTGCCAACCATACAACGTAAATAAAAATAAATTACCAGCCGTCGGAGGGTTTTTAAACTCATTTTTATCGACGTTACATTGAAATAAAATGGACAAAATGAACAATCAAAAGCGACTTTGCTGAGCAAGGATTCATCCGTCCCTTAAGTTTCACACTGACTGTTTTATCACTTTGCACTCGGCATCTCGCTTCTGTTCTCGTCTACCTTTTCACGACTCTATCTTTAAATCATACATCACGTGAACTGACGCTGAACAAATCAGAGTTTCCAGGCAGTTGGAAACCAAACATGGATACAGAGGCGGCGTCTCAGCAGCAGCAGCAGCGGTGTGACTTCCCGACACCCGTCTCTTAGGAACAGCTTTTTGCATTTTCAGCTCCAAGCCGGTGCCACTCGGCGGAGATCATGTCACACTCCTAAAAACGCAAAAACAAGTGACATGATGTTGACACAACATCATGTTGATGTTCATGGTCATCATCAGGACACTGATGTTGGTTTGCATCACTTCGCGGTTCCACATGCGCACACCTACACAAAGACTGGAGGTGTAATACATGTGTAAATGGATTACAGTAATCTGATTACAGAATCCACTGAATCTTTTGAGGAGAAAAAAAAATCTAAATTGCTAGATTACCGGCTTTGGGAGAATGAAAAAAAAAAAAAGCTTCCTGGTTTGCATGAAAAGCTGTTTGAAGGGTTTATAAATTAATTAGTTTGTGTGTCTGAGTGAGTGTGTATTCATGCATGTGTGCCTGTGTTGTTTTTAGATTGCTGGTAATTGATTTTCAATCATGCAACAGAAATATACCAAGTGATATGGTTTTCGCAGCAAGTAGGTTAGGAAAGCATGGGATATAAAATAAAAATGAAAAAAAAAAAGAAAATGAAAGAAAAAAATTTCAAATAATACAAAAAATAAGGTTGGATTTTTTTTTTTCCAAAGATTTATGTTGCCTGTCATCGTGGGTGGTAACATTTATTCGTCCTCATCGTCTTATATGTTGCCAGGTCTTAGGGGTGGAGTTCTCCACTACTGCCACCCAAATCACACCGCAGACGAATATAAATAAATTAATATTTGTGTGGAAAATTAAGAAAATAAAGAAGAAAATCAACAAAAGGACAAGAG
>JAFBJS010054573.1:0-23897 GCA_016785265.1 Paraplagusia blochii | reverse complement strand
GTGGGGGTGGAGGTAATTGGGGGGGGGGAAATGGTGGTGGGGGGGGGGGGTTATTAAATGCGTGTACATGAGTACAATGTCCAGGCCGAGTTCTTTCCACCTAAGCCGCACCACCTGGCGGGAGTGAATTATGGCCACGAAAAAAAAAAAGAACATGGGTGTCACAGGGATGTTTTTTTACGAGAAAACGTTGATGATGCTGTTTGCTGCAATAGAGCGTAGCCATGGCGACGAGGTGTTGACAGAGCGCCATACTGCTCCGAGCGCTGTGATGGCGGTGACATTCAGGAAAGCACAGAAAGGGACTGTGAGAGAGCTTGTAAACCAGAGCAGGGCCTTTCCTGTCCACCCCCCCCTGCACAGTAAGGAGAACCCAGTGCTGACTGTTTCAGATTCGCTACGTCGTCACCTCTCAAGCAGAACCGAAGGAATGCGGAGTGAGTGATAATGTTGAACGGAAAGAAAAAAAAAAAAAAGAAAAAGAAAAGGATCAACAGAAATAGCCACCAGTTTTCACAGACTTTCACTGCTATTTTATGTGCCAGGTTTTTAAATGTTCAAAGTGACCTTTCCTAACAGAACATCTCTCATAATTATACCCATTGTAATTAGCTAAATAGAATAACAATAACAATATTACAATTAAGATAACACTTGATTAAAAAAACAGAAAATAATCCAAACTAGGTATAAACGCAGAAAATGAAAGAAAAAAAAAAAAAAAAACACTTATATGGTTTCGATAATCCAAACTAGGTATAAACGCAGAAAATGAAAGAAAAAAAAAAAAAAACACTTATATGGTTTCGTTTTTTCTTTTTTTTTTTTCAAAAGAGATCTATAAGTTTCTATATATTTTTTTTCTTCTTCGTTGAATTGTCCTTTTTCATTAGAAAAAAATCACCCACCACTGAATACTGTACGGTATGTCACCTCCTCTGTTGACCAGCAAGCGTCGCTTACCTTTAAAAATGCTCAGCAATGCCTGTCATCCCTGCTGCCATGAATTCCACTCATACACGATTACACTGAGATACAGTTGAGAAATTATCCTCTGCCGAGGAGCAGTCTTCAAAAGTTCATGTCCTGTCTAATGCATGATAACATGAGGGGTCCTGACCGCTTGAGGCATCAAGAGTTGACCGGTCAGTGGGCACTGGATGAGGGGGGTGAGGGCCATTTTGAAGGGCCCAGCTTTTTACTGCTGATGCATGTGGAGTTCACTTGGTAGCACAATGTGTCCGTCCAGCTTCTGTTCGTCAGTCCAACAGGTTGACAGTTCAAAGACGACGTAAGTGTCATATACAAATGGAAATTAAAGTACTCTTAAGCTCACCGTTGCCGTAACAATAATGATCATTTCAATGATATTAATGACAACATCGTAACTCAATTTTAATCATCAATCTATCAAATTGCAAGGCTAAAAACCCACATGATGAATTCCGATTGCACGCTTGATCGAGCATTTTTGACTTTTTCACGAACAGTTCCGACTTTTGATTATAATAATAATGACTTAGTTTGTTATCGTTAACATTATGATCATTATTTTTACTTCCCGCGTCCGAGCTAGATATCAAACGACGAGGAGCTGCTGTTGTATTCCGAAAAGATCCGCCTTCATTGATGACCCTGTAAGTGTGAATGCGACAGGAAGGAGAGAACACTTTTTGTAGCTACAAAAAAGTCGTGACCAAAATAAATTCACTCAAATTCACGTCGCCAGGTTTTTGTTTTTTTTTTTCTCCATTTCAACAGATGCCTTTTCTCCCATGTGTCCTTCAGCGGCACAGTCGAAACAGCCATCTTATTCCAAGTGGAAAGAAGTGGTGAGAGACGGCCACAACACCAGCTGTGCATGTATGTGTTGTCTTATATATTCTTCGTTCAGTCAGAAGCTTGATAAGGGTTCTTTATAATTTATTTCTTTGAATGAAAATATATTTACGGTATATATAACATGTACTGTCAGTCCCTTTATATGAGTCTCTCGTTGTCCTTAAATCCCACGGGATTTTTTTTTTTCCCGATCTCCAATGGGACTTTTTTTTTTTCTTCTTTTGCGACAACAGTAGCCACTAAGGTGTAAAAGGAATAAAAGTGAGAGTGAAAAAAAGGGAACAACTGTTGTTGTTGTTTTGTCTCTTTGCAAACAATTAGTCTTTAAACGTGTCCTGGACAGAATCCCTCCGACACTCTGATCCTGCTTGTCTTGTTATCTTCTTGTACTTCCTGGAAACCTGGGACAAAACCTTTCAACGAACCGATTGTTTGTAATTCAGTGTCTCTGCCAAACACTAATCTTACAGCATGGTCGACGGCACGGCCAGTAATATGCCTTTTATACCGAATATATACACTGAATAGGTATGGAAATATATGAAGAAAACAAAAAAGAAAAAGAAACAAAAAACAAAAAAAAAACTCGCCTTTTTGATTGCATATGCAAACTGCGAGAATTGGCCTGATCTTGGGCTTTGGCAAATCCTATAACATGTCGCAGAAGTAACTAAGGAATTCTGTTGTTGGCTGTTTACATAGTGCCGTAGGCTTGAGTTGATTTAGTTGCGTTTTATGTGCCATTGCAATTATCTGACTGGTGCTGATCAGATAGTGTCCTCTTGTCTCTCTCGGTCTAAATATCTACTACTCTCCGTCAACATATAACACAAAGCAGTGACTACGTCAATTTCGTTGTTGTTGGAATCTGCCCGTGAGGACAGTCGGCTACAATCAGTCTCATATGCTAAAAAGGTGTCCCTCTACCATTGTCTCGTTGCAGGATGTCTTTCTTCTCAAGTCCTACCTTCCGCTCTCACTTTTACTCAGATTTGTGTCTCTTGCACATTTTCTTTTGAGCCATTCTTAAACAGCAGTGGCTCATTCTGGCCTTTACCCATAAGGCCTTTCAGAGAACTGTGGAGACCCAACTGGGGCAGGGGCACAGGTGAGGGCAGGGGGCCAATTGTAGAGTTTCCTCCACTGGTCGAAGAAGGAACCTGCGAACAGGATAAGGATGTGTTCTGAGCGCACGACGAGGGATTGTTGTTGTTGTTGAGGCCCATGCCAGAACCAACGCCCATTCCCAGACCCATCATGTTGTTGTTGAAGTGATGGGATTTGTAGTAGTGGTTAAGGTGGTCCGACCGCGCCAGATTTGGCAGATTGACCATTTCTGGATGGTGGAGTCGGAGGCTTTGGCCTCCGCCTATTCCGCTACTTCCACTCTGTGCCACAGTGGAGCCGCCAGAGATTCCACTGCCACGTCCACTGGCTCCTGCACTGAGTTCGTCCTCAACATTGATTATCTCGATGGCGCGTGCAGGGCCGTGGTGCTTATGAAGCTGATGCTGCTTCCTCAGCTTGTAGAATACCACCAGCATCACAGCTGCCATGAAAGTAATGGCTACGAAGCAGCCGATGATGATCTTGGTGGTTTTCATCACATCATCCAGGCCTGAAAATCCCGGCTCGTTTATAGGAAGGGTGAAAGTAGGTTGGGTTGTCCAGGGTGATGAGGAGGACCAGCCATTGGACACAGAAGAAGGTGTGGTCGAAACACCATCAAGCCACACCTGACCTGAAGGAGTGGGTCCAGGGTGGACGTGGATGAACGTCTCGTTGATGGCAACCAGCGCGGAGTCTTCATCTCCTGTGGTCTCCACGGTTTCGACGGTGACCGTGGTGAAGTAGGTGTAGTTGACACTGGCGTCCGCAGCGGTCACATTGAGTACAGCCGTCGCCGTGGTGTTTCCAGCAGCATTGGTGACCATGCAGGTGTACTGGCCCGTGTCTCTCAGAGTGACATTTGTGAAGTTGAGCGTGCCATCGTGCAGGACTGATATTCTCACGCGGTAAGAGCCGTGGGTCATTAGGGTGCCGTTAGGAGTGATCCAGTTGACAGATGTCATAGAGGTGCTTGTGCGACATTTTAGCTCTGCAGCCATACCCTCAGTGACATTAAGGTCTGTAGGTGGCTCCACAATCACCGGAGCAAAACAAGTAAAGTGGCTTTGATCGAGCTCACCAATGTACTTGCCCTTCAAAGCGGGAGGAGCGTGACAGCGGGCACAGCAGGTGGTGTTGCTGGGCACCGTCTCTTTCAGCCACCAACTAAGCCAAAGCACGTCACAGTTACAAACCCAGGGATTGTGATTGAGGTGTACTCTCTCCAGCTGATGGAGCGGCGTGAACAAGTCATGGGGCAACGAGTGGAGGGAGTTGTGTGACAGGTTAAGCTCCTCTAGGCTTTTTAGATCGTCAAATGCATTGCGTTCAATGACTGACACCTGCGAGTGCATGAGCCACAGCTTGCGAAGAGACACTAAGCCCTGAAAGGAGCCAGGTCGAATGATCTCTAACCTGTTCCCAGAAAGCTCAAGTTCCTCTAGTCTCACAAGGGCTGTCAGTTTAGGAATGTCCTTCAGTCCGCACATACCCAGGTTCAAGTAGCGTAAATTGATGAGGCCAACAAATGCTGCATCAGAAATGAAATCCAACTTCTTGAGCTCACCGAGGTCCAGTCGACGTAGCGATGGAATGCGGTGGAAGGCGTAGGCGGGCAAAGTCTCAATGGGGTTGTTGCGTAGCCAGAGCTCCCGCAGCTTGCTGAGGTACTCAAAGGCGTGCGACGGCACCAGTGTGAGCCGGTTGTCGAAGAGCTCCAGTGTGTTGAGGTTTGGGAGGCCATTGAATGCTCCAACTTCAATCTGACGGATTTGATTTTTGGAGAGCTGGAGGATCTCCAGATGTCTCAGGTGCTTGAACGTGTCGGACTTGATCACCTGGAAAAAAAAAAACATTAAACAATTAATAAACAAAATGTTCAACTTGAAGTTGCAAATTAAATGTGTTTCTGTATTGGCAACCATTACTGTTTTTGTTTGCACATCTACTGTTCACTGTTTCCTATTCCACCTATTTATCTCACTTATTTAACTTGAAATGGAAAATATATTTTTTTAACCTAGGCAGGCCAGGGGCGTAGCCAGACCCCTTAAAATGGGTGGGCCCTGAAAAAATTAGGGTGTGCCACCCCCAAAGTATTATAGCCAAGTTTGATCAGCCCTCTCATTGGATTGGGTGGGCCTGAATGACAAGTGGGTGGGCCCAGGCCCACCCTGGCCCACCCATGGCTACGCCTATGAGGCAGGCAATGCCTAGCTCATTGGCGTGAAACTCCAGGGTCCACCTCCTATACAAGATCATATCCTGGTTAGGGTGGTCGGTTCTGAAAGGGTGGGCGTGGGTGGTGGTAAGGGAGACTGCTTCCCCCTTACCACCACCATGAAGATGGATGGGCGATTCATGCAATATTATGAAAATATTTCCAACTTAGACTAAAACTTTGGGTGAATTTATTAGATTTGTTAAATATGACAATCATATGTCAAGGCAGTTGAATATGCAATTTTGTTCAAAAAATACAACTTTATATGCATATTATTGCCCAAAAACCCAGAATGTTTTCGTGAAATCTGATCTGCTAATGAACAAATTGTCCCTGGCTTTAAAGTACTGCAGCAGAGCTCTACTCTAAACTGTAAGGATATTTTTTTCATTCTCAATTTGTTTTCTGACTCTTTTAACAGCACACTTTACAGGTTTAATCGTTTATCCGACAAAGATGCTTAATACGTGTAGTTTTGGGGTCTTTACGTAAACAGTAGCGAATCTAGTTTGAACCCAGATCTATTTGTAACCCTGACCTTATTTCCGTGCAGCCTCCTGACACTGAAGTGCATTTCACTGTGTTGTTTCAATGAGACTCAGGGGACGTTCTGCTGAAACCTTATTATGCCTCCATAATGAAACGATTAGCAGTGTCGGACTTTAAAAATGCGGTGACGACGTTCACAAATTAATAGAAATTATTATTTTATTAGTTTTAAATGGATCCTCAAAGAATTGCCGTCCCTTTGTTAAAAGGACTATTTAAAACTGCTTTAGGACGTTGCGGAAATTATTACATGGGGAAACAAACACGTTATCTTCAAAGCTCTTGTCAAATCTGATGTGACAAGATGTGAGTCTTGGAGATCCTTCAACAACAAACCTTATTTTGCGACTTTGATTTAACCCCCCTGGAGGCTTCCATGAACTTAGTGTCCTTCCTAACCAAACTAAGTAATCTGGCAATAGTCGGGCTTGGGTCTGCAAGGGTTCTGGTTAAACTACACCAGTTGCCAGGTTGACACTGAGGTGCTCTGAGCGTAGCATCCCAACCAACATCACCTCCAGTGGGCTCAATACTGACAGTATGGGGCAATGGAATTTGGGTGGTGCCAGCTGGTCCTGCAACCCAACAGCGGAGAAGCAGATGAAGATGAATGAATAAATGGATTTTTGTCGTAATTTTTGGAAAGTAAAAACTAATTCTGGACCTTATATTTGACTGCAGGGAGACACATCTCTTCAGGCCGCAGGTGTTTTGGAGGATTGACGGGTCAGATATAAAGTCACTGCAGCTTAAATGTGATCAACGGGCCTTTGGATGTGGGAATATAGATTGGTCAAAATGGTGACGGTTAAAAGTAGATAGAGGCTGTCAGGGCCTTTCTGTCACGGTGCTTGGTTAAAGAAGAAAATAATCTGGAGAAACTAGGGTACCCTCAGGTGTTTAAACATTTTTAGATTTTTAATTATTTCTAACGAGGCTGCGGGATAGGATAAACTAAAATGCAATCTGTGGGCTGAAAATGAAAAGCAAAAAAAAAATAAAAATAAAATAAATAAATGCCGTACTGTTTTCCCTTTTATTAAAAACAGTATGTGTGAAAATTGCACACCCGGAATCATACAGCCTTATGTCCCATTTATGCTCCATTACCTCCACATAAGCGTTAATAAGATATTTTCTCTGAGGAATAAGGAATACAGGGCTGCTCAGCCCAACGTGCAAAGCAGTTCAACACGATTAGAGATTCACCAGACAAGTTTAACAATGTGGTGGAAGTGTATTCCTTTTCATTAGTGTAATAGAAATAAATGTACACACAGTGTAGGAACAAAGCATTGTCAGCAGCATGACAGGTAATCCAATTACTTGAAATGCTGCAGCGAAATAGTAAATCCAGAACACTCCCCGTGTTCTTGTTTGTAGACGTACAGATGTGTATGCTTTAGTGCGATGATCTGTGGTTAAGTGATTTTCCCCCTTCGGCTGTACTGTACGGCCGCAGAACGCCATTAAGGGAGAGAGGATTCATGGGTAAGGCACACAAAAGTCATGGGGAAAAAAAAAAGTGACAACGCTGTTTGTCCCTCAGGTGAGACCAAGACTCACAGTGAGATATTATAAGTGTTTTACTGTGTTACGTAGCAGAACAACAGATTTAACCTGGGCATATTTGACTGCCTAACTCTAGGGTGTTATACTTATTTTCACTGGGAGACAACATCAACAATACAGTTTTCTTTGAAGGGCCAGTAATATTGATGTAACCAGTCCGTAATATAAAAATACAAGTTTTTACAATTCATTATTTATTAAACTCTCTAAATGATGACTTTCAAAACCAAAGCCTGGATATTCTTTTTTACTCGCGGGCCATAATTAGTCCCAGTCCAAACCCGAAAGATGGATAGATCGTTTGACCTAGATTAACGGCGTATAAAAGTCATGGATAAAAGCTTAAATCCTACATTTTTAAATGCCCTTTATGATGTCATCTACTGGAGAAGCGCATTATTGCAGAGAAAAGGCCAAAGTTTAATGTAAAGCATTAAACATTACAGCGGGACACATCTTAGTTTGCCCATGCCTGTCCTACCCATAGAACATGACATGGCGGGCCACATTTGGCCCCCGAGCCTTAAGTTTGACACAATACTACATATAGACCACAGCAAAGGAACAAACCAATGCTTGGACTTATTGTTAGGCAGAATTCTTGATATTAGAATCTGTGTCGATGCAGCACAAACGTGTGTTAGCAAAACAATCACACACTCATCTGAATGTCCCTAACATGGTGGCATTGAAGTTTTCATGCATCAACCCCTAATGGTCCCAGATGTATGCATAATAAGCAGTAATTTCCTATGCTAATTGTTAAATGTAGATAATACAGGCATAGGTCTGGATTCTGGATTCCCTGATACAGTTGAGACTCTGCTGAAATCAGGAAATAATATGAATTTTAAGGAAAATATACTTTATTTCCTAGGCAAATTGAATGGGATAAAAAGTCTTTCTAGTTACAATATTTCGGCCTCTGGCTACCTGTTTCTTCAAACAGGTAACCTAGGTTTGTTGGGCTTGTGGTTAAGGAATCTGTCCTGGGTCTAAAGCAGGGGTGTCCACACTTTTTTGTCTCGTGAGCAGCCAGGCTGAAGTGATCTAATATATTTAACTCTATAATCTGGATATCTTTACCCTCTACATTAATATATAACATATGTTACACTGTCTGACTCAATACCTACAGCATTTTCCGGCTATAAGAACCATGAGAACGTTAAAGGGTGAAGTCTGGGCGTTGTTTTGCTTCCGCTCTATTTTAAACATACACACTTGTATGCTTGTGTGTGTGTGTGTGTGTTGATTTAAGACGGACGTGGTAGAGGACACCAGGAGAACGTTAAAGGGGGAAGTGTGGGCGTGGATTGTGTATTAAATCCTTATGTGTGCGTTAAATATCGTAATGGCACACATAACTGAGACTGCACCTTTTAGTACCGTACGCCTTATGGTCGTGAAAATACGATATATTATCCTCACTTAAGCCCCAGTGATGTGCATATTGAAATATAATTTTATTCCTAGTTTTATTTACTATTATTGTTTTATGTTATTGCTCAGGATCTACCAGCACTCCTTTGGAGATCTACTGCTAGATCCGGATCCTATTCGTATCCTATCCTATATCCCTGGTCTGGTAGTTTTCAGGTTTCACATTTTCTTCAATTTCTTCTTCTTTTTAATGCCTGGTACAACTAAGTGTACATTTTTGGCACAAATACGCCACAAAAATAGCTCAATAGCTCAAACTTTACACCAACCCAAATCAATCAAGTTCTTCTACAATACCTATTACCAATATTATTAATTACTATTGGAGGCAAAGAGGTTAAGAAAACAGACGTTGGTCCAGCATTGAGGTGGAATGAACATGTTATTGTCCCAACACACTTCTCCCTGGTTCTTAAAACTGCCCACTGTTCACTCTGGTGATGGATTAAATGCACAGGTTACATTTCTTTGTGTGCAGTGGTGTGGATTACAATGATAAGTAGTTTGCTTTCCTCTTTTTAGCTTTTTTTTTAAAACTATTTATTATGTCCCCTACGATGGTGATTTGGCCCAGTGTCAATGTGTCCACAGCTCCGTCACCTCATAGACAACAAGGATTACTGGTTAGGGTAGTTAAAGACCTTCCTGTGGGCTCACCACCTGGATGAATGTTCATGGTATGGTGCGGTGTGATTTGGTTGTTGGTCGTAAACAACCTCCGGGGGCAGTGGTGGCTTAGGGGTTAAGGAACTGGACTGGTGTCCAGAATCCACCAACTGCAAGGTTATCACTGAGGTCCACTGAGCATGGCACGGACCCCACTCACTGCTTCGCGGGTTGTCCACTGTTCACTTTGGTGATGGGTTAAATACAGAGGACAAATTTTGTGGTGTGGATCACACTGTCACAATGACAAGGAGTTTTCTTTCCTTTCCTTCCTGTCTTCCTTCCTCCCTAAAGACTGCTGTCCCCTAAGACATGGTAATGGATAAGCGGACAAAGGTGGATGACCTAATGTGAACTGATTTTTTAAATCAAATTGCAGGTCAGTTGGAGTGAAATGTTTCCTGTGAGGAAATGTAAAACAAACTCTAAAAACATTTATTAAAACACTCAGATAACAACAGATAACAGGCTGCACGGGTTGCACATAATGTGCAGAAACTCCCAGCATGCTGTGTGTGATTCAATGTGTTTTGTGTGCAGTACAATTCTTGCAAAGAAAGTCCAGGTACCATGCAGTGCACCTGGCAGATGAACTGTCCCAGTTTGGGGTTGAAAACATACCCTGGTTTAAAATATAGAGCTTAATGTATGAACTCTCTAACTCAAATAAAATCATAGTTTCAATATCGTCTGATTTTATTCTCATTTGTCGGAAATGACCCAAAACCACAAGAATGTGTTGTGGTTATTTAAAACAACTCTCTCCAGCCGCCTCCCCTTCTCCTCTCTGTAAACAGATCCAATCTCCAGTCTGTGTGGAAGCGTTGATTAATGTGTCTTTGTGGCCACGGACGGGAAAAACCCTTTTGTCTGTCACGTAGGAATTGTCTCTTCTATCAATAACTATACAAATGGCTACACTTACAATAAATGAAATCAATACATGTATTAAGACATGTCAACAGGCCATGTTGTGGAAAAGAAAAAAAAAAAAAACATCCCCCGCGTTGCAATGTGTAAGATAATAAAACGTGTTTTTTTTTTTCTGTTTGATTTATGTTGTTATGCAGGTGTTAATAAAAATGAGACTGAACCATGACCTCCAGTCGCTCATCTCCGTTTGAGGAACAAGCAGCAGCCGAAGGAAATCAATAAGATCCTCAGACAAGCATAAAATTGCGAGACGTGGTTTGATTTATAGGAATAAATAAAAAGCAGCATTTGTCTCACACAGACTCTTGTTTCCCCAGTCTCTGTCTTGTATGTAAATGGACCGGAGACACCGTCCTGACTTCAACTCCCTCGGCCCCGGTGTGTTTACCTGTATAGAATTCTCCTGCAGGTTGAGGTATCGTGTGTTGACGGATATGCTCTGCGGCACCTCATCCAGGCTCTTCCTGGTGCAAATGACTCGACTGGCCTGGTTGGAACAGGTGCAGAAGGGGGGGCAGGTGGAGGCAGCTCCGACCGACTCTGGCCCGGGGAGGAGAAGCTGCAGAAGCAGCTGGGCGAGTAGAAAGAGGAAGGGGGAGGGGCCGGGAAGGCAGGTCAACGTGGCGATGGGCATGGCACCTGGGACATGACCCTGCTCTTTATTCTGAAGGTACAGCCGAGGTGAGTCCACAACGGTGGATGTTTTTTTTTTTTTTTTTTCCGAGAAAAGGTTTACGGTCCTCGTTGGTCTGCGATCCTGACGCGTTCCCTCTAACTCCACATCTTCTGAAATGGTCTATTTGTCCTGTTTATTTCCGTAGCTCTCCCCCGCGTGAATATCTTTCTGTTGCACAAATAAACATGTAGATAAAGAGTCGTTGATGTTATTCCCTTCTTCTTCCCGGCGTCTTTTGATTTAGACTTTTTGTGAAGCCAGTAGAACCCAGGAGTCGCTGCAGAAGAACAAAAGAGAGAGGAGAGATATTAAAGCTGCAGCACAGACAGGGTTTCGTGTTTGCACCAGTAAAGAATGAAAAGAACAAACAACACGTAGCCATCACCAGTACACTTCATCATGGGAGAGGCTGTCAGGAAATCTGGGAGAAGCATTAGAAGTCCTTTGTCACTGCTTATATCAGAGCTCACTTAATCCCTCAGCAGACTTTTGCCAGAAATCAAATTCTCCCAGCCAGAGGAGGAGTGGCGCCATTGGTAATTAACTGTTTGTAGTGAACAAACTAAACCAGACAACATGTAACAAAGAACTACAAAGCCCAAAACTGACATAACACGTATTATGTCTAGCAATTGATATGAGTTTTTTTTTTTCCTCAGATAATAAAAACCTGATAAGGTTTTGCCAATTCATGGGTGACTGCAAACTATTTTGGGGGATAAACTGTTGTATGTATAAGTTACAGACACTAGATGGCAGCATTGCAGCTCATTTCATTAATCTAAAGCTTAGACTGTGGTTTGTAAAGATAAATAGTAAAGGTTACGATGGTTTATGTATCGATATTGGTGGTTCCTGGGCAGTGGTGGCCAAGTGGTTAAGAAATCGGACTTCGGAGGGTTCAAGGTTCGAATCCACCAACTGCCAGATTACCAATGAGCATGGCACCTTCCCCAGCACTGCTGAGGTCACATTTCGTTGTGTGCAGTGGTGGGAATCACAATGACAAGGTGTTAGCTTTCCTTCATTCTTTCATTCCTTCGTACTGGATGACGAAATTATAGATTGGCCAAATCTTATTTTTTTGTGATCACGAACCCTCGCCACTTAAGTCATTAGGCATAATCTGTAAATTGTTCACCATTATTGAACATCAATGAGGATATGTTATTGTTGACCATGTTCTAAACAACCAAAACAGTAACTAAACCAAAGAAAATGACCGTGAACTCTTAGAAAACATAATGTGAGACGACCCCGAGAAACCTCTTGCGGCCCGCATGTGGGTCACGAACCAGTCTTTGGGAAACAACAACCTATTCCATATTTTGTATAACAATCAACCTATAATTTTGCATTTTGTCAAAGACTTTTGTCAGAAAAAGTTACAGCTAAGTGAATAAATCCGTCAAAGTTAGACTGACAATCTCTAATCTGAAAGTATAAATTCCACACTCCTGGACTGACACACTGAATGATATATAACATCACTGATGGGACGACAAATAAAACACACTCTCTGTTTGTTCAACAGAAACTAAGCAAAAGAAAAAAAAAAGACACACACCAATCTGGTCTCAGAAATATTTTGTGCTAATATACTGCGATATTTCACAGGTTATTCTCATAACCATCAACAATGGGGTTTTGAGAGCTGCAGTTTCACTACTGAGAGGCAATAATCCCACCATCAGTGTGACACTGAGGTTTCAAGTCATCTCATTTGTTAATGGTAATTGACTTAACAGTGATATATTGACGTTTGTGTAAAACTTTCACCTTTATTTTAAGCTTCATCAAGTTTGGTTCCAGACCTTTAAAACAACACGGGTCCAGTTTGACACAACCGCATTGTTGTGCGAGCGCACTATTGCACGCTCCGGGGAGCAGAGGACTGTAGTGAGCGGTGCAGTCTACATTAGCACTAATCTATGACCAGCTCCTGTCAGGCTCCACCAACCTGAGGAGGCGCAGGCGCTTCTCCTCTGCTGCTTATTTAGACCTTACAGTAGATAACCTCAAATTAGGTCGTCCTGCAATCCAGATTTGACTTTTAGCGATGGCACTCGTAATGGAGGGGACTTTGACACGGGGACTAATTTGACACGTTGATCATCTGCACTTGGCAGGATGAGAAAGGAGATCAGGATGAGGGGAGAGAAGAAGGAAGGAGAAGAAGAATGAGAATGAGGAGAGGATTATTAATCTGATAGATGACTGTACGGCTGCAGGCAGAGAAGGGAATTATCAACACTACAGTAATAGATGAATACTGAAAAGCTGCAGAGAGTGGTCCGGCGTACGTAAGAGAGAAAAAAATGGAAGGAGAATGAAAGAGATAGAGAAGGAGACAGATGGAGAAAGGGTTTAGTGAAAAACACGATGAGGGATAAAGACCCAGAGAGAAGCACGAACAGTGAGAGGAGCAGAGAGGAGATCAGTAGTAAAAGACAGATTAAAAGTGAAAGAGGGGAGAAAATAAGGAGGGAGCGAAGAGGAGGCGTATTAATATTAATAACTTCTTCCTCCGAGAAGTGGAGAGGAAAAAAAAAAAAAGAAGGAGAGGAAAAAGTGGAAGCTCCATAGTAAAATGTCATTAAAAGAGTGGTGGAAGTGGAACAGAGTGAGGAGATGGGAACACGTAGGAAACAGGATTCGGTTACAAGATCAGCACAGACATATAGACACATATACAGTCATGGAGAAAATCCTTGGACCACCTTTGTTTTCATCTTGTTCTTCTTTATTTTAATACAGCATTAGCTGTAGAATACATGAACCAGAAAACATGGAATAAAAACAGGTGTAAATCCGGTCCTTTAGTCCAGGCAGGGCCAAACTTTTTGATTCACGGGCCACAATTGGTTCATTAAAAGTAAGATAACTGGTATGTAAAAGCCAGGTTTAAAACCTAAAATCCTACCTTTCTGATGCCTTTTATGTCAGGAAACGCATTATTGCAGGGAAAAAAAAGGCAAAAGTATAGTTATAATTTAAATAAATAATTTCAATTTCAACCAGGTTGGTGGGCTGCAACAAAAAGCTCAAAGGGCTGCATCCAGCCCCCGGACCTTAGTTTGCCCATGTCTGCTTTAGTTGCTTTGGATACAAGCGTCTGCCACATGTAATTTAATGACACTTCTGCCTTTGTTTTCACTAAAGATTCCAATAGAAAAAACACTAGAACTGTTTGATCATTATGGTTTTTATCACTTTATGCATGATTTTTTACATGTTACTTATCTTAGTTCACATTATTGCTCCATCCATCTGCTCCTAATTTGGGCTGCTGTGCAGTTTAGCAACATATTTCCACAGCCCTGGCCTAAAAAAAAGATTTTCTGGGTGTAATGTTATAGCTAAACATTCTTTTCCTTGACTGTATGTATGTACAGTATATTCACACTATTTTCAGGTGCACACAGCAAAAATACCCACACGTTTACCATCCAAAAAGTTTCTACTTGACCAAAGCTCCTCCAGATCAAATCATCAACTCAACTGTTCTTTAAACCAATGTCAACCTGCCGGCTTCATTTATTCATCCATTTCCTTCACTTTTCCAATACACGGGCCACAGGTGCAGCAGTTTCCAAGACATCCACCCAAATCACGCTCATGAACCGTCTTGCAGGTGGTGACCCCACAAGAGGGCGCCAATCGCCTCAACCGGGACATGATCTTGCGCAGGAGGTGAACCTTAGAGGTCCCCAACAATTGATAGATAAAGATGTTACTCCTGAGCTTAGGCTGCACTCACGACTAGCACCTCCTACTGGTTGAAAGTGCTTACAGCACCTGGTATTCCCACGCGGTATCAAAATTCTGACCAGGACTGACCCAGCTCGGCCTCTGAGTTCAGACAATGTTCCGGGTAATATTGGCCATGAGTTATTATAACAAAATATTGATTTTACGTCAACATTTAACATCAACTTTCGCAAGCATTTAATATTGTTACTGTTATTTTTTCTTTATTGTCTTTATTTTGTTAATCCAATGTATAAAGCAGCCTAAAAACGCACCAGGCTGCATATTTGCACCAACATCCTCGGTGACACAGAACAGCAGCCGCACCAAAGCGTGAAATAGGCAACTACATCCACCGCAGCACAGCTGGATGATGCAACAGTTACCAGGGACGACGGCGACAACCTCCACATCATGTCCGACCTGACACGCAGCAACAGCGACACAATTCCAAAAGACTTTTTTTTCTTTTTTTTATTTCAAGCGTTTTTTTTTATTATTATTTTTAGCTCCACTTTCACTGCTCCACATGTTTTAATTTACAGACACCTTTTTTAAATCAGCAGAGCTATTTCAGGTACGTTGTGTCTGAGCAGAGCTGAGAGGAGGAGTGGAGAGGAAGAGGAAGAGGAAGGGACCGGGATGGGGGTTCAGATGGTGGGTGTTTAGGGTCCACGGAGGGAGGATTGAGTGAGGAAGGGAGGTGTGGGTGGGGGCTGGGGGGTAGTTGATGCTGACACCTGGTTTCCTGGCTGTTTGCTCGTGTTCTGCTTTGCACCTGTCATTATACCACCTGAGGATGGCAGCGTCTTCCTGTAATCCTTCACACTCTCAGTCCGTCCTCCTGACACTCTCCGATGTAATTGTCACTTCAGTTAATAGATGTAGAAAATAAGGGACGTGAAGAGGTTTTGAGAGGATCCAGATTAACATCCACATTTTCTAATGTCTATAAAAAAAAAGGTATATATGTAGGTACAGAACATTTGATATAGTTGTCTGTGTTTTATTCGAGACGACATAAGTTAGATAAGAAACATCAACAAAGATAAGATGTTGATTGCTTGAACGGTTTGTAAATAAAGGCTCTTAAAGGATCTTAAACCCGCGGATCGCAGGCCATTTGCAGTCCGTGAAATTATATTTAGCGGCCCCCACCTTGATATGACGGCCCCCAATATTTATAGAGAGGTTTCACTCTTCAACAATGCTAAGAAATGTTCATGTTAGATGCCCTTGAGTTGTAGATAGACTTTCCTTGGTTGAACTAATAACGTTATCCAATGCAGTTTTCTCATTCATGGAGACCAGAGTTGATTCACTGCTGGGTTTTTAATGCACTTGTGCTGCATGCTTATCAGAAAAGGAGTTTACGGCAATGATCTTAACTTCAGAGCATCACAGTAAATGTATTTTCACAGATTGATGTACTGTTCTGTACTGTACTGTACCAGAGTGGAGCATAGTGTGTTTCAATAGTAAATATATATTTTTTTATTCTGTTTTACAGATTTTCACTCCACAGCGAACCAACATTTTTCATCTCCCCCTGTCCACTGTATCTTCAACTACCTCCATGTCCTCCCTCACTGCATCCATCAATCTCCTCTTTGTCTCCCACCTGGTAGCTCCATCTCTAGGATCATTTTTCTACCAATGTATCCACTGTCCCTCCTCTGAACATGTCCAAACCATCTCAATCTGGCTTCTCTAGCTTTTTTTTCTCCACACCTTCCTGTCTGTGTTGTCCAAACAAAGTCAGTTCAGGACAAACCGAAGATCCCTTTGGGTTGGAAGATAAAACTTTTTTTGAGAAAACGTATGTCCCCTTGCCAAACTGAACTATTCCACCTTCACCCTGACGTAGGTGACTAAAAATAAAAAAGGCTGATGGGACAAACAGGTCAATAAATATTTAAATAATGACATAAACCACTGATAAATAGTTTAATAATTGTTAAACGTTAGAAATACCTGTGCACTGACTACTTGTAATCAGCCAGGAATATTTGGGCTAGTCCTGGCAATGATAAAATACCAGCAGCTTTGCTCTGGTCCAAAATGGATGTGAGCCTAAAGTAGCCCAAATGCAAAACTGTGCACATGGTCCTACTTCCTTCTAATTAATGCTGGCTTTCCCACTGAATATCTGGTGTTTTTGGGCGATGTTAAATCAGGATGTCACATGAAAAAGACTCCACGTTTGCTCCCCTTCTGGTCCAGCAGCTCACGTTTCACCGACACCAGCTCACTCAATGGCCAGCTTGTGGCCCAGATCTGATAAGAAGGAACAGATCGGCCAAGTGCCATAATTTCCGGCGGAATAAAAGCGTCATACGTGCCAGGTATGAGGCGAACACCATATGACAAGGGTTTTCTACAGAAATCAACTCTTAAAACCTCTCCACCTCCCCAACCTCCCGACGTTAGTGTCCGTAAACTGTTTAGCAAACTCAATCACTGCTCCTCTGCCCCCAGTGTCCACACGTGGGGGTAAAGGCTGCACCGACCTTGCAGTTTGATGAAAGATGAACCTGCTCGCTGCAATGATTCATATTAATCCCTAACCCCCAACTCTTGATTGTCCTTCCACCGCTCACAAACACACTGCAGCATCACCCCCACCTCTCCGGCCTCTCTCCTCTCCCTGCATTCAAATCTTAGCCAACCGAGTTACCATGGTTACCCATTCACCACAGTCTCCCGCTCTGTCCAGCTGTATCCCTCCAACACCGCCACCTCCACACCACTCCCTGTCTTCCTCCACCCCTTCCTCTTCCTCCTCGCCCACCCTCCTCATTACCACCCGATACACATTCATACACAAATGGATGAAAAGGCGAGGCGAGGGAGCGCGGCGTCAACATCATCCAGCGTTCCCGCAGGCCGGACCACTCGGAGCTCCAGTGAATGATGCACTTTAATTTGTCGTGAGTGTCGCCGCCAATGACTAAGCGTCATAAATCAGAGAGAGTAAAGGTCAGGGTTAGCTTTCCAGTGAGTGATGATGCGGCGGCAGATCACAAGGTGAGTTTAACTTAGGTTCTTGTAAATAAAATAATTATAGACACGGACAGGGATATCGACTTGCCAAAGAAGAAGAAGAAAAGGTCACATTTCTGCACAATATTCCCACGTGCCCAAACTGTCAATGGGAGATTTGGATTCCAAATTTAGAAGCGGGGACAAATTTAAATGCTCCACTAAGAGGGTGAAATCTTTGTGTCATCTGACGTGGTTTATCCGAGGTCAGTGATGCAGCCGAGGAATAGATCAAGAAAATTGGTCCAGACTTTAAGAATAAAAATATATTTTTTCGCCCATCTTTGTGACTGTTTCTCACAGAATTCAACCAACTCTGTCCGTTCATCTTTGTCGGCAATCTGGTACCAGATGGCAGGAGCTGCAGTCTCCACAACTGCCACCCAAATCGTACTGCTCTGTATCAAACCCTCATCAACCTTCCTGAAGGTGGCGAATCCACTGTAAGGAGCCAATCACCCTAACTGGGATTCAATAGGGAGTTCCAATGACCAAGACCAAAAATGAGTTTCTTTGGATCCAACACACATCTAACCCCTAGGTAGGTAGGTAGCTAGCTAGGTAGCTAGGTATGTAGGCAGATGGATGGATGGAAGGATGGATGGATGGATGGATGGATGGATGGATGAATGGATGGATGGATGGATGGATGGATGGATGGATGGATGGATGGATGGATGGATGGATGCGGCAGCAGCGTAGGTGGGCGCACCTGTCTCTTATACACATCTAGATGTGTATAAGAGACAGGGTGAGGTGACCATACCGTGCGTCATCTGTCTCGGCCATGCGTCGGCCGTTAACGGGAGCCGAAAACGGGCAAAAACAGGGTTTTGGGGGCGAAAAAGAAAACAACGGTGGCGCGTAAACTACGCGTATAAGTTTACGAAGACGATGGGGCTAAAATGTGTTAAAAATGTTTGGGGTTTTCATGTGAAAAATACAAAATAAACAGGAGCACATAATTTTGCGACCTACTCCAGAAAGATCAAAGGATAGATAGATAGATAAGTTAGACTTGAGGAAGCCTCTCAGATGAAAAGGTGAAATGTCTTCAAGAAACCTACCATCTCCAGTTGCCCTTAAAGTAACCATTTACTATTTGGTTCATTGACCCGAATGACTGAGAACCAACACAGACAATGACAAAGACATTGACTCTGGGCAAAAACAGCACAACAGACAGCACCTGGTATTCCCAAGCTGTCTCTCATTTAAGTCCTAACCAGGACCAACCCAACAGAAGAGATCGGACTGATCAAAAGTGCTTAACGGCACCTGGTTTTCCGAGGACGTCTCTCATCCAGATCCAAAGGCAAACTTGGTTCCTTGCATTAAAAATTCAAATCCCCAGGCTGAGCATTTCTGTCTGTGATACTGGTCAGAACTGGAATATAGAGTACATTATAACCAATACTCTGACCTACTTTGGGGTATTTTTGTCGCTCGAGAAACCCCGGATTATTGCGTAATACCGAGAACCAATCAAATTTGCACACATTCATGTTTGGTTAAATGAAACACGACGAGACGTTATTTTTATCAAGTAATGACACACTGCTCATATCGGTATAATTAATCATTTATGGATCACTTGGAGCCTTTAGTTCAACGCGCAGTTTGAAACCGTTCAGGGTTACCAGCTTAGAGGTCCTACATTTATAACGACTTCTAATGAAATATGCATACATGTCGGTGAAACTCCAACCGATACTGGTCGTCTCAACCAACGAGGACTTGTAGTGGGTCAGAAGTCCATCTTTGGACTCTCAACTTCTGAAATCTATTTGTTATCGGCAAAGAAAAAGTGAGTATTCATTATTAACTGCCCTTGTTGGTTATATATAATGAACATTTATGCCAAAAAAATTTAAAAAATCCATTGAATGGCCTTGTGAGTCAGACTTTAAAAACATCTGCTCTACAGTTTTCACCATATGTTACAGACTTTGCTGCTTTCCTGAGCCGTTCTATATTCTATATTCTAAGGTAAAAAATAAAAATACTTGATACGTGTGATTTACACAATATTCTAAATGAAGGCCCCTTTTAAAGCTTAATGGGGAAAAAAATCTTCTTTACATTATTTCATTTAAATCCATACTTCCCTATAGTCCAAGCCCACTTAACTGATATCTACGTGGCAGGAATCTAAAAAAAAAAAAAAAATGAACGTTATTTTGTACTGAATGGATTCCGTACGGTCGACTTCCCCCGGTTAACAGATCCCTTTCTCTATTATTGCCATTAATTGTATCTGAAACAAAGTATCGAGCAAATTTTATTTCATAAAGATTTATGTCAGACTGTAAAGGTTGGATAATTGAGTTTGGATAATTTTACCCTCCGCTGCTTCCCTGGCCATGACCACCAAGACGTAATGTCAGAGGTAAGATGGGAGAGAGCGGGGTGATCGTCGACGAAGTAGGTGGAAACTAAATTTGAAGGAAAGTGTTGAGTTCTGCAGCACAGGGTGAGGTTAACGTTAAAAATCTTAATCAATTTAACGTCAAAAACCTTGTTCCTGATTCAGTAACGAGCGGGGACGTTGACAGAGGAAAACACGAGTCTGATTCTGCTGATTTACCGACGATTCTTAACAATAACGCACAGATTTTATGTAAAAATCGGTCGATGATTCGTTAAAAATCACGGCTGCAGCTGCATATACTCCTGCTTGTGGTTATATGAGGGATGGCGTGTTTTACAGCGACTGATTATTCACTCAATTTAGTCAATTTCGTTTTTTATTAAAATTCAGTTAGCATCGGCCCATGTCTAATAGAATGGATAAGGACACGTTTTCTCAATCAATATTAATATTGATTGACAACATTGTCCACCTTGCTGGCGCTGACCTAAATTAAACTTCCATATTGAGGCATTAGGCCTGCAGCCCACGCCTGTGTTTAGCATTAAAGCTGGCAACACCCGGTTGAAGTGGTGGCCTAGTGGTTGAGAAAGAGTTCTGGTTCCAATCCTCCAGCTGCTATACTTGTATATATGTACATATATTTAATAAAAGCCACAGTACCTCTGGTGACCTCACATGAAGAAAATATATTTTTTTTTAAGCAAATGTATTACTGCAACTATATATATATTTAAATGACAAAACATAATTTTATATACTATTTAGATACAATACAACTCTTTACATACATTGTGTAAAAATAAATATATATGTAAATAATGTATGTGATCATATTGTACAAATAAAATAGTTTTTGTGTGCAAATATACTGTTTATGGTATATTTTGTATATATGTAGATATATTGTATATATAAAATATATGTATACATATAAACATATGTGTGTAAATATATATATATTAACTATTTTTATTTTAACATTGTACATACATATATACATAATTTTACAAATATATATATTTGTAAAGTTATATAAAGATATAATTTAGAGGTAGAGGTTGATATTTGGCGTTTCTTGTTCACGTGATTAGTTATAATTTAGCTTCTTAGAGTTGGTGAATTTTAGTCTTTTAATCTACTAACTAGCAGCAGTGGTTAAGGCAGCTGACTAGGTTTACCACTGAGGTGTTCTGATCATAGCACCGTCCCAACCCACGTAACTTCCAGTGGACTCACAACCCCACATAGTATGGAGCAGTGTGATTTGGGTGCCGGTCGTGGAGACTTCTGCCCCTACCACCCAGTAATGGGCATTTTCGGCCAACAAATCGGATCACATAAGGTCTGTTTCAGACTAGTAATTTGACAGGATTATAAAAAAAACTATTTTTAAACCTGCTAATTGGGTCGTACAATCTTCGGCAGCGAACGTTAGCACAGTCGTAGAAAATCCAGGGAGATGTAGTGATTAGACGTGGACCAGAGCCCTGCTGTTTACGGGCTGCATTGATTAAAGTGTTTAGACTGACGAAACCAGCCGCGTCCCATGAATTACTGACCGATACGTGTTCAGCCGACTGGAGCTGTGAAAGTTAACGGCGGTCAGATTCCTCCCACAGCCTCAGTCCTCGGTCCAAACGTCTTAGTTTCAGGCTGCGAAATAAATCCTAATTATCTCAGAAACGTCACAGGAATGGAATCAGAATCTAATTAGCAACAATTTTCGTTACAAGCTGAAGCCTCCAATTGCGCTATTTGGGATTTTGTTTTTTTTTTTTTCATCTAAGTTTCATTTGAAGGAAGAGAAAATTGAGCGAAAGCAAGGCCTGCCCCCTCCTCCACTGCTGTCCCCCAGGAAAACCGGATCGCAGAAGCAACACGGAGCCTCGAGGAGCGTGTAAATATTAGAATAGCAGCTGAAATGAAACTGAAAAGATGTTCTCAATACACGAAAAAACAGAAATTAAACACAAATCATTTAAACATCTAAAAAAGGCACTGGTTTAATTCGTTTTTTTTAATATCCAGGTGTTTAGAATGTGAATAATTAAAGGAGCCACAACAGTGATGTTATTGTTAAACTGATGCTTTATTTTTTTTTTATATCGATCTTTATCTGCGTTTCTTATCCCCGGCATGATAATGAAGGCGGAAAAGCTTCCTTCCTGTTTCACACTCTGACAGGGACTTGGCACCTTAAGGCATCGCTGCAGGGCAAAGCCTCATGGGTAGTGAGGAATCCAAGAGACATATAGACAACAGTCCCCCGGTCCCCATGCCTTTGAGGAGACTCGAAGAGTTTAAACCAGTTTTTTAGGACAGTGGTCTAATTCAGCTGCTCATCTTTATGTTGAAAAGAGTCATTTATCCGATTCACTTATTAGATGGAATCTAATTTTACTATGTTATTTTCTTTTTTAACAATCATTTTTCAACCTCAAAGGAAGATGCAAATTCACCGTATCCGAAAGTGTCTTCCACAGCCAGAGGCTAAAATACAGCCATAAAGTTAGGCAGCTGCCTCACTAATGTGTAATATAAAGCAATATTAAAGCAAAGTTAGTTACTACCTCCACCATAAGTCACCACCAGCCCCGACCAAAACAAGTAATCGCGCCGCTGTAAAAGCCCAGAGAGTATTGAATCGAGCAATTGTGCATTTTATTACTAATGAATTCAACTTTTATTTGCCAGAGGAAGAATTTGTTATTTCTTCTGCACAGTTTAACTTTAAGGCTTTGCACAGCGGAGAGTAACTGCAGAGGCCGCAGCTGTCATGTAGAACAATCGAATTTGTTTTACAGGACGTCGCAATTCACCAACTGATTGATGCGCCACCTAATGTACATGTGGACACATTTGGCGATTAAATGTTGCCAAAATTTGGAAAAAAAAAAAATCCTCAGAAGTGTTTTTGCCATGTCATTAAAGAGAAGTATATGTAACATTTTAGTGTATTTGGATTTAATGATTTTTAAAAATAAAAAAAAAAGAAAAGGTTGACTAAGATGGTGACAAAGGTTAATGATTATAAGGATTATCATAAGGATTTTTTTTTTTTACAAGACTCAGGCCAACATTAACCTTACAGCATAATTGACTCGACATCGACTAAATCCTCAAACAATCAGAAGGATTTTTGCCTTTAATAATTATCTCTTTTACTAGTTTCTTTATACTTTTATTTTGAAAAACTCCAAATAAATGGATTTTATTTGATGTAGAGACAGAGTCCTGTAACATAGAACATAATGCATAATGTAATCTAAATAATAGTTTCACCACCATCCTCATCACTCTCCAAGGAATCAAATAAAGAACTAGAACTTGAATTAGGTACGATTATGCTGGATCAAATCAAGTTGAATTGGATTGAGTTTAATTGAATTGTATTGGGTTGAATTTTACTGGATGAAATGGAATTGAATCGTATTGGGTAGCATTGTTTTCAATAGAGCTGAATTGAATCATTTAATTGTATTGGGTTGAATTTCATTGGATTAAATTGAAACAGAATAATTTGTATTGGGTTGAATTGTATTTAATTTCATTGGATTGAATTTAATTAAATTTATTTGAATTGAAATTATTGGATTAATTTGAAGAAATTGGGTTGAACTGAATTGAATTGAGTTGACTTGTATAGGGTTACATTTTATTGAAGTGTATTGGGTTGAATTTAATTAAATTGAGTTAAACTGAATTAGGTTGACTTGACT